>NW_026844124.1:726229-1131229 GCF_029531705.1 Pantherophis guttatus
GGATGAATGAAAAGAAGGGTGGGTGGGTGGGTGGATGGATGGATGGATGGATGGATGAAAAGAAGGATGGATGGATGATGAAAAGAAGGATGAGTGGATGGATGGATGGATGGATGGATGGATGGATGGATGGATGGTGGAAAAGATGGGTGGGTGGGTGGATGAAAAGATGGATGGGTAGATGGATGGATGGATGGTGGAAGAGATGGATGGATGATTGAAGGAAGGATGGAGTGATGGATGGATGGATGGATGGATGGATGGATGGATGGATGGATGGATGGATGGTGGAAAAGATGGGTGGGTGGGTGGATGAAAAGATGGATGGGTAGATGGATGGATGGATGATGAGTGGATGGATGGATGGTGGAAGAGATGGATGGATGATTGAAGGAAGGATGAAGTGATGGGTGGATGGATGGATAATGAAAAGAAAGACTGATGGGTGGAGGATAGATGGCTGGATGGTTGAAGGGATGGAGGGATGGTAGGATGCTTTTAATAATTTCAGCTCAACGGAGCCTTAAGCAGCTCTCCAGCCTAACTGGGATTCACTTTCTCCTCCAGCAAAACCGACCCCACTTGACCTCAGGGGCAATTCAGTCATCGATGAACTGCCCTTTAAATCGCCAGTCACAAAATCATGGTCTAGACCCGGGTGAGTATAACACTGCATTGTTTTTTAAAGAGTCAATTTTGGTTTAATCATGATTTCTGGAACTCAGGCGATGGTGAGTTCTAGTCCCGCCTTAGACCTGAAAGGCAGCTGGGTGACTTTGGGCCAACCACCAGGAGACGGTGAGTTCTAGTCCCACCAAGCTATTCTCCAAAGCACCTGAGGGCAGGACAAGAAGCAATGGGTGGAAACTAATCAAGGAGAGAAGCAACTTAGAACTAAGGAGAAATTTCCTGACAGTTGGAACAATTAATCAGTGGAATACCTTGCCTGCAGAAGTTGTGAATGCTCCAACACTGGGAGTTTTTAAGAAGATGTTGGGTAACCATTTGTCTGAAGTGGTGTAGTGTTTCCTGCCTAAGCAGGGGGTTGGACTAGAAGACCTCCAAGGTCCCTTCCAACTCTGTTATTCTAAGATGCTTTGTACAGATAGTATGAGGTTTAGAGGTGGCCTAATCCTGCAACTCCTTAAATGGAGTGAATCTTTTTCCTGGGATTGTGCTGTAGCAGCGAAGAGCAACGGCACAATTCTGGGAATATACACCGCTGTTTAAGAATATGGGGCCTGGATCTGCCAGATTCTCCAAAGCACTTTCGGGTCAAAGCATCTCTTCCCCTTAGTGCTAAAACAGCCCCTCACCCTTCTAATACAGACAGCCTCACTCCCCTGGGGCTGAGCTAACCGTCCACCCATTAACAGTTGAATGGAGCTGTCTGTTAGGCTGCAGACAATTTGTCATGCCCTAATTCAGATTATAATTCATTGTCTGGGAGGAGAAAAGCTGGGTTTGTCTCTGGGTGAGGTCACCGTTGCTGAATCACCCGCTGTCCACCAGCTCAGACATTGTACTAAGCCCAGAATTCGCAAACCGCAGGGGTTGAGTTGACACCCACCCAATCCTCATCTATAGCGTGGTATAAAATCAGAAGCCGGCCATAGTTTTAAAAGACAGAATAACGGAGTTATTGGAAGGGACCTTGGAGGTCTTCTAGTCCAACCCCCTGCTCAGGCAGGACACCCTACACCAGTGATGGCAAACCTTTTCGCCGTTGCGTGCCAAAAGTGGAAGGAGTGCAGGGGCGGGGGTCGTGTGTGCGCATGCACATGCCCATACCCATAATGAAATGCCCCCCGTGCGCTCCGACCTCCCACGCTGCCCCGACCCCTGCGCATTCATGCATGACCCCCCCTGCACCCCTCGCACATGCTGTTCTTCTGTTTTAAAACCTAGCAAAAACCTTTTGGTTTTTTTTTATTGTCTCTTTTGAATGATATGTAGCTGTTGTTCATCTCAATGTGCCTGTAGATGGCCGATTTGTCTGAGTGCCAGGTTTCCAGGAATTCTCTAGCGTTTTCAGACTCTAGAAGACCTCCAAGGTCCCTTCTGTTAGAAATTCTGTAGGGCTATATACAGAATTTCTAACAGGTTATGGGCCCAGTCATAGCAGACTAGCAAATAGGTGCAAGATACAGCAACAAAAAGACGACTGCGACAGAATAAACGAAAATGGCCAGTAACACAGCTACTGTCAGCGTCCCAGCACTGACATATATAAGGAGAGGAGACGCTTGAACTTTTGCCTACTTAATTCCTTTGAAGATTCTGTCTCCTCGGAGATGGGAGGAGGGGGACATTCCTGTGATCTGACAGAGGAAGGATGAGGAAAGTGGTTTGGAAGATAGCCAACGAGACGCAGAGAATTGGGGATCGGAAAGGGAGGGATTGGGGGCAAAGGTCAGTACTGACCGCGCAAGAGCCAGGGACAGATCACTATGCTCAATAAAGAGAAAATTTCCTTAAAGATCGGCAGTTTGGAAATTCCTTTATTTTGAGATAGCATCGAAACCTGACAGACGGTCAGCTGTTGTAGGACAGCTACAACAATGCTTTTATTTGCAAATCTGATAACCCAGAGATTCTGGTTCTACTTAGTACTGCTGCAGTTGTTGTATAAAATACACAAACACTGTGTGCCAACCCCTCCTAACCAGAGGTAGGTTTCTAGCAGGTTCTGACCAGTTCTGGAGAACCGGTTGCGGAATTTTTGAGTAGTTCGGAGAACCGGTAGTAAGAATTCTGACTGGCCCCGCCCCCATCTATTCTCTGCCTCCCGAGTCCCAGCTGATCGGGAGGAAATGGGGATTTTGCAGCATCCTTCCCCTGCCATGCCCACCAAGCCACGCCCACCAAGCCATGCCACACCTACCAAGCCACGCCCAAAAGAACCGGCAGTAACAAAAATCTGAATCTCACCACTGCTTCTAACTCTTGTTATTCTGACTCCTCATGACTTTTCTTGTGGATGCTCTCATTTCAGCCAGACTTTCAACTCCAACTTTTCTCAATATTGTCGTCCCACCTCAACCCAGAGCATAACCAGCACCGACTCAGGAGATAGTGAAGAAAATTATGTGGCCATGGTAAGTCTTTATGGAAGCTCCTTTCTTCTTTTGGGTTTCTCTCCTCTATCTACTCTGAGAAGGTGGACTCCAAGGAGGGAAGGGAGCGAGGAAGTCGAGGCAACTTATATTGGATATCCTGCGTGCAGAGGTGGGTTTTATATATTTTTATCACCGGTTCACCGTGCACCGAAAATGTGAGTGTGTGCACATCTTCCGTGCATACTCCTGGCCTTCTGTGTATGATCCTGGCCTTCTACACTTGTACTTTCCTCACACACGTGGCTTGCACGCATGCACACGACTTAGAAAATGTAGCACCGGGATGGGTAGGTGGGCCCACTCGCATTCGCCACTACCGGTTCGCCTGAACTGGTCCGAACTGGTTGAATACCATCACTTCCTGTGTGAGTGAATTCTGGGAGTTGAAGTCCAGAAGAGTTAACGTTCCCAAGGTTGGACATTCTCGCTTTTAAGTTCCAGGTCATCTTCAACTTTTGACCGCAACGGAGTCCAACATGTCTGTTGCTAAATGAGGCAGTTCTTAAGTGAGTTTTACGACCTTTCTTTAAGGGAATCACTGCAGTCGTTCAATTAGTAACATGGTCGTTAAGGGAGCCTGGCTTCCCCATTGACTTGGCTTGGCAGGCGTTCGCAAAAGAGGATCGATCGCGTGACTCCCGGGGATGCTGCGACCGTCGTAAATATGAATCGGTTGCCAAGCATCCAAATTTTAATCACGTGACCCATGGGGACACCGCAACGGTTGAAAGTGTAAAAAAACGGTCATAAGTCACTTTTTTTTGACGATTTTTGTAACTTCGGTCACTAAATGAATGGTTGTAAGTTGAAGATTGCCTGCATTTATTCCCAAAGGCTCTTATTTCAAAATTTTGACACAGGACTCAGAGGCCTCAATAACTGAATAAAGAAAATTCTTACCATTCAGATTCTGTAGGCATCTGGAAGTAAACAAGGCAATAGCTTGCATAGAGGCAGTCCTCAACTTACAACCATTTGTTTGGGTGACTGTCCAAAGTTATTTTAAAAAGTGACTTACAAGCAGTGGTGAGTTGCTCCTGGTTTGCACCGGTTCGCAAGAACCGGTAGTAAAAATTTGTAGTAGTTTGGAAAACCGGTAATAACATTGGCTGGCCATGCCCCCGAATCGGTCCCCGGCCCAGTCGCCGCTCGCCCACCTCATCAGAGGCTTTTTTTTTTTAACTTTTAAAAGCATTTTTTCTACAACCTCTTCGGCTGAAAAAATGCTTTTAAAAGTAAAAAAAAAAGCCTCTGATGATCCCGCAGGTCAGCTGGGATCGTCAGAGGCTTCTAAAAGCATTTTTTTCTGCAACCTTTTAAGGTTGTAGAAAAAATGCTTTTAAAAGTAAAGAAAAAAAAAGGTTGGCCACGCCCACCCAGTCACATTACCCCCCACCAAGCCACGCCCACAAAATAAGCCACGCCCACAGGACTAGTAGTAAAAAAAATTAGAACCCACCCCTGCTTACAAGCCCCTGAAAAAAAATGACTTGGGTTGGTTTTTCACCCTTACGATCAACTCCAGCATCCACAGGATCACGTGAGTAAAAATTTGGACGCTCAACAATTGGCCTGTGGTACGTATTATGGGGTGTCATCGGCTTTTGTGAACTTTGACAAGCAAAGTCGAGGGGGAAGCCAGATGTGCTTAAGAACTGTGTTTCTCGCTTAACAACTGCAGTGATTCACTTAACAACTGTGGCGAGAGAGGTCATAAAACGGGTCAGAATTCAACTGCCTTGTTTAAGCAACGGCTCATGTTGGGCTCAGCTGTGGTCGTAAGATGAGGACTACCTATATACGAATGCATCTTTTATATTTTTATACTGAATTTCCACATGAAGGGGCTCTTTTTTTTTTCTTTTTTTTTCTTTTTTTATAGACAAACATACACATACAGACATGAACGTTTAAACAAACTAAACATAAACTAACTATACAATGAAATCAAGTCATAGAGCTTGAACTTTGAAAATAGAGCTACTTCGGTAATTATATATCTATATATCTGTATATATTATCTTTCATCTTATATCAATGTTTATATAACGATATTTCATTTTATTTCCTTATTTTTATATCGTTGGGTGGTATTCCCTTATTTCGTGTCTTTTTTATCTAACCAGTTGTACCATTTTTGCCAAATTAAGTAAAAGTCTGAATCTTCTTTTCCCTGTATTTCTTTGGTCAGTTTATCCATTTCTGCACATTCCATTGTTTTTTGTATTATTTTTTCTTCTGGTGGCGTGTCTTCCAATTTCCACATTTGTGCGAAAACGATTCTAGCAGCAGTTAGGATGTGTATTATCAAGTATTGTGTCTCTTTTTTATAGTCCTTTGTCAGTATTCCTAATAGGTATGTTTCCGGTCTGAGGGGCACTTTTTGGGTGGTGATTTCTTCCAGCTGACTTTGAATTGTTTTCCAAAATTTTTTGACTTTTGGGCATGACCACCACATGTGGTAGTAGGTCCCCTTCTGTACTTTACACTTCCAACAATTCTGATTTGTATTGGGAAACCTGACCTCTTGCAGAAGTAATGGAAGTCAACCTTTTATGCAGATTTTGACTGATTGCTGCTGCTTGACTGATCGTTCCTAATTGTTTTAATTTTAGCAAAACCCAGTTTCTGCGTCTCCCATTCCAAGTGGGAAAAGTAGCCCAGCCCAAAAGAAAAGCAACACAAGCGTCGATTACCTGGCTTTGGACTTCCAGCCGAGCTCACCTGGGCCCCACCGAAAGGTACGATCCAGATTCCGAAATCTTTTCAGCAATGCCAACATGTTGACACGGGACAACAGGCTGAAATGTAATTGAGGGGAAATCCTGAGTGGAAGTTAAGAGAGCCAGTTAGGTCTCATGGTGAAGGCACCAGGCTAGACACCAGGAGACAGCGAGTTCTAGTCCTGTCTTAAATATGGAAAAGATGATTGGCTGACTTTGGGCCAATCACCACGACGGAGTAAGTATTAGTCCCGCCTTAGGCATGAAAGCTGACTGGGTGAGTTTGGGCCAATCACCAGGAGATTGTGAGTTCTAGTCCTGCCTTAGATGTGAAAACTGACTAGATGAGTTTGGGCCAATCACCAGGAGACAGTGAGTTTATTTATTTATTTATTTATTTGTTTAAATTTCTATACCGCCCTTCTCCAAATAGGACTCAGGGCGGTGCACAGCCTAAGTAAAAACAAAGCATACAAAATTTAAAAAACAGTATTAAAATAATTAGATATTCTGGCCGTAAATTAAAACAACCCAATTTAAAACAATTTAAAATTTAGCTCAAGCCAGCCCAGCTAGTTGAAATAAATAAGTTTTCAGGGCCCGACGAAAAATCCGGAGGTCTGTTATTATACGTAACTCCGGGGGAAGGTTATTCCAGAGGGTGGGCGCCGTCACAGAGAAGGCTCTCCCCCTGGGGGTCGCCAGCCGACATTGTCTGGCGGATGGCACCCTGAGGAGGCCCACTCTGTGCGAGCGTACTGGCCGGTGGGAGGCCTGTCTTAGACATGGAAAAAGCGATTGGCTGACTTTGGGCCAATCACCACGACGGAGTAAGTATTAGTCCTGCCTTAGATGTGAAAGCTGACTAGGTGAGTTTGGGCCAATCACCAGGAGATTGTGAGTTCTAGTCCTGCCTTAGGCATGAAAGCTGACTGGGTGAGTTTGGGCCAATCACCAGGAGACGGTGAGTTCTAGTCCTGCCTTAGATGTGAAAACTGACTAGATGAGTTTGGGCCAATCACCAGGAGACAGTGAGTTCTAGATCTGGGCATGAAAGGTAACTGGGTGAGTTTGGGCCAATCACCGGGACACAGTAAGACAGGACTATAATTCACAGTTTCCTGGTGATTAGCCCAAGGTTACCCAGCTGGGTTTCATTCCTAAGGCGGGACTAGAACTCACCATCTTCTGGTTTCTAAGCCACTACACCAAACTAGCTCAACATGTAATTGCTTCTTACTGAAACGGAGCATGTTTAACTAAAGTGTTCGTTTCACTGCATCTCCAATGGCATAAACTCATTACGATCATTTCTAAGGTATTATTTCTTCTTGAAAAGGTTGTCCTGCGTCGAAGCTATTGAAATTGTTGTGTTTTTTTTCTAATTATTTATTCATTAAATAAAATATTGAGGGGAGGGGGCGGAAACCAAAAGAAAATCTTTCCTTGAGAGAGTTGTATTCTGATGCTTCACACCAGTGTTTTTCAAACTTGGCAACGTGAAGACTTTTGAGGACTTCAATTCCCAGAATTCCTTAGCCAGCATGGCTGCCAGAGGAATTCTGGGAGTTGAAGTCCACAAGCCTTAAAGTCATGAAGTTTGAAAAACATTGGGTTTACATGGGGGTGGGTTCTACTTACCTTTACTACCGGTTCGCAACGGGGCCGCACACACTTGCTCACTCGCTCGCACACACACATGCACTTCTACGCATGCACAGAAGCTTCCTGATGACGTTGGAGTCGGTGGGCGGAGCCTCCCGACGGTTTTATTACCGGTTCTTGCAAACCGGTCCGAACCGTGGGCAACCCATCACTGGTTTACATTGCAAGGCAAACTATGCAAAATCTGGAACGTCCTCCCCATCTTCTCTCCTCTCTCCTCTTTTTTTTTGTGGACAGCCCTCTACATCGTCCGTCGCTTCCGACGAGAAGGTCGATTACGTACAGGTGGACAAAGAGAAGACGCAAGCTTTGCAGAGCACGATGCAGGAGTGGACTGACGTCCGGCAGTCGTCTGAGCCCAGCAAGACGGTGAAGCAGTAGCCCAGCAGAGGCGTGGTGGAGAAACCAGGGAGGCTTCTAGTAATCAAGGAGAGAGCATCCGTTTGTCTCCCTTGCTGTGGACCTTCTCTTGGTCCTCTCTGGAGGCTGTTCCAGATAGGTTCTGCTTTTGAAAACAAGCTTCTTCAGGTGAACATTTGACTGAAAACCTGCATCAACCCTCCCAAAGGCATTTTTCGGTTATGGGTTAGCTGCTGGCTCTATCCGGAGGAATTCGGTGAACGAACACTGGCTTCTCATCCACCTGCCCGTATCCAAACTTTCCTCGATCCACTTTCAACCTGCAGAGCTCTGTTTTCGCATCCAGCACTTACCCTTTGCCGGTTTCCTGCTGTTGGTTGGAACTTTCAGCCTGATTTCGGCCTCCCGGTTCCGCCTTTTGGAGATGTTGGTGATGATGATAATAACAATAATAATAATCGAGCTGCTGAGCTATTAACCAGCCTCAAAGGCTGTGAATCTCACTAAGGATTAACCAATAATAATAATAATAATAATAATAATAGCCAGCTACTCACCCTAAGTGGATTTGATCTTCAGCAATCTGTTTACGAGGCTGTCTTAGCTGTTATCGCTTCACAAAAGGGTGAAGAAATCTCCAAGCGATGCCTTTTTTCCCCCCCCTCTCTGCTCTTTATGTAAATTGCCATCGTGCGAATTCCTTAAAGTACGCAATTGTCCTTCCGAGGACGAGCATGTCGAGAAACGATCGCTGTTCACCGGTATAAATCAGCTTTTCGAAATGCATTACTCTGGAACTGAAAATAATTCCTCGTCCGCCACTCTTCCCCTCAACAAGAAAAAAAACAAAATTCTTCCTAATTCTTTTTAAGAATGGGACCCGCTCTGGATGTTTTTGCAATAGTTTCCCCTTTTGTGGGATATATGATATCGGTGTCCGAGATCTTACAATAGTTGAAGCTGCGTTGGGCAGTATTTGGTACCTAGTCTGTGGTGTGTAGGAGAGCATTTGATGTTGGACCCTTAGAACGATGGTTATAAAAGCCTTGATATTTAAAAATCCATCCATTCTGTGTTTCAAGCTGTGTTTGATGCCTGGCTACCTATCTCAAGCACTCCTAATTCGAAGCAAATGTTCATTTTCAAAGTAAGGGGCTCAAGCAATTGGGACACTGGGCAAGACGTTAGCAAAGCCAGCGTTCGAGACCCGAGAGCGTTCGAGACCCGAGGTTGAGCTCCCATCCTTCGCTCCAGCTCCTGCTGGGAACATGAAAGGAAACCCCCCCCAACTGGGCATCTCCAGGGCAACGGTGATGTCACCGGCTAATTCTTCCAACCCGGAAGCGCCTCGGTTGCTTCTGACACGAATGCCAAAAAAAATTAATAATAATTCAAAATGCATCGTTGAATTTGGACTGTCACTGTTTCAAAAGCTGACTGACTCACACAACACATTAACCCAGGGTCAAGTAAAGATGTAGCAGGTGCACTCGTGTATGATGCTAGTACACATTTTGTGTTTGCTTAGATAGGGTTTTCCCGTATGGTTTTAGGACGGAGGTGGGGAATCGTGGCTCCTTCATGGCTTGTGGACTTCGACTCCCAGAGGAATTCTGGGAGTCAAAGTCCACAAGTCATAAAAGGGCCATCGTGTTCCCCACCCCTGGTTTAGAATATTGTGAATTTGGGTGTTGGGAGGATAGGATTTCTGGCTCCGTGTGATTTGTGAATTAGACGACGGCTGAGTTCGGCTCAGGAGTGGGATTCAGCCGGTTCGGCTTTGTTAAACCGGCAGGATCCCACCACTGGTTCGGCTTTCAGAGTACTGTGTGAATGTCTAAGGTTTATGTTACTATAAGGCTGAGGCTGAGGGAAAGAGACATAGCCCTGAGCAACAAATTTCTATTTTACTGTTATTCTGCAATACAGATAGTCCTCGACTTATGACCACAGTTGACCCCAACATTTCCCCTGCTTGGCAATACAGTTGCTAAATGAGTTTTTGCTCCATTTCATGACCTTACTTCCCACCGTCGTTAAGTGAATCACTCCAGTTGTTAAATTAGTAACCTGGTTGTTTAAGTGAATCTGGCTTCCCCCATTGGCTTTGCTCGCCAGCAGGTCGCAAAAGGAGATCGTGTGACCCCCGGGGACACTGCGACCATCATAAATACGAGCCCATTGCCAAGTATTCCGAATTTTGATCACGTGAGCAGGGAGAAGCTGCAATGGTCGTAAGTGTGGAAAACAGTCATCGGTCCCTATTTTCAGTGCGAAGTTGTAACTTCGAATGGTCACTAAACGAACGGTCGTAACTCGAGGACTGCCTGAATCCTTTGTGGCTGCTTTCTGTTAATTCCTTATCCAAGGAAGTTTCCACAAGTTCATTATTCAATGCCCTAATTTTGCATCTGTCTGTAAGAATCAAATTACTTGATATTTGCTTATTGGTTAGATTAAGATCTGTTTGGGGGAACCGAATATATACTGTTGTCACTTGCGGCTTGTTCAACGACTTTCCTGCATTGGAGATCTGTTGGCCATCTCATTCAGACATGCACTTTAGAGAGAGTTTGTAAAAAAAAAAAAAAAAAAACCCAAAATTTTGCTTTGCTTTATCGATATACACAAGGGCAAACCTCAGTTCATAAACCCACTTCCTGTCTTACAGCTTGCATCCGTAAGGATTGATGGTGCAATCCTAAACAACCTATGCAGGTTTAATCCAAGGTGCTTTCCCCCACCACAGAAGTGATCTTAGGCCTTTCCTCTCGAGCGCCTGCCGTTTTTTTCCCCTCCTCTCTCTCTCTCTCTTTGCAGAGGCCTGAGTTCGAATTCCGCTGGTTTTACCAAGGAAAAACCCTCTGTGCCAGGTTCACACAACCTTTCCTGAGCTAAACTGTGTCTGGCCACTTTCCCGGCTCGAGGCATACTTCGGTGAGCTTTGCGAGTTCCAACCACAAGATTCATTCTCATACCCCACCGTTCGGCTAACCACTATTTGCTGATTCATGGAAACCTAGCCTACAGGATACAGTTTGTGTCCTGATTTTGTGACTGTTAAAATCATTCTACCTTGACGAAAATATTTGTCTTAAAGCCTGTGTAGCTCGCTCTGTTAATTCCACGTAGGCCAAGGGGCAGTTTTTCCTCTACAGCATCATATGATTCAGCTTTTTGAAAATGAAAGATGTTTGCAGAGTTAGGACAGAACATCTTGAGTTTCTGCATTTGATTTCCAATTTCAGATAATAAAAATGTGTCTCTTGTCCATAAAGGTTCTTGTAGGTAGGAATAAGGACGATGTCTAGTGGTGGGCTGTTGCCAGCTCAGACCGGTTCGGGCGAACCTGTAGTTCCAACCAGGGCTGGCCCCGCTCACCCGCCCTGGCGCTATCACTTCCTATATCCGTGATGCGAACCTATGGCACACGTGCCACAGGTGGCACGCGGAGCCATATTAGTGGGCACACCAGCTCAGCTCTGGGGTGCATGCCACGCCGGCCAGCTGATTTTCGGGCCTTCTGGGCCCATCAGAAGTAGGGAAACAGGCTGTTTCCTGCCTCTGGAGGGCCTGGGGGGGTGGGAAAGGCCCGTTTTTCTTTCTTACCTGGCTCCAGATCCTTTCTATGCATCTGGGAAGGGTGAAAACAGCCTTTCCCACTCCCTTGGAGGCCCTACGGAGGCTGAAAGGGCCCATTTCCCGACTCCCGGTGGGACAGGAAGTAACTTTTTTCCTGTCCCCAGCCTCCAGAGATCCTAGAGAGGCTCCTAGAGACTCCTAGAGAGACTCCTAGAGAGGTTCTGGAGGCTGGGGACAGCAAAAAATGTCACTTCCTGTCCCACCGAGAGTTGGGAAATGGACCCTTTCAGCCTCCGTAGGGCCTCCAAGGGAGTGGGAAAGGCTGTTTTTGCCCTTCCCAGATGCATAGAGAGGATCTGGAACCAGGTAAGAAAGAAAAACGGGCCTACCAGGCCATCATGTGCCAGGAGCAGGGGTGGGTGGGGTTGCATGCACATGCACGTGGGCACGTGCGCGTGTGACCCTCTCCCGCCCCCCTCTCCTGGCACGCGATGGCAAAAAGGTTATCCATCGCTGTCCTATATAATCGCCGGTTTTCCAATGCTGCGGATCGCAAATGTGTGTGCGCGCAGGGCAGTGGTGGTTTTCAAAAAATTTTTACTACCGGTTCTGTGGGTGTGGCTTGGGCATGGCATGGCTTGGTGGGTGTGGCAGGGGAAGGATGCTGTAAAATCTCCATTCCCACCCCACTCCAGGGGAAGGATACTGCAAAATCCCCATTTCCTCCCAATCAGCTGGGACCCGGGAGGCAGAGAATAGATGGAGGCGGGGCCAGTCAGAGGTGGTATTTACCAGTTCTCCAAACTACTCAGAATTTCCACTGCCAGTTATCTGAACTATTCAGAATTTCCGCTACCGGTTCTCTAGAACTGGTCAGGCGCCGCAACCTATTTGCCGGAATCGGATAGAACCGTCTGAATACCATCACTGCTGTGCACACAAGCTCACATTTTCTGTTCCGGGCGAACTGGTTGGTACAAGGGCAGCAGCCCACCCCCGGCGACGTCTCTTTTGAGATCCACTCTTTAAATCAGATTTCAAATTTCCCAACCTTGCTAATTCCCAAGTATGCAAAACTTGAAAGCCCAGAATTCCACAGCCAATATGGCCGTCGATGAGAATTCTGGGAGTTGAAGTCCATGTCAGTCCTGGAGGCCATCTTTTTCTTTGGATCTTCAGGGCTGCCAAATTCGGGAGTGTTACTTGGAACCCTGGCAGTCCGTACATCTGGAAGTTGCCAAAGTTATGAAATGCTGCTTTAGACCCTCATTCATTACTGAAATCCATGAGATAAATAATGAATTGAAGATCAGGGGTGTCGTTTTAGGCAGAGAGAGGGAAAAAAATAACCAGAGAATTTTGCAGTATCTAAGAATCCTCTTACAAGTTAGGGGGCTTCAATCTTGGCCACTTTAAGATTTGTGGACTTCAACTCCCAGAATTCCTCAGTCAGCCATGCAACTTTAAGACTTGTGGACTTCAGCTCCCAGAATTCCTCAGCCAGCCTTGGAACTTTAAGACTTGTGGACTTCAACTCCCAGAATTCCTCAGCCAGCCATGCAACTTTAAGACTTGTGGACTTCAACTCCCAGAATTCCTCAGTCAGCCATGCAACTTTAAGACTTGTGGACTTCAACTCCCAGAATTCCTCAGTCAGCCTTGCAACTTTAAGACTTGTGGACTTCAACTCCCAGAATTCCTCAGCCAGCCATGCTGGTTGGGGAATTCTGGGAGTTGAAGTCCACAAGTCTTAAAAAGTTGAAAGCCCTACACAAGATTACTTACTAAATGTTCAAATTTTCCTCTAAGTTACTCTCACCTTAACCCAGAGATTCTTAAACATTGCGGTGCCATCATCCCAGAAAAATAAACTTAAGTGAACTTCTCCTATATATATAAAATAAATTATTTGATTGGGGTTAAGGCTGGGCAAGAAATAAATAGATCAATTTTAATCATTAGGTTTTATGACACCAAATAGAACAAGGAGAGGGACTTAAGGGCCAGCTTGACTCCTGACAACCTCATGGACACATTGATTTCCTCGTGGTGCCCCATCCAGGTCTGATTTGACTTAACTTCTGACCCCCACATAAAATCAATACTGCCGTCTCTGAAACGCTGATACAAGAGTACAACGATATAAAATACAGGTAGTCCTTTACTTACCACCACAATTGAGCCCAAAATTTCCATCGCTAAGCAATATAGTAGTTAAATGAGCCACAGTTCTTCTTGCCACAGTTGTTAAGTGAATCACTGAAGTTCTTAAGTTAGTAATAAGTTAAGCAAATCTGGCTGCCCCGATGATTTTGCTTGTCAGAAGGTCGTAAAAAGAGGATCACATGACCCCGGGATACTGAAATCCTCCTGAATACATGCCAGCTGCCAAGCATCTGAATTCTGATCACGTGACCACAGGGATTCTGCAACGGTCGTTAAGTGTGAAAAATTGTGATAAGTCGCATTTTTTTTCCAGGGACGTCGTTAACTACTTTTAATTTTATTTTTCCCTCCAGTAATCAAGAACTAGGTCGTAAGTATCTTTGGAAGGGGTCCATCATAATTTCGAATAGTCACAGTGAGGACAATTAACCCGTGGAACAGCTTGCCACCAGAAGTTATGGGTGCTCCATCACTGGATGATTTTAAGAAGAGTTTAGACTCTGGACAGTCACTTATCTGAAATGGTATTGGTTCTCCTGCTTGAGGAGAGAGGGTTGGACTAGAAGACCTCCAAGGTCCCTTCCAGCCTATTCTATTCTACTCTACTCTACTCTACTCTACTCTATTCTATTCTATTCTATTCTATTAATTCCACTATCCTATTCTATTCTGTTCTATTCTATTCTATTCTATTCTATTCTATTCTATTCTATTCTATTCTATTCTATTCTATTAATTCCACTATCCTATTCTATTCTGTTCTATTCTATTCTATTCTATTCTATTCTATTCTATTCTATTCTATTCTATTCGAGTCGAGTCGAGTCGATTCGATTCGATTCAATTCATTCCTCTATTCTATTCGATTCTATTCTATTCGATTCGATTCGATTCGATTCATTCCACTATTTATTCTATTCTATTCTGTTCTGTTCTGTTCTGTTCTGTTCTGTTCTGTTCTGTTCTGTTCTGTTCCATTCCATTCTTCTGTTCTGTTCTGTTCTATTCTATTCTATTCTATTCTATTCTATTCTATTCTATTTGATTCGATTCGATTCATTCCACTATTTATTCTATTCTATTCTATTCATTCCACTATCTATTCTATTCTATTCTATTCTATTCTATTCTATTCTATTCTATTCTATTCTATTCATTCCACTATCTATTCTATTCTATTCTATTCTATTCTATTCTATTCTATTCTATTCTATTCTATTCTATTCATTCCTCTATTCTATTCTATTCTATTCTATTCTATTCTATTCATTCCACTATTCTATTCTATTCTATTCTATTCTATTCTATTCTATTCTATTCTATTCTATTCTATTCTATTCTATTCTATTCTATTCTATTCTATTCTATTCTATTCCAGTCCTCAACTTGCAATAATTCATTTGGTGACCTTTCAAAGTTACGGCGGCACTGATTTACAGCCGTTTTTCATACAATTCCATGATTCATGTCATCAAAATTCGGATGCTTGGCAAGCGTCTCCTATTTACGACGGTGGCAGTGTTTCAGGGTCACGCCATCACCTTTTGGCGACCTTCTGACAAAGCGAAGTCCTCTTGGGAAGCCAGATTCACTCAACCACCGTGTTTACTCACTTAGCAACCGCGGTGATCCGCTTAAAAACGGTCGCAAGGAAGGTCTAAAATAGGGCAAAAACTCAACTGTTTTTGCTTAGCCGTGGAAATGTTGGGCTCCATTGTGGACGTAAATCGAGGACTACCTGCAAAGATCGACAAAATATGTTTCTTTTCTGAAGACAGGGAAAGAATTGTAGCATTGGCCAGATTTGAGAGATTTTTTTTTTGACAAGGACAATCTTTTTGGTCTTTTTGTCCAAGAAACTATGATGTTTATTATTTTGCTGTGAATGTCCTAAATTGAACGATTGGCAATAGGGTGGGTGTTTTTTTTTTTTTTAATTATTATTATTTTGCTTTTCCTCTGGGGGTATGGGAAGGGGGGCGATGTTTATTTCTTTACAAAACCCCTCATTTTCAAAATTATATATATATATATATATATTTGTCTTCTTAAGTTTTTGCGGGTGTGCATATGCAAAAAATTAAAATCTCGGGAGTTTTCCCGCGTCATTGTAAATAAGTTGGTTAAAATATTTAAAATTCTGGTTAAAATCCCAGCTTAAAATCTTCTAAAAATCTTTACAGAGCACTCTGCAGAATTTTAAATATTTTAACCAACTTATTTACAATGACGCGGAAAAACACCCGAGATTTTAATTTTTTGCATATATATATATATATATATATATATATATATATATATATATATGTATGTATGTATGTATGTATGTATGTATGTATGTATGTACAGTATGTTTTTGTCTTGTGCTATTCGTGTTTGAGCTGAACGTTCCTTCTTCCTTTTTTTTTAGCCACTGTGGATTCCACATCCTTAAATTATTAATTTATTCCATGCGAGCTGCAGTTGAAAGACGACGACAATTCGTCCTGCAAAACCGAAGTTGCGCTTAACTTAGTTCGTATTTTAAAATTAACCGCTTGCTGTTAAATAAACGTGATACACGGCTAAAAAGAAATACACTACTTTACTCTCTTGTGTGATTAATCGCCACAATTAGGAGCCTAATCGCTCCCAAAATGGGTTAGTTATCATTCTCGATAAGCAATAATTTGGTGAACTTTTCATATTCGCGTGGATATTACGAGCACCAGTGGTGGGTTTCAAATTTTTTTACTACCAGTTCTGTGGGCGTGGCTTGGTGGGCGTGACATGGCCTGGTGGGCGTGGCTTGGTGGGCATGGCAGGGGAAGGATACTGTAAAATCTCCATTCCCTTCCCACTCCAGGGGAAGGTTACTGCGAAATCCCCATTTCCTCCCTTATCAGCTGAGACTCGGGAGGCAGAGAATAGATGGGGGCGGGGCCAGTCAGAATTTTTACTAGCGGTTCTCGGAACTACTCAAAATTTCCGCAACCGGTTCTCAGAACTGGTCAGAACCTGCTGAAACCCACCTCTGACGACCACCCTGTAAGAGCAGATGGTAGAATACCAGGTAGTCCTCGGTTTACGACCGCAACGGAGCCCGAAATTTATGTGGCTGAAGTGAGACATTTTGTTAAGCGAGTTTGGCCCCCTTTTTACGACTTTTCTCGCCGCAGCTGTTAAGGGAATCGCTGCAATTAAGTTAGCCACGTGGTTATTAAGTGAATCTGGCTTTCCCCGTTGACCTTGCTCGTCGGAATGTCGCAAAAGGAGGATCATGTGACCCCCAGGGCTCCACGATCGTCATAAATGTGAGTCAGTTATCAAGCATCCGAATGTAAATCACGTGACCGTGGAGAGGCTGCGCTGGTCGTAAGTGTGAAAAAGGATCGTAAGTCCCTTTTTTCACTGTCGTCGTAACTCTGAATGGTTACTAAGTGAACTGTTGTAAGTGGAGGACTACATATTTTCTACTCCAGCTTATATTTTTAGACGAAGGAGGCCAATGGGTTGGTGAAAACTGGTTTTTTTTGAGCGCTATCCTGAACTCTTATTCCTAGTTCTATATACAGGTCATCCTTGACTTACAACCATTCGTTTAGTGACCGTTCGAAGTTACAATGGCACTGAAACAAGGGACTTATGACTGGCT
This sequence comes from Pantherophis guttatus, assembly GCF_029531705.1. The sequence continues at coordinate 743,479 of NW_026844124.1, forward strand.
TCTCCATTGACTTTGCTTGTCAGAAGGTCATAAAAAGTGATCACATGACCCCGGGATATTGCAACCGTCATAAATATGAATCAGGTGCCAAGCGTCCAAATTTTGATCATGTGACTATGGAGATAGCATAGAAATAGAATAACAAAGAGTTGGAACGGACCTTGGAGGTCTTCTAGTCCAACCCCTTGCCTAGGCGGGAAACCCCACACCACATGATGACGCAACGGTCGTAAGTGTGAAAAACAATCAGAAGTCACTTTTTTCAGTGCCCTTGCAACTTTGCAGGGTCACTCAAAGGAGTGTTGTAAATTGAGGATTATCTATATGACATGCAACAGAGGTGTAGCCTCCCACATCTTCTGAAAGCCCAGATATTTTACTCCCATAATAGCAGAATCTTCTTCTTCTTACAAGCTGCGTCTTCTAAAAGTGAGCGAACTTCGATCAGACGCCTAAAGAACCGCCAAAGAAATCTTGATGCTTAATAGCAATAGCACTTTAGACTTAGATACCGCTTCGCAGTGCTTTCCAGCCCTCTCTTAAGTGGTTTACAGAGTTAGCATTCTGCCCCTAACAATCTGGGTCCTCATTTTACCGACCTCGGAAGGATGGAAGGCTGAGTCAACCTTGAGCCGGTCAGGATCGAACTCCTGGCAGTGGGCAGAGTCAACCTGCAATACTGCATTCTAACCACTATGCCACCAGGAAGGAGAATGAGAAAGGGAATAAGAGAGGAGGGGAGGGAGGGAGGGAGGGAGGGAAGGATAGCAATGGCATATTGCCCCCAACAATCTAGGTCCTTATTTTACTGACCTCGGAAGGATGGAAGGTTGAGTCAACCTTGAGCTAGTCAGGATCGAACTCCTGGCAATGAGCTCAATTATCTTGCAGTACTGCATTCTAACCACTATGCTACCACAGTTCCTTCCTTTTTCTTTTTTTTTCTTTTTTTCTTTCTTTCTTTCTTTCTTTCTTTCTTTCTTTCTTTCTTTCTTTCTTTCTTTCTTTCTTTCTTTCTAATCTTTCTTTCTTTCTTTTCTTTCTTCCTTCCTTTCTTTCTTTTTCCTTCCTTCCTTCCTTCCTTCCTTCCTTCCTTCCTTCCTTCCTTCTTAAATAGCAATAATAGACTTAGATACGGCTTCACAATGCTTTTACAGCCCTCTCTAAGCGTTTTAAAGAGTCAGCCTATTGCCCCCAACAATTTGGTCCTCATTTTACCAACCTCGGAAGGACGGAAGGCTGAGTCAACCTTGAGCCTGGTGAGATTCGAACTGCCAAATTGCAGGCAGTCAGCAGAAATAGCCTGCAATACTGCACTCTAACCGCCGCGCCACCACAGCCAAAATAAACCAAGAGGCACCTGGATTTTTGACCTACCGAGGCATGTACCTTCCATTTTGCAGAAGTTCAATCAATTAGCCAGCCAATAAATCAAGATCTGGATTATCTACAACTTGTTCGTGTATTTATTGGTGTATTTATTCAATGTTGAAATTAAGGTGCAAAAAGTAGAGATTTCTTGGAGCAGAGTTAAGAGGACAAATGATAAGCAAATCCATGGATGGTTTTGAATAAAATGTATGTATCAGCCTTCTTCTATCTGGATCATTTTACCCCAACTACACGTAGTCCTCAACTTAGGACCACAATTGAGCCCAGAATTTATGTTGTTAAAGAAGAAATTTGTTAAGTGAGTGTTGCCCCATGTTAAGACTTTCCTTGCCATATTTGTTAAGTGAATCACTGCAATTGTTGAGTTAATAACATGGTTGTTAAGCAAATCTGGTTTCCCCACTGACTTTGTTTGTCAGAAGGTCGCAAAAGGGAATCGTGTGACTCTGAGACACTGGAGCTGTCATAAACGTGAAATTTCCAAAATTAATCCAAAATTAATGTAAATCGCGTGACGCTGGGGAGGCTTCAAGGATCGTAAGTGCGAAAACGGTCCTAAGTCACTTTTTCCAGTGCTGTTGTAACTTCAGGCAGTCACAGACCTGTTGTAAGTAGAGGACTACCTGTATATAATAACATCCAGCCTGTAAAATTGGAGAAAATGAACTCACAACACTTGTTTATTAGACGACAGTAAACTGGGGAAGTTTTGAGTGTTTAAACCTTTTTAAGTCCTCAACGTACGACCACAATTGACAGCTGTCTCGCTTAGCAACATAAATGTTGGGCTCAATTGCAGTCATAAGTTGAGGACTGCCTGTATATTTCTCTTTGGATGAAGCTGTTAAAAAAGGGACATCACTTCTGCCTCTTGGTAGCAGTGAGTTCTGTGGGAAAGAGGCCTTAATGATATCCTAAGAGGTGACAAAGGCAGCTTAGATATTTGAGAAAGATTTATCGAATCTAATTTCTTTGATATCCGGTTCAGAGAAGGAAAAGCAGAGACCAGTCACTTAAATTAGTTTATCATAGTACGATTAAATATTGCAGTGGCCTAGAGGTGGCGCTCTTGCCTCACCATCAGGAGGCTGTGAGTTCGATCCTAGGTAGACGCAGGTATTTCTCTCTCTGGGCACAATGAGAATATATATCTGCTGAACAAAACTCCGCATTGGTGACAGGTGACAGGTGACAGGTGACACTCTTCTGGCTCCATTCAGTTGCCCAGACTCCACCACGCAAAGGATCACTGGGTCATTAAATGAAGATGTTAGTACGATTAAATATGGAACTCTGGGGGATCCATAGCTGCCCACCATAATTAAATGAACAAACCTCCAGATCACCTTATCCCAAAGATCCTGCTTGGGAAGGAATTTAAAGATAGCTTGAGAAAAGGATAGGAAAGTTTTTAAGGGCTTGGGAGAAGCGAGCATGTAGTCCAGAGATAGAAGGAAGTGTAAGAGTAGTGGCCAAAATTGTGGAAACCTTTTGGGAAAAGTGTATTTTTGAGGTTTGATGTCTAATAGCATCACTTTTTTGGGGGGAGTTTCAAGATAATCCTATTCCACTGCTGGGAATAGCCCAGACCTTAACCCAATGGAAAATCTATGGAGCCGACTAAAGAAACTTGTTAGTCAGAAGTGACCCAGCAATCAAACCCAGTTAATAGAAGCCATCATTCCATCTTGGTTTCGCATTATTAGAACAGCCGCACAACTAAAAGACTTAGTTCACTCCAAGGGAAGACGTTGTAAGGCCGTAATTCATGCTAAAGGTGACCCAACTAACGCAGTGGTTAGAGTGCAGTACTGCAGCTACTTCAGCTGACTGCTAGTTCAGCAGATCAGCGGATCAAATCTCACCGGCTCAAGGTTGACTCAGCCTTCCATCCTTCCGAGGTGGGTAAAATGAGGACCCAGATTGTTGGGGGGCAATATGCTATTTAGTATACTGTCTTTGGTGTAAGCCACCCCAGAGTTCTCGGAGAGTGGGCGGCATAGAAATATGACTAATAAAATGAATAAATAAATAAACTAAGGATTAACTGACATGGGGATCATTTTTGCATGTCTCGTTTTTTCTAGGATGATCATTTTTGTATGGCTCGTATTTTCTACGTGTTTCCCTTTTCTTCTTTATACTGTCACTGCTATTCTAATAGCAAACCCTTCATCGAAGTCATTGCATGACATTCTTGATTAAAGTATCTTTCCATTGATATATAATTTTGTAGTACTATTCCCAAAAAAAAGCAGCGTTATTAGCTAGTTTTAGAAAATACACTTTTCCCAAAAGGTTTTCACAATTTTGGCCACGACTGTAGATCGGGGGCGGGGGGGGGGACGACCCTACCCAAGCAGAAAACCCTTTACCATTTCAGAGAGGTGATTATCCGGTCTTTTGTTAAAAAACTCCAGCGATGAAGCACCCCACAAGGCAAGCATCCCACTGAGTAATTGCTGTCATTGCAAGGAAATTTCTCCTTAATTCTTTTAACAGAGAGCGGAAAAATTCAGAGAGGCTTTGATGGTATCGTTATTATACATATAATTAGAATCTTTGCTAAGCTTTCTTCTTAACCATATCTACCTCACAAATTATTTATTTATTATTAGTTCGATTTATATGCCGCCCTTCTCCGGAGACTCAGGGCGGCTTACAATGCTTTTAAGCAATAGCCTTCATACTTTTGTATATACCTGCTTAGTAGGGCTTTTGGCCCCCCCCAAGCGGTGTTCTGTTTTATACAAAGTCAGCTTATTGCCCCCACAAACCGGGTCCTCATTTTACCTACCTCGGAAGGATGGAAGGCTGAGTCAACCGTGAGCCTGGTGAGATTTGAACTCGCAGTAATTGCAGGCAGATAAATACTACTTTAACAGTAGTTTAGTCCACTGCACCACCAGGCTCCTGACATTATTTTCCTTGGAAAAGCAATTAACAGAATAACGGAGTGGGAAGGGACCTCGGAGGTCTTCTAGTCCACCCCCCTCAATGCCGTTCAAACAGGAGACCCTCTGCTGTTTCAGCCTAACGGTTGTCCAATTTTTCTTTAAAAAAAACCTCCAGTGATGGAGCAACCCACAATGTCTGGAGGGAAGTCATTCCACTGAGTAATTGTTATAAGGCCAGTTACCCAAAAAATAAATAAAAAAATAAATATTCTCTCTCCTTTCTCACAATTTTGCTTTGGGAAATTAAGACATTTCCTTGCGCTGCGGATTAAATTTGTATCCAGAGTCATAAGACAAAGAATTTACCAACTAAAAAACAGGCCCAAAAATCAGCTGGCCGGCGCACACATGTGGGCTGGAGCTTAGCTACGGCAACGCTCGCGTGCCAACTGATCCGGTTCCGTGTGCCACCTGTGGCACCCGTGCCATAGGTTCGCCATCACAGCCCTATACCAGTGATGGCGAAACTTTTTGGCACTGAGTGCCCAAATCGGATTGTGCACGCATCTGCCACGCATGCCTGTTTGGGGGCCATTTTCTGGGCTGTTTTTGGCCCAAAAATTGCCCTGAAAACACCCAAAAAATCGCCCTGAAAACACCCAAAAAACAGGCCATTTTCTGGGCCTGGAAATGGGCTGGAAAAGCCCCAAAAAATGGAAACCAGAAGAGCAGCTGCGGATGGCACGCGTGTACACAGAGAGGGCTCTGCATGGCACCTCTGGCACGCGTGCCACAGGTTCGCCATCACGGCCCTATACCATTTTAGGCAAACGATTGCCCAGATTAATTGTTCTCACTAGCCATGCTTTTAAAATATCCTGGTTTAGGATGATGTGTGAACCTATAGACAAATATGCAGATAGAACATATCACAGTTTCTCAGCCTATCTTCCCTTTTGCGAAGAACTAGAGTTTATCTGGTTTTTCACTTCGCCCATATGGAATCTAAGTAGGTCTCGTAAAGCACAATTTATGGCTCGTTGCGGTGTTTATCGACTTCAGCAACTTTTAAGATGGGTGGACTTCAAGAGAATAACAGAGTTGGAAGGGACCTTGGAGGTCTTCTAGTCCTACCCCCTGCTGAAGTAGGAGACCGTATGCCATTCCAGACATATGGTTGTCCAGTCAAAACCTCCAGGGATGGAGCAGAACTTCTGAAGGAGCACAACTTCTGGAGGCAAGTTCTTCCACGGATTAATTGTTCTACTTGTCAGGAAATTTCTCCTCAGTTCTAGGTTGCTTCTCTCCTTGATTAGTTCCCATCCATTGCTTCTTGTCCTGCCTTCAGGGGTTTTGGAGAATAGCATTAACGTCCGTACGTCTGTGCGTACATGCCTACACATCTTCAACAGCCCTATGGGTTCAGCCCTCCATGAAGTCCCAGTTTGTCATGTGGCCCCTTGAGAAAATTAATTGCCCAACCCTGCATTAAGGAGGTCACAATAAACATTGGCCCACCCTTCAGTGAGGACACTTCATCAAGATGGCGACTTGGTAGGGCCTCAAAAGTTGAAGCCGTGGCACCTTCTTTCTCCTACTTCCAGGAAGTGCACTTTTATGACAGGTTGAGGTCACCCTGGTCATGGTTGCTCCAGAGAACATCGTTTTCCATAGTTCGGAGGAAGAATAAACTATGATCGTTCTCTCCCTCCAATCCTGGTTAGACTTCCAAGGCCACAAGGTCAAGGTGAAGGAATCCCATATTTGATGGTTGAAGGATTAACCATCTGCTTTGGGCACAAGGGCTAAAAGACCAGTCCATGGAAGGACCCCGATCCACCTCCACCAGGGTCATGGCTGCAACCCCCTGAGGCACCTTCGTCATCCTCGTGGTCATCTCTGTCAAGATCTTTCCACCAAACGGAAGATTTCGGCAAAGCTGAAATGTAAACCTTTCTACTTCTGGCTTGCTTTTCTTGTTCCTGTGGATGAAAAAAAAAGAGACACACCCAAGACAAAAACCACACACATACGTATACACATCAACACACCCACACACAAAACCCAGCTCAAGCAAGCATATAAATCTCCAGTTAATTAAACAGTGGGGGGAAAAAAACCTAACTGGGAAGGAAGCCCCAATGGTGCTTTTTTTCTGGAGGCAACTGGACTTCCTTGTTTTTTTCTTTTGAAGACGTTTCGCGTCTCATCCAAGAAGCTTCTTCAACTCTGACAGGATAGTGGGGAATGGATAGCGGGGAATGGAAGCTGAAGAAGCTTCTTGGATGAGACGCGAAATGTCTTCAAAAGAAAAAAAAACAAGGAAGTCTGATGGACTGTCTGCTAAATAATCGTATTGGTAAAGCGGCCACCACATTTTCCAGACTTACAAAGCGAATATGGCTTAATAAGAAGCTGACGGAACAGTTGTGGCTCCGTTGCCTGAGCCTGGGCTATCGACAGATGCAGACTCTGAGAGTGAGGGGGAGGAGTTGGCAAGGTCTCCCGCTCCAGGACCCTCCTCTCTGGCAATGCCTCCGGAGGACACCGAAAGCCAAACGATAGGCTCAGAGCCAAGCACGTCCCCGCAGCCACAGGTGGACAGCGATGAAGAAGATAAGTGCTGGCTGGACCCGCGACAGAGGCGCAGGGAGAAGCGTGCACAGCAGAAGGGAAGGCGTGCCAGAGATTAGCTGAGTCACTGGACCACACCCCACAGGGTATAAATGTGGGTGTGGTGGCCAGTTCAGTTTGTGACGAGCAAAAACTGGAAATACTCCATGATCTCTGTGTTATTGGACTTTGCCTGCTTTATCGGACTGCATTTGGATTAATCCTTGTATTGTTGACACTCTGCCTGTTTTATCGGAATGCTGGCAGTCTAATCTTTGTTTTATGTGAGTAAAGTCTGTATTGGCAGCTAGCCACTGGGTTGCTGCCAGCTTTATCATCAAAGAGTTTTGTCGTGTGGCTTATTAACTTCGGGCCGTCTGTGGGGGTGCGTGTGGGGTACGGGGACAGAACAGGAACATACAAAGATCCTGGTCTATAGAGCCTGCGTCCTGAGCACACTCTTGTACTGCAGTGAGTCTTGGACCCTTTACGCACGGCAGGAGAGAAAGTTGGACACCTTTCATATGCGCTGTCTCCAACGTATTCTTGGCATCACCTGGCAGGACACAGTTCCAAATAGCACAGTCTTGGAATGTGCTGGAATTTCTAGCATGTATACACTATTGAAACACAACGTCTACGCTGACTGGGGCATGTCGTGAGAATGGCCAATGGTCGGATTCCGAAAGTTCTCCTGTATGGAGAATTAGTGCAGGAAGGCACCTCAGAGGGAGACCACAGCTGCGATATAAAGATATCTGCAAGAGGGGGACGGACATTAACAGCTGGGAAACCTTGACCTCCGATTGTTCAGTTTGGAGGCTAAAGACACAGCATGGCCTTCTCCAATTCGAAGAGACACTTGTTCGGCAGGCTGAGGCAAAGAGGCAGTCCCGGATCCAGCGAAATCTGGGAGCTGGGCAGGGGACAGAATGTATTTTCCCTCAGTGTTGAAGGGATTGCCACTCTCGAATTGGCCTTTTTAGTCACACCAGATGCTGTTATAGGATCTCTTTCCAGAGCACGATACCACAGTCTCTTGAGACTGAAGGATGCCAATGACATGTCTGCTAAAATAAAGCCAGGTCATGGCACACGCTTGAAAGTAAATCAAGAAGCCTGTAATTGTCGGAGTGTGTCTGGCAAGAACAAAGAATGCTTATCTACAGGAAATACGCATGTGTAAATTCTGGGTAGTTAGAAAGCTGATCAAAGTAACAAGAGTTAGACAACTTGCAGGCCTCAGCTAAAAATTAGGAATAGAGATGGCCTGCAGCCAATAAAATGTCTATTAGATAACTCCTGGGGCATTCATTAGCAAAAGACTTAGGAATAGGGACAGCTAGAGACCAATAGAACAATTTGTAGAATTATTACTAAAATGTTTATTAGATGATATTTCTTATTATCTCGCCTTGTCCCGCCTTCTCTTTTAGTGAAAATATATAAAGTTTTCTTAATCCTTTGTTCTTGGCTCTCTTGGCATTTTGGCCAGGAGCCCTTTTCCTTGGAGTACTCCAATAAAAAGCAATCAGAAAACCTGCATCTCGTGTCTGGCATCCATCACTGGCTTTGGCACCAGGCTCAGACCCGAATTGGGGACAACAAATCCACTTGCCTCCTTTGGGACAACCATGACCTGGATGACTGAGAATCTGCATAGTGTCAGACTTCGATGCTATCTCAAAATAAATGAATTTCCAAACTGCCAATCTTTAAGGAAATCTTTTCTTTAATTGAGCACAGCCACCGGATCATGACTCGATGAGGACAAGACTGACCTTTTGCCCCCCAATCCCTCCCTTTGATCCCCAAATCTCTGCTTCTCATTGGCTATCTTCCAAGTCATTCTTCAGACTTCTTGTCTCGTCATTTCCCAGGAATGTCTCCCCCCTTCATTTCCACAACAACCCGACTTCAAAGGGATTTAGCAGGCAAAAGTTCAGAGCTTATCTCTCTCTCCCTTCTGCTCTCTATGCCAGCGTCGAAGCGCTGACACATAGACTTTTAGCAATACAATTTGGGATGAAGACTCTTGGAATGGTGAGGGAATAGGAATGGATTTCCAGAGGAAAAAATGGCAGACTATAGGCCATTTTAGTCCTGTAGCACCACTTGGGTGACCCTGAGGACACAGATAAACCTCCAAGTAGCCTCAACGACCTGCTAAAAGGATGCAAATGACCAGCTGTCTGCAAAGAGTATCAATCCTTCCATTCCCCACCATCCAGTCAGAGCTGAAGAAGCTTCTTGGTTGAGAAGCAAAATGTCTTCAAAAGAAAAAACAAGAAAAGTCTAGTTGAAAACTCCAGAAAAAGCACCTTTGGGACAACCATGACCTGGATGATTGGGAATCTTTACAGACTTTTAACTGGGGGGGGGACCCCAAAAGAAATGAGTCGATGATGGTGGGAAACCATATTACCTGCAAGAATAAGATGTTATCTTTCGAGATGGCGTCCATCAAGTTTTTATCCGGAGAATGTAAGCTTCCATTTGTCCAGCTGGGTTCTGGACCAGCTCCATTTGTGGCCTGCCTCGCTCTTTGTCTGTAGAACAGAAGGTAAGCCGTGTCCTTCGGCAGGAATGAGGTCACGTTGCTCACAGATTCAAAGGATGAGAAGAAAACCCTGGTGTCGTTAAAGATGTACCACTGGATCTCGACATCCGTAGGCTTCGTTGAAGCCATGTTCCAAGTGTTGTCCTTACAAAGGCTCTCAGTGGCCGGATCCTCACATTCCCTGGCATAGCAGTAGTAATGGCCGCTTTCTGAGGAGACCCCAGAATGGACCACCACGCTACAGAGATCGTACACTATCGAAGAGAAGTCCTTGCAGGACGAAGTCCATCCTGACGTCCTCGCTTGGTCAGAAGAAGACACCAGGACCGGCAGCTTCAGTATCAATGGGACCGAGACGTTGTCAAGGATCTTCTTTCTTCTCATCGTTCCGAGGTCGAAGGAGAACCTCAACAGGGTGAGGATGAGGTAGTGAGGTCCCTCCGTCAGCTCGGTCAACTTCTCAGCATCTTGAAGGGAGGCACAGTTCTCACAGTGGTACCTGTTCTCGGCAGTCAGCATCTCAGGTGATAAGAAATAATTTATCAAATCCGGAACAGATCTAGAGGCCCGACAACCAGAAACTTGCTTGTGTAAAGCCAGGTCAGATTTTTTGACGGGCTTCACTTCAACAACGTCTCGTTCAGATGTCAAGGGGAGAGAGGTCTCTTCAAATTTTGACCCAATGGCTTCCATAGGTGGGCTTTTAGAAGGATTCTCCTCAGGGCCCTCAAGATCCCTGACCTAGTTGGCAAATCCTTTAGCTTGCTTTGAGTCTGGATCTTTGACCGAGAGATCTCAGGACCTGTTTCTTCTCCAGATCCAATCAATGCACCGCTGATAAATCCAGCCTGGTGGCCATCAGCTGGGGGAAACGCCAAGGAGAGATCAGTGAAGGCTTCTTCTCTGGAGGAGACCTGTAGGCACTTCAGACAACGGATCTTGGTCTTAATTTTGCCCCCAAACATTTCTTCCACCAAGGTTTTGCTGGCGGAGGGACATCTGTCCACAGGAGACACCAAGGAACATGCCTTGAGCTTCTGACAGATCCTTCTACCTGTTCGCTCTTCCTCATGAAGACTTTGGGAAAAACAAAGAGATACTAAGGCATAGAAATTCTCCTTTTAAAGCCAGAACAAATGTGTTTTTTTTTTAAAAAAAAAGAACACCACCTTGGACTTAAATGATTGTCCGCTGTCTTCTTAAAAAACCCTCCACTGTGAATCCAGATCTAAATCTCCTCTGAATTTGGAAGCCAGCATTATTAATGAATAAACTGCTGGTTTGAATTATTTATATTTATAACTGCTGGCTTGAATTATTTATGATTGTAATTATTCCCGTAGCCTTTAAATTTATTATAGCTGCCAACTCTCCTGTTTTCTTGACAAAGTAATTTCACCTCAGCCTTGGACAGCTTAAACCAGGGGTCTCCAGCCTTGGCAACTTTAAGCCTGGAGGACTTCAACTCCCAGAATTCCCTGGCCAGCTTTGCTTTGCTGGCCGGGAATTCTGGGAGATGGAGTCCTCCAGGCTTAAAGTTGTCAAGGTTGGAGACCTCTGGCTTAAACCATTGTTTCTCTTTTTTTTTTTTTTATTGAAAAAGTTTTCAAATACAAATTTTTCCGCCCTTTTTTTCCCCCCCTCCCCCTCCCTAACCCCCCCTCCCCACCCATCCCCCCCTGTGACTTCTTCGTAACAAAAAAAACCCTAATTCATAACAGATTACTTACTCCCTCCTCAATTGTTTCTCAATGGTGGCCACTTTAAGATGTGTGGACTTCAACTCCCAGAATTCCCTAACCAGCATGGCTGGCTGGGGAATTCTGGGACTTGAAGTCCACTCATCTTAAAGTGGTTAAGGCTGAAAAACACTGGGTTAAATAATCCAAATCACATTTTCTCAAACCATTTTCAATCTACTTTACCGATCGAGCAGGTATTTCAGATATTCCGAGCAATCTTGCTGGGCTCCTCGGGTGAACCAGGGGGGCCACGAAGCCAAAAAGAAGTTTTCAGGAGAAATCGCAGGCCGCTGACAGAGATATCAGAAAGGGAAGAAAGCAGAGAATTAAACAAACAAACAAACATTGAAAGCGTTTTGGTACCTGCAGTTTAGATATCAGGCTGTCCTATTTTACCTGGGCCTTTTTTTCATTAAGGTTACTGGAATTGATTTTTTTTCTTTTTTACCTGCTAAATTTATACATGAGTTTATTTTAATTTTGTACGTAGTGGTTAAGGTGCCATCCTCGAAACAAGGAGATGGTGAGCTCTAGTCCCACCTTAGGCATGAAGGTGACTTCGGGCTGATCACCAGGAGACTGTGAATTCTAGTGTCATCTTAGCCATGAAAGCTAGCTGGGTGCCTCTGGGCTGATCACTAGGAGACTGTGAGTTCTAGTGCCACCTTACCAACGAAACCAGCTGGGTGACTTTGGGCCAATCACCAGGAGACTGTGAGTTCTAGTGCCATCTTAGCCATGAAAGCTAGCTGGATGACTTTGGGCTGATCACTAGGAGACTGTGAGTTCTAGTGACATCTTAGCCATGGAAGCTATCTGGATGACTTTGAGCTGATCACTAGGAGACTGTGAGTTCTAGTGCCAGCTTACCCATGAAAGCCAGCTGAATGACTTTGGGCTGATAACTAGGAGACTGTGAGTTGTAGTGCCATCTTAGCCATGAAAGCTATCTGGGTGATTTTGGGCCAATCATCAGGAGATGGTGAGTTCTAGTCCCACTTTAGGCATGAAAACCGACTGGGTGATTTTGGGTCAATCACCAGGACACTGTGAGTTCTAGTGCCACCTTACCCATGAAAGCCAGCTGGGTGACTTTGGGCTGATCACCAGGAGACTGTGAATTCTAGTGTCATCTTAGCCATGAAAGCTAGCTGGGTGCCTCTGGGCTGATCACTAGGAGACTGTGAGTTCTAGTGCCACCTTACCAACGAAACCAGCTGGGTGACTTTGGGCCGATCACCAGGAGACTGTGAGTTCTAGTGCCATCTTAGCCATGAAAGCTAGCTGGATGACTTTGGGCTGATCACTAGGAGACTGTGAGTTCTAGTGCCAGCTTACCCATGAAAGCCAGCTGAATGACTTTGGGCTGATAACTAGGAGACTGTGAGTTGTAGTGCCATCTTAGCCATGAAAGCTAGCTGGGTGACTTTGGGCCAATCACCAGGAGATGGTGAGTTCTAGTCCCACTTTAGGCATGAAAACCGACTGGGTGATTTTGGGCCAATCACCAGGACACTGTGAGTTCTAATCCTGCCTCAGGCATGCTGACTGGGGAATTCTGGGATTTGAAGGTTGAGAAGCACATCCCTAATCATTATTCAAATAAACATGGAGCTTACTGGCCCCAAAAGCAACACCCTACAATTAAGAAAAATGTTCAATTAATTACCTGGCTGTGCTCTAAAAAAGCAAAGAGCCATTGTAATTTTGCCATCAGCGGCTGCGAGTTGTTCTCGGCTAAATTCAACACCGTCCGCCTGAAACTGTAAAGGAAAAGATTTTCCCCTTAAATTTAAAAAGGGAAGCTTGTTACAAAATCCCAGCGTCCGTTAATCCATTTACTTAAGCCCAGATCCCAGGTGAATGGAACCCGTAGGCACATAATCACCCTTCCTTTAAAGTTCGTTCCAAACTATGAAAATATAAATAATAGGTCTGCCGTGGACGGCATTATATGACCCTCTACAATCCTTGAATGGCCTCCAGGTGGCCTTAGCTAAAGTACAAGCTGAATTAAACGGAGGTGGTTTTGTCCCCAAATAATTACATTTAGTTCTTCAACCTTCCGTACAGAAGGTCGTGGCTTTGTTCATTGCAAAATGCCAAGCATAGTTTTGTCCTGGGTTGTTACAAGAACCCTGGTGGCGCAGTGGTTAGAATGCAGTATTGCAGGCTGACTCTGCCCACAGTCAGGAGTTCGATCCTATTGCTATTGCTATTGCTATTGCTATTGTCTGTCTGTCTGTCTGTCTGTCTGTCTGTCTGTCTGTCTGTCTGTCTGTCTATCTATCTATCTATCTATCTATCTATCTATCTATCTATCTATCATCAACACCCGTGGTGGCGCAGTGGTTAGAATACAGTATTGCAGGTTGACTCTGCCCACACTCAGGAGTTCGATCCTATTGCTATTGCTGTCTGTCTTTCTGTCTGTCTGTCTGTCTGTCTCTCTCTCTCTCTCTCTCTCTGTATCTATCTGTCTCTATCTCTCTCTCTCTATCTATCTATCTCTATCTATCTCGATCTATCTCTCTCTCTCTCTCTCTCTCTCTATCTATCTATCTATCTATCTATCTATCTAGATCTATCTCGATCTATCTCTATCTCTATCTCTCTATCTATCTCTATCTCTCTATCTCTCTATCTATTTCTCTATCTATCTATCATCAAGAGCCATGGTGGCGCAGTGGTTAGAACACAGTATTGCAGGTTGACTGCCCACAGTCAGGAGTTCAATCCTATTGCTATTGCTGTCTGTCTTTCTCTCAATGTCTGTCTGTCTGTCTGTCTGTCTGTCTGTCTGTCTGTCTGTCTGTCTGTCTGTCTGTCTGTCTGTCTATCTATCTATCTATCTATCTATCTATCTATCTATCTATCTATCTATCTTTCTATCTATCTATCTATCATCAAGAGCCGTGGTGGCCCAGTGGTTAGAATACAGTATTGCAGGTTGACTCTGCCCACAGTCAAGAGTTCGATCCTGACCGGCTCAAGCCTTCTGTCCTTCCGAGGTGGGTAAAATGAGGACTCAAGATTGTTGGGGGCAACAGGCTGACTCTGCAAACTGCTTAGAGAGGGCTATAAAGCACTGTGAAGCGGCATATAAGTCTGAGTGCTATTGCTATAAATCAGTTATAGGTTCTTGTCTTCTTGATTTAAAATGATTTAAATACTCCAGCTCAGCAAATAACAAGGTTGGCCTGTTTTGGCTTGAGCTTGGAATCTAGGCAGGTTGAAAGCTGGTTAATATGTGGAAGGAACGCCACCAGGAAATCCCAGACTTTGTAGGCCGGACTGTAAATTTCAAGGAACATCTGGAAAAAGGCAGTTAATAAACTCCTTCCATATCGCTATAAAATCCACTGCCCATTCCTGAATACAACTCAGTTGATCTTTATCAGATGCTGCGCTAAAGGCCCGTCTCCAAATTCAGCAAATTTGCTGGTCCTGCTAGGCCAAAATGAACGAATAACTAGAACTTGAGATGTGTGGATTAATTCTTACAACTCCGAGGATAAATCCTCAAATGTGCTATTATTATGTTTCGTAACGATTGTCATGTCCCCATCGGAGTCTGAATCTGTGTGGGAAAATGAGCTGGAACAAGAACTGACGGAGAATGAGAAGGTGGCTCAGTTGGCCTTGGAGGAAACTGGGAAAGGGCAGTCAGTCCAGGCAAGACTTTTCTGAATTACTAAGGCCTGCAGACAGGGAGGAACAGGAGAGAAAGGGCTCAGGCGAAGAGCAAGGACCACTCCCTCCTGATCCTAGAACAAGGAGAGAAGAGAGAAGGCGAGAACAACGCAGACTGAGCCGGCTGCAAGGGAGGAGAGTGCCCTACCCCCCCCCCCCACTTCACAAGGCACACCTGGGGACTGAGACGTAAGGAGGTGCCGGTAGGAGGGGCATTTGTCGGGAACAAGCATTGAATCTGCGGGGCCTCCTGTGCACTTGCTGACGCCTGGAGATTGCTGTGCTCTGTCTTGTGGGGTTTGCCCGGTTCGTCTGCTTTGCTGAACTTCTTGCTCTGGTTACTGTTTTGCTAACCTGGCTTACTAGACTGCTGGCCCTGGTTGCTGTGTGGCTAATTTTGCTTACTGGGCTACTCCCGGGGTGGGCTTCCAAAATTTTAGCAAGGGGTTCTCTGCCCGGTTGCTGGGTGGGCGTGGCCATGGTGGGCATGGCCTAGTCGGCCTCCTGCACCATGGCGGGGGGGAATTTTTGCCCTCCCCTGGCTTCAGAGACTTTCCTTGATCCTCCGGGAGGGCGAAAACGGCCTCCCCAGGCTCCGGAGGCCCTCTGGAGCTTGAACATCTGGTAGGCCCATTTTTCGCCCTTCCTGAGCCTCCACGCGTGCCCTGCACTTACCTGCATCCAAAATGGGCCACGTGGGGACTCCTGGGAGGTGCGGGGCAGGCAGGGCCAGCTAGGAGTGGGATTTGGGGGTTCTCCGAACTGCACAGAATCGTAGCTAGAGGTTCTCCCGAACCCCTGCGAACCCCCAACAGCCCACCCCTGGACTACTCGCAGCCAGAGGCTTCTGAAGGTGCATGCGAGAGCTTTGCTCCAGGACTTGTAGCGAATGTGGGGACGTTTAGGGGCACAGTAGGAGCAATAAAGGGGTGTTAAACCTGTTCTCTGGTTGTGTTGCTTTCATGCCACACCCCGGGTCATCACAACGATGGACCTGCTCGGATTAGATGCTTCTAACAAGGACACAGTTAGTCCTCCACTTATAACCATTGGTTCAGCAACCGTTGGAAGTTACAACAGCACTGGAAAAAAAGTGAGTTACGGCCATTTTTTTCCATACTTGCGACCATTGAAGCATCCCCATTGGTCACATGGTCGAAATTCAGAGGCTTGGCCACTGATTTATATCGATGACAGATGCAATGTCCTGGGGTCATGCGATCACCTTTTTAAAAAAAATTTGATTTATATGCCGCCCTTCTCCGGAGATTCAGGGCGGCTTACAATACGTTAAGCAGTAGCCTTCATCCTTTTGTATATTTATACAAAGTCAGCTTATTGCCCCCACAAACTGGGTCCTCAATTTACCTACCTTAGAAAGGATGGAAGGCTGAGTCAACCTTGAGCCTTGGAGAGATTCGAACCAGCAGTAATTGCAGGCAGCTGAATGTTAATAACAGGCTATTAGTCTGCTGCGCCACCAGGCTTTTGATGACCTTTACACGGCAAGTCAATGGGGAAGCGCGATTCACTTAACAACGGTGTCGCTAACGCTTACTGTGGCCAGAAAAGTCGCAAAATGGGGCAAAACGTCCATGAACGTCTCGCTTAAGCAACGGAAATTTGGAGCTCCATTGTGGTCGCAAGTCGAGGACTAGCTAACTCCCATTCCCTTGCATATTTAGACCAGGGATTTGCAACCTTAAACACTCAAAGAGCCATTTGGACCCGTTTCCCACAGAAAAGAAAACACCGGGAGCCACAAAACCCTTCCCGTGACTGACTATTTCATGAGCGGCCACAAAACTAGCCTATGTAGTTGAATTAAATGTTCTGTTTTCTTCTGAAACTTTTCTTTTCTTGGATTTATCCATGGTTGGCCTACCGGGGGTTGAAAAGCTCAATAAATCGCGTGCCAGAGGGTGTCGCACATTGGCGATTGTGACGCATATTTTGAGTGACAGGGAGCCGCAGCAGAGGGGTGAAAGAGCCACATGCGGCTCCAGAGCCACAGGTTGCTGACCCCTGGTTTAGACAGAGGGCGAGAGACCGCGTGCGTTAAAACCCCTAAATGCAAACACAGAGTGAGGGGAGGCAGAAGCGGGAGGGGGGGGCTGCCTACTCTGAGGCCATGAAGAGAGCTTGGAGGATGCTGTTCATGTAGCAGGTGTTCCCCAGGTTAATTAACCCAATCTTCCCGGTTTCCGATTTGGAGGCCAAGCGAGGATAGAGGTTGGCCAACTCGTTTTTCTGGGAGGTCCATGCGTTCTGCCCCAGCAGATGCTTAATGCGATCTTCGTTAGGAATTGGGAGAGCCTTCCAAGAAGAGAAGGGGAGAGAAAGAGAGAGGGAGAGTGGTGGGTGGGTGGGTGGGTGGGGGAGAGAGAGAGGGAGAGGGGGAGTGAGAGGGGGGAGGAGAGAGAGGGAGAAAGAGAGAGGGAGAGTGGTGTGTGGGTGGGAGAGAGAGAGGGAGGGACAGGGAGGGGGAGGAGAGGGGGAAAAGGAAGAGGGGGAAGAGAGAGGGAGAAAAGGAGAGTGGGAGGAGAGAGAGGGAGAGAGAAAGAGGGAGAGTGGGTGGGAGGGAGAGAGCGAGGTCAGTGGGTGGGAGAGAAAGAGAGGGAGGGAGAGGGTGGGGGGAGGAGAGAGAGGGAGAAAGCAGGAGAGTGGTGGGTGGGTGGGAAAGAGAGGGAGAGGGTGGGGGAAGAGAGAGGGGGAAAAGGAGAGAGAGGGAGAGAGAAAGAGGGAGAGTGGGTGGGAGGGAGAGAGTGAGGTCAGCGGGTGGGAGAGAGAGGGAGGGAGGGAGAGGGGGGAGAGAGAGGGAGAAAAGAGAGAGGGAGAGTGGTGGGTGGGTGGGAGAGAGAGGGAGAGAGGGAGATGGAGGGGGGAGGGGGGAGGGGCGGAGGAGAGAGAGGGAGAAAGAGAGAGGGAGAGTGGTGGGTGGGTGAGAGAGAAAGGGAGGGACAGGGAGGGGGAGGAGAGGGGGGAAGGAAGAGGGGGAAAAGAGAGGGGGAAAAGGAGAGAGGGGGAGGAGAGAGACGGAGCGAGAAAGAGGGAGAGTGGTGGGTAGGAGGGAGAGAGCGAGGTCAGTGGGTGGGAGAGAAAAGGAGAGTGTGGGAGGAGAGAGAGGGAGAGAGAAAGAGGGAGAGTGGTGGGAGGACAGAGTGAGGGAGAGGAAAAGAGGGAGAGGGGATGGGAGAGAGAGGAGGGAAAGAAAGAGGGGGAAAGAGAGAGAGGGAGACAGAGAGAACATGGATGGGAGAAAGAGAGGGAGACAGAAAGAGGGAGAGGATGGGAGGAGAGAAAGAAAGAAAGGGAGGAGAGAGAGAAGGAGGGAGAGGGGAAAACAGAGAGAGAATTAGCAGAACATTGTTTTTTATGGTCATTTTATCGAACTGATGGGCACGCTGGCATTATGTGGGCAAATGTTGTAAACCTGTGCTGCCCATCAGTTAGCCCTTCGAGGTAGTCCAGACAAAAAGCATAATCATGAATACTAGGGAGTCAGTTTGGCCTAGTGGTGAAGGCAACAGTCTACAAACCAGAAGATGATGAGTTCTAGTCCCACCTTAGGCATGAAAGCTTTCTAAGTGATTTTAGGCCAATCATTTTCCTTCAGCCCAGCCCAACCTCACAGGGTTGTTGTTTTGGAGAAAAGAGGAGGCGGCAGGAGTATCAGGTATGCTCCCCGCCTCGAATTATTTGTAAGAATAATAATGGCAAGGTACAAATAAATAAATACAATTTTAAAATAACCATCCTTACTAAACCTATCCAAGCCCAAGGAAGGTTTGAAGCTAAGGCTCTGATTCTAACCCAGGCCAAAGTTTGCTAAAAATTTAAGACTTCGTTGCGGACGGAAAAAAACCAGCCTTACTTTTATCGCTTCCACCAGAGGCTCGTAGAGATCTGGAAATCCTGAGAAACAGAAGAGCATGCAATGGATCAGTTCGGCCAGCTGATCCAAACATCGCGATGCCGAATTGGAGTTTTCCTTTTGGAGGGCACCGATCACTCTGGGAATATGTGGCAGAAGCTGTTAGTGGAAATAAAACATTTGAGAGGTGTTGAGGAATGGAATCTGCACCCAAGGAAAAATGTGAGCATGTAGCGAAGTCTGAAAAACAAATACAGCAGTGGCCAAAATTGTGGAAGCCTTTTGGGAAAAGTGTATTTTTGAGGTTTGATGGCTAATAACACCACTTTTTTTTTGGAGTTTCAAGATAATCCTATTCCACTGTTGGAATGGCCTGGGAATAGCCCAGACCTTAAACCAATGGAAAATCTATGGAGCCCACTAAAGAAACTGGTTAGTCAGAAGCGACCCAGCAATTAAACCCGGTTAATAGAAGCCATCATTCCATCTTGGTTTCACATTAGAACAGCTGCAGAATTCAAAGACTTGGTTCACTCCATGGGAAGACATTATCAGGCCGTCATTCGTGCTAAAGGTTACCCAACTAAGTATAAACTAACATGGTGATCATTTTTGTATATCTCGTTTTTCTAATTTTTGCAGATCTCGTTTTTCAACTTGTTTCAACTTTTCTTCTTTATACTGTAACTGCTATTCTAATAGCAAATCCTTCATAATATTGAAGGGAAACAATAATAAGGATATAATAAATAATACTAGAATATGATATACTGGTATACTAGATTCTGTAACCATTAGGTTCCTGTAATACATATATGCCTTTGTATTTATATCACATATATTATGCCTTTATATTTGTATCTCCTGTAACAAACATATTCTGTTATTAGGCCTCTGTAATGTATCTGGTATTTGTCAAACATATGTCCCTGCCATTTGACCTGAACTCATATCAATCTTCTTTCTCTGCTATCTAAAAGCATGGTACGCATCTCAGTTGAAACTACAGCCATCAACAAAGGGATAATTTACACCTCAGCCCTAATTTATGTTTGATCTGGATAAACTCCTGCTTTCCAGAGCCAGGGGGCCAAAGTGGCCAATTGAGTAAACAAAGAAATGCTTAAGATAAAACTAATTGGGAAGTTTCTATTCCCTTGCAGGGCAACAAGGAATACACAAACCTAAATTAGGAGGCCAGAATTGGGTACTAAGCTGACGTCTCTGAGGTATAAAAGGATGCCATGCCTTCTCCAAGGTGTGGCTATCTCCTCGCATGCATTGCATCTGTATGTTCTGGATATAGTCCCACCCAGTATTTTGTTTTTGGCCATAAATAAAATCTGTTTTTTTTTTTTGC
Organism: Pantherophis guttatus; assembly: GCF_029531705.1. The sequence continues at coordinate 763,610 of NW_026844124.1, forward strand.
AAGCCTCGTCTTGAGTCTCTCTCTTTGGCATTCTGCTGACTCAAGTATATTTTGGGACCTTATAAAAGTCATTGCATGACATTCTTGATTAAATTATCTTTCCATTGATGTATAATTTTAGGGTACTACTCCAAAAAAAAAAAAAAGCGGTGTTATTAGCTAGTTTTAGAGAATACACTTTTCCACAAAAGGTTTCTACAATTTTGGCCACTACTGTATATCTGAGGCTGTAAATGCAATAAATATCACAGAATCCAGTCTGGGTCAGTCACCAGGATCAGAGATTTTGTCTTCCAAGTTTTTGGACCTGTGCTGGAGTCCATCCTTAGGGAAATTGGACTGACGTTTTAGCTTTGGTCTTTCCTGCCTACTTTGCTTTTTGCCACATTAAGTTTCATGTTTTATTTATTTATTTATTTATTTTATCATATTTGTATACCGCCCTACTCCCGAAGGACTCAGGGCGGTGAACAGCCAAGATAAAATACAAAGACATACAAAAGTTAAAAAACTATTAAAAACAGATTAAAATAATTTAGGCTCAAAAAACAAATTTAAGACATCCAATTTATCTAAAAACATTTAAAACCCAATTTAAAAGGGAGAGTTAGGCCAGACCAGCCTGTTGGAATAAAAACGTTTTTAGGGCGCGGCGGAAGATGCGTTAAGTCTTGGATCCTCCGTATCTCCGGGGGGAGCTCGTTCCAGATGGCAGGTGCCCCCACAGAGAAGGCTCTCCCTCTGGGGGCCGCCAGTCGACATTGTTTGGCCGACGGCACCCGGAGGAGCCCCTCTCTATGGGAGCGTACTGGTCGGTGAGAGGCTATTGGTAGCAGAAGGCGGTCCCGCAAATAACCAGGTCCTAAGCCATGGAGCGCTCTAAAGGTGGTAACCAAAACCTTGAAGTGCACCCGGAAGACCACTGGGAGCCAGTGCAGCTCGCGCAGGAGGGGGGTCACATGGGAGCGCCACATCGCTCCCGTCACTACCCACGCGGCCGCATTCTGGACCAGTTGGAGCCTCCGGGTGCTCCTCAAGGGGAGCCCCATGTAGAGAGCATTGCAATAGTCCAGGCGTGAGGTGACAAGGGCGTGAGTGATGTTGTTGGATAGGGCCCTATTGTTCAAGTTTGTCAAAGTCTTTTGGAATCCTGAGTTTGTCTTCTGGGGTGTTTGCTATTCCTGCCAGCACCTCAAAAAAACTGGCTCAAAATCAGTAATTATGAGAGGGACCTTGGAGTCCTAGTGGACGATCGCTTAAACATGAGCCAGCCGTGTGCGGCAGCAGCCAAAAAAGCAAATACAATCCTTGTTGTATAAAACAGCGGCATAGAATCAAAATCACGTGAAGGATTAGTACCCCTTTATAAAACCTTAATAAGGCCACACCTGGAATACCGCATTCAGTTTTGGCCACTGCATTACAAAAATCTGGAACGAGCTCCCCCCGGAGATACGGAGGATCCCGGATCTGCACACCTTCCGTCGCGCGCTTAAGACTTTTTTATTTCATCAAGCTGGCCTGGCCTAAATCTTCTCCCCTTTTTAAATGTAAATGTTAATTTGTTTTTAAATGATGGGGTATTTTTAAATTCAGCCAAATTATTTCATTCGTTTTTATTCTATTTTAAATTTTTGTATTTATGTGTTTTATCCTGTGGCTGTTCGCCGCCCTGAGTCCTTCGGGAGTAGGGCGGGATAGAAATTTAAATAAATAAATAAATAAATAAATAAATAAATAAATAAATAAATAATAAATAAATAAATAAATAAATAAATAAATAAATAAATAAATAAATAAATAAAATGGTGTGGAGACTTTGGAAAAAGTGCAAAGAAGAGCAACGGAGATGATCAAAGGCCTGGAGACTAAAATATATGAAGAACGGTTGCAGGATTTGGCTAGTCTAGAGAGAAGAAGGAGTAGGGGGGACACAAGGGCCTTGATAGTACAGTGGTCTAAGCACCCTGTTATTAACACAGCTGCCTGCAATTACTGCTGGTTCGAATCTCTCCAAGGTTCAAGGTTGACTCAGCCTTCCATCCTTTCTAAGGTAGGTTAAATGAGGACCCAGTTTGTGGGGGCAATAAGCTGACTTTGTATAAATATACAAAAGTATGAAGGCTATTGCTTAACGCATTGTAAGCCGCCCTGAGTCTCTGGAGAAGGGCGGCATATAAATCAAATTAAAAAAAAAAAATAACAGTATTCCAGTATTTGAGGGGCTGCCACAAAGAAAAGGGGGTCAACTGATTTTCCAAAGCACCTGAGGGCAGGATAAGAAACCATGGATGGAAACTAATCAAGGAGAAAAGCAACGTAGAACTAAGGAGTGATTTCCTAACAGTGAGAACAACAAACGAATGGAATGGTTTGCATTCAGAAGTTGTGGGTGATCCAATCTTGGAGGTTTTTAAGAAAATATTGGACACTCACGTGTTTGAAATGGTATAGGGCAGGGGTCAGCAACCTGGGGCTCTGGAGCCGCATGTGGCTCTTTCACCCTTCTGCTACGGCTCCCTGTCACTCAAAATATGCGTCACAACTGCCAAAGTGCAACACCCACCAGCACACGATTTATTGCGCTTTTCAACCCCTGGCAGGCCAACCATGGATAAATCCAACAGAAGAAAAAAGTTTCAGAAGAAAACAGAACGTTTAATTCAACTACATTTGCTAGTTTTGTGGCCGCTCAAGAAATAGTCAGGCACGGGAAGGGTTTTGTGGCTCCCGGTGTTTTCTTTTCTGTGGGAAACGGGTCCAAATGGCTCTTTGAGTGTTTAAGGTTGCAGAGCCCTGGTATAGGGTCTCCTGCTTGAGGAGGGGCAGGGGCTGGACTAGAAGACCTCTAAGGTCCCCTCCAGCTCTATTCTGATTGAATTTCTCTCTAGCAGAGTGTACTGCTTTGAGCTATTGAGGTATTTATATTTGAGCTGTGTGGTATTTATAGGTGCCTGGTTGTGCGCGGCTTTTTAGTTGTTGATTGGGGTGCTGATAAAAAGATAAAGGTTCCCCTCGCACATATGTGCTAGTCGTTCCCGACTCTAGGGGGCGGTGCTCATTGCCGTTTCAAAGCCGAAGAGCCAGCGCTGTCCGAAGACGTCTCCGTGGTCATGTGGCCGGCATGACTCAACGCCAAAGGCGCACGGAACACTGTTCCCTTCCCACCAAAGGTGGTCCCTATTTTTCTACTTGCATTTTTTACCTGCTTTCGAACTGCTAGGTTGGCAGAAGCTGGGACAAGGAACAGGAGCTCACCCTGTTACGCGGCACTAGGGATTCGAACCGCTGAACTGCCGAACTTTCGATCGACAAGCTCAGTGCTGATGGCTGGCTATTAAATTATAGAGGAGGAAGGGGAGGAAGCTAGCTAACCACTAGATTACAAGAACACAAATGAGCAGTCAAACAAGGAGATCTGAACTCATCGGCAGCCTCATATTGCAATGAACAAGGACATACATTCAATTTTGCAGCTACAAAGATTGTTGGATGAGCAGGCCCAAAAACAGCCTGTTGTGGCTCCATTACCTGAGCTTGTCTCATCGGCAGGAGAGGACTCCGGGAGTGAAGGAGAGGAGTTGGCAAGGCCTCCCTCTCCAGGACCCTCCTCTTTGGCAATGCCTTCGGTGTCCGCCGAAGGGCAAGAGATAGGGCTGGGGTCAAGCACGTCCACGCAGCCACAGATGGACAGTGATGAGGGTAATGAGTCTTGGCTGGATCCACGCCAGCGTCGCAGAGATAAGCGCACGCAACAGAAGAAAAGGCGTGCCCGAGATTAGGCTGAGTCACTGGACCACACCCCACAGGATATAAAAAGGAGCGTGGTGGCCAGTCAAACCTTGTGACGAACAAAGCTGAAAGCTTCCACACCATTCTGCATTGCCGGACTTTTGCTATAGACTTTGCTGGATTATCTCTGGACTTGATTGACTCTGTAATTATTGAACATTTTACTTTGATGTACCAGAAGCGGAGAGAAGTTATCTCTTCCCTTCGTGAGTAATAAACTCTTGGCAGGCAGCCACTAGGTTGCTGCCAAGTTCCGTTATCAAAAGGAAAAGGATTTTGTCGGCTGGTTTAGTCTTTAACTCTTGAATGTCTGTTGGTGTGTGTGCGTGGGGGACGGGGACAGAACACAGCCAGGGAAGGGATTGATCCCTGAGGATGGGCTCTGGCACGAGTCCGAAAGCTTGGAAGACAAAAACCTCTAGTTCCGGTGACTGACCCAGATTGGATAATGCAACATTATCCTGGGACACGCATATTCGCCTTCATTCGCAATAAATATCCTTATAAGGTGGCCAACAGCCAGAGGCTCAAAGCAATACATGATTAATCGGAACAGGGATTTACCAGGTGAAATGCTTCGTGAGAGTGCTGGAAACTCAGCAACATGTAACGCAGAATAGAGAGAGTCCCTTCTCTCAGAATAGGGTATAGTAGCTTGGAAAACACCTACAGAAACAACAAAGTAAAGATTAAGGGAGGTAGATTAGCAGAATCAGGATAAGCACAATTCCTACAGCAATTTTTCTCCAGCCCGGTAAGAGATGTTGTGAAAGGCTTGGAGTGGGTGTCTGGAGAATATAAATCACCAGGAGATGATGAGTTCTAGTCCTGTCTTAGCCATGAAACCAGCTGGGTGACTTTGGGCCAATCACCAGGAGATGGTGAAGTCTAGTTCCACCATAGGCAGGAAAACCAACTCGGTGACTTTAGGTCAACCACAAGGAGACTGTGAATTCTAGTTCCACCTTAGGCATGAGAGCTAGCTGGGTGACTTTGGGCCAATCATCAGATGATGGTGAATTCTAGTTCCACCTTAGGCATGAGAGCTACCTGGGTGACTTTGGGCCAATCACCAGGAGATGGTGAATTCTAGTTCCACCATAGGCAGGAAAACCAACTTGGTGACTTTAGGTCAACCACAAGGAGACTGTGAATTCTAGTTCTACCTTAGGCATGAGAGCTAGCTGGGTGACTTTGGGCCAATCATCAGATGATGGTGAATTCTAGTTCCACCTTAGGCATGAGAGCTAGCTGGGTGACTTTGGGCCAATCACCAGGAGATGGTGAATTCTAGTTCCACCATAGGCAGGAAAACCAACTCGGTGACTTTAGGTCAACCACAAGGAGACTGTGAATTCTAGTTCTACCTTAGGCATGAGAGCTAGCTGGGTGACTTTGGGCCAATCATCAGATGATGGTGAATTCTAGTTCCACCATAGGCAGAAAACCAACTCGGTGACTTTAGGTCAACCACAAGGAGACTGTGAATTCTAGTTCTACCTTAGGCATGAGAGCTAGCTGGGTGACTTTGGGCCAATCATCAGATGATGGTGAATTCTAGTTCCACCTTAGGCATGAGAGCTAGCTGGGTGACTTTGGGCCAATCACCAGGAGATGGTGAATTCTAGTTCCACCATAGGCAGGAAAACCAACTTGGTGACTTTAGGTCAACCACAAGGAGACTGTGAATTCTAGTTCTACCTTAGGCATGAGAGCTAGCTGGGTGACTTTGGGCCAATCATCAGATGATGGTGAATTCTAGTTCCACCTTAGGCATGAGAGCTAGCTGGGTGACTTTGGGCCAATCACCAGGAGACGGTGAATTCTAGTTCCACCATAGGCAGGAAAACCAACTCAGTGACCTTAGGTCAACCACAAGGAGACTGTGAATTCTAGTTCTACCTTAGGCATGAGAGCTAGCTGGGTGACTTTGGGCCAATCATCAGATGATGGTGAATTCTAGTTCCACCTTAGGCATGAGAGCTAGCTGGGTGACTTTGGGCCAATCACCAGGAGATGGTGAATTCTAGTTCCACCATAGGCAGGAAAACCAACTCGGTGACTTTAGGTCAACCACAAGGAGACTGTGAATTCTAGTTCTACCTTAGGCATGAGAGCTAGCTGGGTGACTTTGGGCCAATCATCAGATGATGGTGAATTCTAGTTCCACCATAGGCAGGAAAACCAACTCAGTGACCTTAGGTCAACCACAAGGAGACTGTGAATTCTAGTTCCACCTTAGGCCTGAGAGCTAGCTGGGTGACTTTGGGCCAATCACCAGGAGATGGTGAGTTCTAGTCCTGCCTTAGCCATGAAAGCCAGCTGGGTGATTTTGGGCCAATCACCAGGAGACGGTGAATTCTAGTTCCACCATAGGCAGGACTAACCAACCCGCTCGATTTTGGACAGCGTGACTTCCATCAAGATGCTGAATTTCTTCACCGCCGCCAAATTCTTCAGCAAGGCTATGATCCATTTGTCTAAGTTCTTGCCCAGGGGCCAGGAGACCCATTCAATCATCCTGCGGCCAGAAAGAAGAAAGATGAAGAGAGAGAGAGAGAGAGGCTGGGATTAGATGGAGTGCAAGCCAGCTTCGGAGCCGCAGATTAAAAGAAATGGAGCTGTTTGCAAGATCCTGGAGAATGGTGGGAACTGAGAAGAAATCCTATCTAATGGTTATGTGATTAGGAGGAGGAGGGGGTGGGGGGAGGAAGGAAGAGGAGAAGGAGGAGAAGGAGAAAACTAAGAAGAGGGAGAGGGAGGAGGAGGAAGGGGGGAAGAGGAGGAGGAGAAGGAGAAGGAAAAGGAGGAGGAGGGAAGAGGAGAAAGAGGAAGAGGGAGGAGGAGGAAGGGGGAAGAGGAGGAGAAGGAGAAGGAAAAGGAGGAGGACGGAAGAGGAGGAAGAGGAAGAGGGAGGAGGAGGAAGGGGGAAGAGGAGGAGGAGAAGGAGAAGGAAAAGGAGGAGGAGGGAAGAGGAGAAAGAGGAAGAGGGAGGAGGAGGAAGGGAGGAGGAGGAGAAGGAGAAGGAGAAGGAAAAGGAAAAGGAAAAGGAGGAAGAGGAAGAGGGAGGAGGAGGAAGGGAGGAGGAGGAGAAGGAGAAGGAAAAGGAAAAGGAGGAGGAGGAAGAGGAGAAAGAGGAAGAGGGAGGAGGAGGAGGAGGAAGAGGAGGAGGAGAAGGAGAAGGAAAAGGAGGAGGATGGAAGAGAAGGAAGAGGAAGAGGGAGGAGGAGGAAGGAAGGAGGAGGAGAAGGAGAAGGAAAAGGAAAAGGAGGAGGACGGAAGAGGAAGAAGAGGAAGAGAAAGAGAAGGAAAAGAAGGAGGAGGAGGAGGAAGAGAAGGAGAGGGAGGAGGAAGAAGAAAAGGGGGAGGAGGTAAAAGGATTATTATTATTCTGAATCTGAAAGCTCGGAAGGTTAAACTTCGAGTCCTGGTGAATCACTAGTCATTTTCTATTTTTCGTTACCTTCCAATCGCGGTCATCATCTGGAGGTCAGTGATGCTGTCATCGTTGGTGAGGTTTCTTAGGATGCCGTCCATCAGCTCTAGCGGAACGTATTGGACCACGCTGGCTAAGGCAATAGAAGGATCCTGATCGTCTGCAAAACAAATGAGCAGGGGCAGGCCAACTATTTTAACAACATCTATATAGGCCAGGGGTCTGCAACCTTAAACACTCAAAAGAGCCATTTGGACCCGTTTCCCCACAGAAAAGAAAACACCGGGAGCCACAAAACCCTTCCCGTGCCTGACTAATTCTTGAGCGGCCACAAAACGAGCAAATGTAGTTGAATTAAATGTTCTGTTTTCTTCTGAAACTTTTTTTCTTCTCTTGGATTTATCCATGGTTGGCCTACCGGGGGTTGAAAAGCTCAAGAAATCGCGTGCTGGTGGGTGTCGCACATTGGCAGTTGTGACGCATATTTTGAGTGACAGGGAGCCGCAGCAGAGGGGTTGAAAGAGCCACATGCGGCTCCGGAGCCGCAGGTTGCTGACCCCTGATATAAGCTATATGCAAAAGAGGCCAAAAGAGAACAAAAGGACCCCAGCATTTCTCCACCAGCAATCAGCACCCAGATCAGCGTAGATTAACTCCAAGGTTCACTTCAGACCAACAATAAAGTAAGCAAAATACCCCAATCAAGAAACAGCCAAAGAGCCATCCGTAAACAGCCCAACCAAAGGATCTCTTAAGACTGCTGAAAGGTGGGACATCAGAATATAAATGGACAGCAAATAGCACTCCTTACAAGCACTGATGATGCTACCTAGTTGGGTAATGAAACGTCTGCAAGAAAACAAGGAAGCTCGGAGAGTACCAAGGACCCCACAGTCCTCCTCCTCCTCCTCCTCCTCCTCCTCCTCCTCCTCCTCCTCCTCCTCCTCCTCCTCCTCTCCACAAACCCCACTCCCTTCTAGCACTGATGATGCTACCTAATTGGGTAATGAAACGTCTGCAAGAAAACAAGGAAGCTCAGAGAGCACCAAGGAGTCCACAGTTCTCCTCCTCCTCCTCCTCTCCACAAACCCCACTCCCTTCTAGCACTGATGATGCTACCTAATTGGGTAATGGAACGTCTGCAAGAAAACAAGGAAGCTCAGAGAGCACCAAGCACCCCTCAAACCATTTTAAAGTTGAAACGTTCTGAACTGCAAGCATCTAGATCTTGGGGTTTTGCCCACTGATAATCCTTAAGATACAGGCAAGTCAAAAATTATACCTTAAGATGGTTTAAGAGCCTAAGGGACAGGGTGGCTGTACAGGCAGGGAGTTCTCGACTTACGACCATAGTGGAGCTCGCCATTTCGGTCATCAGCTGTTGTGTCATAAAGTCGCCGGATGGTCACAGGTGATTTTATGACCGTTTTTGCTCAAGCAGGAGACCCTACACCGTTCCAGATAAACGGCTTTCCAGTCTCTTCTTAAAAACCTCCAGCCGTTGGAGCACCCACAATTTCTGGAGGCAAGCCGTTCCACCGATTTTGGGCTCCATTGCGGTCGTAAGTCGAGGACTACCTGAAAAACACTGTCTGAAACCAAGGTCTACACAGCCTTCCATCCTTCCGAGGTGGGTAAAATGAGGACCCAGATTGTTGGGGACTCTGTAAACTGCTTAGAGAGGGCTGTATAAAGCACTGTGAAGAGGGTTGGGCTCCTGGGGGTTCGGCAGGGTTTGGGCGATCCTCTGGCCAAGGATCACTGGGGTTCGGCGAACCCCCAAATGCCACCCCTGGCTGGCCCCACCCTACTCCTCCCAGGAGTCTCCACGCAGTCCGTTCATCATTCCAGGTAAGTGCAAGGGCCGCACGGAGGGTCTGAGACGGCAAAAAACAGGCCTACTGGAGGTTCCGGAAATTCAGAAACAGGTCTGTTTCCGGCCTCCAGAAGGCCTCCGAAGCCCGGGGGAAGCCGTTTTTGCCCTCCCGGAGGCTCAAGAAAAGCCTCCGGAGCCTGGGGAGGGCGAAAAAGCCCCCCCTACACACCGTGGTGCAGGCAGCTGACTAGGCCACACCCACCATGGCCACGCCCACCCAGCAACAGGGCAGTGAACCCGTTGTTAAAAGATCTGAAGCCCACCCGACTGCAAAGCGGTATATACGTCTAAGGGCTATTGCTAAGTGCTATAACAAAGTCCCCATCCCTACCGATTGTTGAAATGATGGTGAAGAGTTCCTTCAGCGAGGGAAGGATGGAGGTCATCTGAGTCTTCCAGATTTTCTGCAGCAAAAGGCTGACTTGGATCACCTGGTCCAAGAACTCCATGATGGCGTCTTCCCTTCCCGAGGTGGTATGGAACTGCCCGATGCATCGGACCAGTTGTTGGCAGAACAGGATCTGACGTTTGCCGGTGGGGACACACAGAGGGTACTGGATTAAGAGCTTACTGATCTTCACACATTGCTTCAGGACTGGCCTCTCGCAGATCTTCCGGAGGACTTCAGTCCTCAGCAGGCTGAAGACGTCGTTGGCCGAAGGACCATCCATCACGAAGGGCAACCCAAGGTGTATGTAATCAAACACGTACAAGCTTCTCTTCCCGAGGGGTCCATAGCCTTCCTGGAGAAGACTTAAGAGGAACTGGGCATTGAAGAATTCTTCAAAGGCCTCTTGGTGATAAAGGCCACAGACTTCCAGGATCTCCTTACCAACTGACCTCTTGAATTTGGTATCACCCAAGAGAAAGAGCTTGGTGGAAAGCTCCAGCATGGACCAACACTGTTCGGTGTCCATGGTCCTCTTCAGAGCCTCGATGATACGCCTCACCAGGCCTTGCTTCATGTGATCGGGGTAGGAAGAGGCCAAGATCGCTTCCAGGATTTTATCCATGTTGGCTTCTTGGAAGTCCTCAAAGAAGATCAGACACGTTGAGGCCACTAGCAAACCCTTCCTCCCTGGAATGGAGATGTTGGGTTACATATCATAATTATAATGACTGTAAAAGGTAAAAATCTCTCCAAGGCTCAAGGTTGACTCAGCCTTCCATCCTTTCTAAGGTAGGTGAAATGAGGACCCAGTTTGTGGGGGCAATAAGCTGACTTTGTATAAATATACAAAACTTTGAAGGCTATTGCTTAACTCATTGTAAGCCGCCCTGAGTCTCCGGAGAAGGGCGGCATATAAATCAAATTAAAAAAAAAAAAAAAAAAGGTTCCCTTACATATGCTTGCTAATCATTTCTGGCTCTAAGGGACGGTGCTCATCTCCGTTTCAAAGCCGAAGAGCCAGCACTGTCCAAAGACGTCTCCATGGTCATGTGGCCGGCATGACTAAACGCCAAAGGCACACAAAACGCTGTTCCCTTCCCACCAAAGGTGGTCCCTATTTTTCTACTTGCATTTTTTACCTGCTTTCGGACTGCTAGGTTGGCAGAAGCTGGGACAAGGAACGGGAGCTCACTCCGTTACGCGGCACTAGGGATTCGAACCGCTGAACTGCCGACCTTCTGATCGACAAGCTCAGCGTTTTAGCCGCTGAGCCCACCTGTTGGGTTACATATCATAATTATAATGACTGTTAACAGGACATAAATAAGAAACGTGGAGCCCCAAGGATTCCAAATATGCCACTACAAGGACAAAAATTGTCAAATCTGGACGGGGAGGTTTCCTTGCAAGCAAACATTGTGTTGTTCTTATGGTCTAAGAATTTGTATATTCCCATACGTACAACCAGTTAAATATGAGCTAGCCATGTGCTGCAGCTGCCAAAAAAGCCAATGCAATCCTAGGTTGCATTAACAGAGGGATAGAATCAAGATCACGAGAAGCGTTAATGCCACTTTATAAGGCCTTGGTAAAGTCACACTTGGAATAATGCATCCAATTTTGGACGCCATTTTGTAAAAAAGATGTGGAGACTCTAGAAAGAATGCAGAGAAGAGCAACAAAGAGGATTAGGGGACTGGAGGCGAAAACATACGAAGAACGGTTGCTGGAACTGGGTATGTCTAGTTTAATGACAAGAAGGATCAGGGGAGACATGATAGCAGTCTTCCAATATTTGAGGGGCTGCCCCAAAGAAGAGGGAGTCAAGCTCTTCTCCAAAGTACCTGAAGGCAGGACAAGAAGCAATGGATGGAAACTAAACAAGGAGAGAAGCAACTTAGAACTACAGAGAAGATTCCTGACAGCGAGAACAATTAACCAACGGAACAGCTTGCCTCCAGAAGTTGTGGATGCTCCAACACTGTGAAAAACGGTCATAAGTCACTTTTTTCATCGACGGTCACTAAATGAACTGTTCTAAGTCGAGGACCACCTGTAAGTATTTTTATTTTATTTTTCATTCTTTCTCCATCTTTTAACGTTACCGGTACTTTGATCTTTTCCTCGAAGGATACAATTCTGCTAAATAAGATTTTTTTTAAAAAAAATAATAATAATTGAAATAATGTTTTTCTGGTTTTTTTAAAGAGCCTGAGTGGCGTAGGAGGCTAATGCCTCCTACTAAGGCAGCATTTAACATCCAGCTGCCTGCAATTACTGCGAGTTCAAATCTCGCCAAGGCTCAAGGTTGACTCAGCCTTCCATCCTTTCTAAGGTGGGTAAAATGAGGACCCAGATTGTGGGGGCAATAAGCTGACTTTGTATAAAATATACAAAAGTATGAAGGCTATTGCTTAACGCATTGTAAGCTGCCCTGAGTCTCCGGAGAAGGGCGACATATAAAAATAAATAAATAAATAAATAAAGGTCATAAAACCATCCATGACTCACGTAACAACTGTTCTGCTTAGCAACGGAAGTTCTGGTTCCCAATTGAGGCCATAAATCAGGGACTTACCTGTAGCTGATTACAATCCAGTCTAAAGCAAAATATTTCCAAATAGTGGAAATACTTTTTTCCTCCCTCTTTTGCTTAGAATATTCTGTGTTTTCTCTGGAAACGGGAGATATTTTTTTCCTGCGTCTCCTTTCACCTCCTAGAAGGCTTGAGGCCTGGGCCATAAAAAAAAAAAACAGCAACCAGGAAAAATAAAATTCCACTGACCTTGTTATCTTTCGTTCCTGTTCTATCAGCTCCCAAAATTGCATCACTGTCTTTTTCCACAGTCCATCGGACATCATAACTCACGAAGAAATTCAAGACCTTGGGAACTTTCTGAGGCTGTTGCAATATCTGAACCAAACTGATTAGTCCTACACGGAAAAGTCAGTCTGAATAATATTTTAGTTTATGATTCTGGGTTTTCCTAAGCGGGGAAAATCCCCTGCTTGCCCTTAAGACATCCAAATCTGCCTTTTAGTCAATCCTTCCTGGAAGAAAACCAGAATAAAAAAAACAATAAAGTTGGAAGGGACCTTGGAGGTCTTCTAGTCTGACCCCATGCTCAAGGAGGAAACCCTTTACCATTTCAGACAAAGGATTGTCCAATCTCTTCTTAAAAACCTCCAGGGATGGAGCACCCACAACTTCTGGTGGCAAGTCATTCCACTGGTCCATTGTTCTCACGGCCAGGAAATTTCTCCTTAGTTCTAAGTTAGTTCCTCTCCTTGATCGGTTTCCGTCCATGACCACAATCGAGCCCAACATTTCTGCCGTTAAGTGAGGCATTTGTTCAGTGAGGTCTGTCCCATTTTTACGACTTTTCTCGCCACCGCTGTTAAGTGAATCACTGCCGTTGTTAAGTTAGGAACACGGTTGTTATGTGAACCTGTCTTCCCTGTCTTGATTTTGCTTGTCAGAAGGTTGCAAGATGGGATCGCATGGCACACACACACACACCCAGGACGCTGCGACCGTCAGTTGCCAAGTACATGAATTTTGATCAGGTCACTCTGGGGATGCTGCAACGGACATTAAATCATAAGTCACTTTTTCAATGTCGTTGTAACTTTTAACGGTCACTAAATAGAATAGAATAGAATAACAGAGTTGGAAGGGACCTTGGAGGTCTTCTAGTCCAACCCTCTGCTTAGGCAGGAAACCCGACACCACTTCAGACAAATGGTTATCCAATCTCTTCTTTAAAACTTCCAGTATTGGAGCATTCACAACTTCTGGAGGCAAGTTGTTCCACTGATTATAATTGTTCTCCCTGTCAGGAAATTTCTCCTTAGTTCTAAGTTGCTTTTCTCCTTGATTTAGTTTCCATCCATTGCTTCTTGTCCTGCCCTCAGGTGCTTTGGAGAATAGCTTGACTCCCTCTTCTTTGTGGCAGCCCCTCAAATATTGGAATACTGTTCTGATATCCCCCCTAGTCCTTCTTTTCTTTTCTTTTCTTTTTTTTTAATTTTTAATTTTTTAAACAAAACATAAAACAAATCCATCATTACAAAATCAAACAGTGTGTCAGTCGGTTACAAATCTTTTGTGCTTCATCGCCATATTCAAAATTTACTAATTATCTAATTTCTCATATTGTCAAACAAATCAACATCCTCATTTATCATTTATTTGACTATGGCTTTGTCGCTTCAAAAAAATTACTTTCAAATATTATATTTATAGCATTCATTTCATATGTCATTTCCATGTTTTATTATCTAGCCATTGATAAAATAAATCCCATATCTTATAGTACTGTTTATCTTCTTGTTCTCTAATTTCAAATGTCAATTTACTCGTTTCAGCACATTCCGTGATTTTCTTCATAATTTCATCTTGCGTTGCTATTTTCTCATTTTTTCCAGTTTTTAGCAAACACAATTCTAGCAGCTGTTAAAACATTCATAATCAAATATCTCAATTCTCTATTGTATGTTTCTGGCACAATCCCTAATATAAAAATCTCTGGCTTAAAGTCTACATGTTTTTTTGTCATTTTTTCCAACCATGTGTGGATTTTAGTCCAGTATCTTTTCGCTTCTACACATGTCCACCACATATAGTAATATGAGCCCGGTATCTGATGACATTTTTTTTTAATTTGATTTATATGCCGTTTGATTTATATGCCGCATTAACAAATGCGTTAAGCAATAGCCTTCATACTTTTGTATATTTATACAAAGTCAGCTTATTGCCCCCACAAACTGGGTCCTCATTTCACCTACCTTAGAAAGGATGGAAGGCTGAGTCAACCTTGAGCCTTGGCGAGATTCGAACCAGCAGAAATTGCAGGCAGCTGTGTTAATAACAGGGTGCTTAGACCACTGTACTATCAAGGCTCATTTCCAACACTTCTCAGATTTGTTCTTGAACATTCTCGCTATTCTTGTCGGGGGTAGATGCCACTTTCTTTTCATTAAACTAGACATACCCAGTTCCTGCAACCATTCTTCATATGTTTTATCTTCCAGTCCCCTAATCATCTTTGTTGCTCTTCTCTGCACTATTTTCTAGAGTCTCAACATCTTGTTTACATCGTGGTGACCAAAACTGGATGCAGTATTTCAAGTGTGGCCTTACCAAGGCATTATCAAGTGTTAGTAACACTTCACGTGATCTTGATTCTATCCTCCTGTTTATGAACTCCTGTTAAGTCGAGAACTATCTATACCTCAAGAGCTGTCCGATGTTCCTTCTCCTTAATTCAAGCATTCTCAGCTCTTTCTTCATTTTTAGTGTTGGCTCTTCTGCTCTTTTATTATCGAAGGAAGGTTACAGCTTCCATTGGGACCGCAGAGATATTTTTGGAAATAAAAAGATTATGCTTCAGTCCGGTATAGATTCTGCCTTTATTTTTAGCATGCTTTATTCAATCTCTCAGCCCGTACAAAAAAAAGGCCAAACTATTCTTTAGGACTTGGGACGCGGTGGCTCAGTGGTTAAGACGCTGACCTTGTCGGTCGAAAGGTTGGCAGTTCAGTGGTTCGAATCCCTAGTGCCGCGTAACAGGGTGAGCTCCCGTTCCTTGTCCCAGCTTCTGCCAATCTAGCAGTTTGAAAGCAGGTAAAAAATGCAAGTAGAAAAATAGGGACCACCTTTGGTGGGAAGGGAACAGCATTCCGTGCACCTTTGGCGTTGAGTCATGCCGGCCACATGACCACGGAGACGTCTTCGGACAGCGCTGGCTCTTCGGCATAGAAACAGAGATGAGCACTGCCCCCTAGAGTCAGGAATGACTAGCACATATGTGCGAGGGGAACCTTTACCATTACCTATTCTTTAGGATTACATGGAAGGATGGGAGATAAAGTCACGTAAAATTCTGTTTCCACTTTGCAAAATAAAATGAAGAACTTTGCAATATACGAGTTTCCCATTCATCTGAGTTTGCCATAGCCCATTGGTTCCATCATCTTAATTAATTACAGCTAGTCCTCCACTTACGACCACAACTGAGCCCAACATTTATGTTGCTCAGTGAGAATTTGGTTCTGTGAATTTTTTCCCCCATTTTACAACCTGTCTTGCCATAGTTGTTAAATGAATCAGTGCAGTTGTTAAATGAGTACCACGGTTGCTAAGTGAATCTGGCTTCCCCATCGACTTTGCTTGACCACGAATCTGTGGGAGAAATACACTGAGCTTTTCTGCAAGCAAACACTTTATGAAAGCTCTTCCAGTATTAAATAATAAATCAAAGTCTCTGAACCTGCAGAGGTTTTTTTTTTCCCCTCCTTTATTTTTAACTGGCTGTTTACCAGAAGGATCTTTAAAGACCGATGTCCTGTTTTATTATACAGGTATGCATCCTAAAAAGCTAATCAGATTATTTGCATCTGTGCTTTTATTGTCACAGGCTGTTTCGTTTAAAAGGAAAGCGCTGTACCTTTTATTTAAAATAAGCTCCAGGACCTGGAGATATTCAAGCATTTGCTGCAATCTCCTTGGGTTTTAAAATGAAGGACTCGTTCTTTTAATTATTAAGAAAGAGGCACAAAAAGTATTCTGCCAATTGTTCGTGAATTTACAATAAATAACCAGCCTAACTTTCAAGTGGGAACTTTGAACCACTTCAAAACTTACTCTGGACCTGCCTGACTGCATGCCACCGCCTCAAAGATGCAAAAAATCACGAGCATTAAATAGGCACCATTAATAGAAATACTGTAGAATTTGGCTAGCTTTATTTTGCTTTGGTCAGAGCTGTTCATGTTCTGGGTCTACTTCCAAAGAAAAAAAGAGAAAAAGAAAGGAAGGAAGGAAGGAAGGAAGGAAGGAAGGAAGGAAGGAAGGAAGGAAGGAAGGAAGAAAGAAAGAAAGAAAGAAAGAAAGAAAGAAATAGGGAGGGAGGGAGGGAGGGAGGAAGGGGGAGGAGAAGGAAAGAAGGAAAAAAGGAAGGAACAGAGGAAGAGTTTATAAATTCATCATTTTCTAATGAGAACTAACTAATTAAATTGGTTAATAACTAAAAATACAGGGAGGGAGGGACGGGGAAAGAGAGAGAGAGAATGAGAAAGAAAGAAAGAAAGAAAGAAAGAAAGAAAGAAAGAAAGAAAGAAAGAAAGAAAGAAAGAGGAAGGGAAGGGAGGGAGGGAGGGAAGGGAGAGGAGAAAGAGAAGAAGAAAGGAAGGAAGGAAGAGGGAGGAAGAGAAGAGCGAGGGGAAGGGAGGGAGGGAAGAGGGAGGAGAAGGAGAAGAAGAAAGGAAGGAAGGAAGGAAGGGGGAGGAAGGGAAGAGAGAGGGAGGGACGGAGGAAGGGAGGAAAGAAAGAAAGAAAGAGGGAGGAAGGAAGGGAAGGAGGAGGAGAAGGAGAAGGAGAAGGAAGGTTTATAAATTCATCATTTTTGAATGAGAACTAACTAATTAAATAGCTAAATGACTAAAAATACAGGGAAGGAGGGAAGGAGGAGGAAAGAGAGAGAGAGAGAAAGGAGAAAGGAAGGAAAGAAGGAAGGAAGGAAGGAAGGAAAGAAGGAAAGAAAGAAAGAGGAAGAAAAAAAGAAAGAGTTGAGGGTTCTTGGGTTGAGAAAAGAGGATTAAAGGAGAAATATGTCACCATTCTTAAAATACTCAAAAGGATGGTAAATACAATTAAAACCCTCTCCTCTCCTCTCTCCTTCCAGCACGCAGGACCCAGAATAATAAATTCAGATCCAGAAATAAATCCAGGAAGGCAGATTCTTTCTCCGAGTCTCGCTCGGCCCACAGTTCCTAACAAAGCAGCTGGACAATGAGATCTTTATATATATATATCCCCATTCCAAAACGATTCTCCAGCTTCTATCCAAGGTCAGAGAAACCCCTCCTTTTGGAAAGCTTTCATTGGAATACCTGAAGCAAGCAGGGAATTCTTCTCCGCAGGTAAAAAGCCTCATCTTCTGACTCGGTGATGCTGGGACAGCAGGAGGGGAAATCCTGAATTTTGTAAGGATACGCTGGAAGGACGCATCATGCCAAACCATTTCCCTGCGGCAGCTGCCAAGAAAATACTGCATTTTGCAAAACGCTGCCCTTTGCTTAACTTCTCCCTGCAGCAAAATCGATGTCGAGAATCCCGGAGCAAAAGACCGGAGGATGAAGGAATCTTTTTTTTTTTTTCCCCAAAAAATATTTTCTTTTTATTTTCCCGTGAAGCTGGTCAAGGAGTTTCCCAAGCTAAACGGATGGAGCCGAAAGTTAAATTATGATTTTGGTGGTGTTTCACTGACTGAAAAGAAGGACCAACGTTAGGGATTTTTTTGCTCCTTCCCTGTCCCTCAGCCCTGAGCAGAGGTGGGATTCAGCCGGTTCGGACTGGTTCTGGCGAAACGGTAGTGGCGACCTGCGGGTGGGTTAGGCACCCCCCCGGACACAAACCCATCCTATATCACTGTGTTTTTGAAGCCGCATGTATGTACGGAGAGGGCATGCGAGTGAATTGCTGTATTGTTTAACATTGCACGCATGTATGGACGGTGCATGCACGCCAGGGGTGAAGTCTACTTACCTTCCCTACCGGTTCGGAAGTGCACGTGCACGTCACGTGCAATTTTTGACCCTCTGCGCATGCACAGAGGGTAAGAAAACAGATTATTTCCTGGTTAAAACCAGGAAGTAACGACGTCCGGACAGGTGGGCGGAGCTTCGTGCTGCCACCACTACCGGTTCTCCGAACCACTCGCCACCACTGCTACCACTTCAGCCGAACCGGTCTGAACCGGTAGCATTTCACCCCTGGCGCATGCTCACATTTCCGGTGCTGGCCGAACCAGTTGCTACCAGTGGTGGGTTGCCCCCGGTTCGTACCGGTTCTATAGAACCGGTAGTAAAACCGGCGGGAGGCTCCGTCCACCGACCCCAACGTCATCAAAATGCATGCGGGCATGTGCGCGGCCCCGTTGCAAACTGGTAGTAAAGGTAAGTAGAACCCACCCTACAGTATGTGAAACCCCCTCTGCCTGTGAGGGTCACACCGAATGGACTCTGTAACACTTGCAATATGGTTTTCCTACCGTAGTATTGTTCCACCGGCTAACCAACATGAGTTTTCTTGTATTTTAAATTTGCTTTGTCGACTGTATTGCTAATACAGGTAGTCCTCGACTTACGACAGTTCGTGAGTGACCATTCGAAGTTACAACAGGGCTGAAAAGACAGGTGGTCCTCGACTTACGGCCACAAGTGAGCCCGAGATTTATGTTGCTAAACGAGACGTCTGCTAAGTGAGTTTTGCCCCATTTTACGACCTTTCCTGCCACGGTTGTTAAGTGAATCACTGCAGGTGTTGAATTCGCAACAGGGTTGTTAAGTGAAACCGGTTTCCCCATTGGCTTTGTTCGATGGTCGTGAAGGGGGATCACGTGAGCTTGGGACACTGCAACGGTCATAAGTGTGAAAAATGGCCCTAAGTCACTTTCTTCAGTGGCGTTGTAATTTTGAATGGTCACTAAATGAACTCTTGTAAATCGAGGACTATCTGTAGTGACTTCTGCCCGTTTTTCACACTTACAACCATTGCAGCGTCCCCATGACCCCATGACCACTTACGACCAGTTGCCAAGTGTCTGAATTTTTGATCACATGACCACGATGCTGCAATGGTCATAAGTGTGAAAAATGGCCCTAAGTCACTGTCTTCAGTGGCGTTGTAACTTTGAATGGTCACTAAATGAACGCTTGTAAGTCGAGGACTATCTGTAGTGACTTCTGCCCGTTTTTCACACTTACGACCATTGCAGCGTTCCCGTGACCACGTGGTCAAAATCCAGATGCTTGGCAACTGGCTCATACTTACAACCGTTGCAGTGTCCCAAAGTCGTGTCATCCCCTTTTGCAACCTTTGGAGCAGCAAAATCAGGAAAGTTTGTAAAATGGGGCAAAACTTGTTTAACCAAATGTCTCGCTTAGCAACGTAACTCTCGAGCTCAATGGTGGTCGTAAGTCGAGGACAACCTGTATGGTCACCCTGGCTAGCTAACATGGGTTTTCTTGCAATTTATCTTCTTCTTCTTCTTCTTCTTCTTCTTCTTCTTCTTCTTCTTCTTCTTCTTCTTCTTCTTCTTCTTCTGCTTCTGCTTCTGCTTCTGCTTCTGCTTCTGCTTCTTTTTCTGCTTCTTCTTCTTCTGCTTCTGCTTCTGCTACTGCTTCTTCTTCCTCTGCTTCCTCCTCCTCTTCTTCTTCTTCTTCTTCTTCTTCTTCTGCTTCTGCTTCTGCTTCTGCTTCTGCTTCTTCTGCTTCTTTTTCTGCTTCTGCTTCTGCTTCTTCATCTTCTGCTTCTGCTTCTGCTTCTGCTACTGCTTCTTCTTCTTCTTCCTCTGCTTCCGCTTCTTCTTCTTCTTCTTCTTCTTCTTCTTCTTCTTCTTCTTCTTCTTCTTCTTCTTCTTCTTCTTCTTCTTCTTCTTTCTTCTTCTTCTTCTTCTTCTTCTTCTTCTTCTGCTTCTGCTTCCGCTTCTGCTCCTTTTTCTTCCCTATCCATCATTGGAGTTGGTGATCCTATCAACAGCCGCCCAAAAAAGTGCTGCTGAGTTTTGTCCAAACCAGTCCCTTAGATTTTGAAGCCACAATGTTCTTCTTCTTCTGCCTGGACCTCGTTTGCCTTCCGTCTTTCCCTGGAGAATGAAGTGAAGGATGCTGTATTTTTCCGGGTGTCGCATCACATGTCCAAAATATTCTAACTTTTGCTTTTTGATGATTTCCCTTGGCATGACTCACTTTTTCTGAACCGAGTGCCCAAAGCACGCCCGAAACCCCAAAATGCATTGCGCGGGCGCACATGCATGCATCCCCCTCCACATGCCCCACCCCGCACGCATGCACACATGACCCAGAGGTGGGTTTCAGCAGGTTCTGACCAGTTCTGGAGAACCGGTAGCGGAAATTTTGAGTAGTTCAGAGAACCGGTAGTAAAACCCCTATCTGTTCTCTGCCTCCTAAATCCCAGCTGATTGAGATAAAATGGGGATTTTGCAGTAACCTTCCCCTGGAGTGGGGTGGGAATGGAGATTTTACAGTATCCTTCCCCTTCCACGCCCACCAAGCCAAGCCACGCCCACCAGGCCATGCCACGCCCACCAAGCCACACCCACAGAACCGGTAGTAAAAAAATTTGAAACCCACCACTGGCGTGACCCCCGTACACCCCCACGCATGTGCATGCGCCCCCCTCATGTGCCTTCCCACATGCGTGCATGGGCCTCCCACATGTGCCCCACGCATGTACGCACGGGCCCTCCCACATGCACCCCACCCCACCCCCTGGACATGTGCAACAGACCCAAAGGCTGGCGGGAGGCACTTGCGCATATGCACCAGAACTCAACTGGGGCGACGGTTTGCGTGCCCATAGAGAGGGTGCCACGTGCCACCTCTAGCACGCTTGCCATAGATTCACCATCACTTGATCTCTTCAAGTGGTTTTCTGTCCGAGACCAACTCTCCACTCCGTAGAGCAGGGTAGAAAAGATTGCAACATCTGACAAGTCTGATTTTCAATCTTAGGCTTACGTCGTGACTGCCCAAGATCTTTTTTCAAATATTAAATATTTTCAAGGAGCTTTTTCAAACGCATTGCTAACCATTTGCCCTTAAGCCTTAACCTTCCGACGAAAGCCTCCCTTTTGAGAAATGAGGATTGGGGCAGGAGAGCATTCGAAACGGGGAAATTTGGTTTGCTCGGAAGATTGAAAAGATCCGCTCGGCGGCCTCCAAAACGAGGTGGAAAAGATTGAGAAGCGGAATTGGATGTAGTACCGTAATTCACAGCCTACTCCGGGGGGGAGGGGGGAGGAACCCAAATCCAGACGGCAAGTCAGTTCAGCGGGCGTCCTCTCGTCTTGCAAGGAGGAAAATGACGGCATGACTCAGCAGTTCCCTGCCTAAATCCATTATCAATGGATCGAAAGTCACTCCGGTCAGATCAGAGATGCGAGAAGCAATTTTGTGCAGGGATCAAATGATTTGATGGATGGGGACCACTTTTTACTGTAAATCTGCGTGCTTTAATTCAGTGGCCCCCAATCTTTTGAGGGCTGGTTCCGTGGAGAGAGTTTTTTCCGTGGACCGAAGGTTGGGGCTTCGCTTATTGACGTGGCCCGGTTTCTGGCATGCCACGGCCACGGACCGGAGGTGGGGGATTCCTGCTTTAATAGATAGGGTGCTATTAATCCACCCCAGTCTTGTGGGGTGGGGTACAGGTAGGTCTCGACCTATCTCAGTTCATTTAGTGACCGTTTGAAGTTACCAAGGCACTGAAAAAAAGTGACTTAAGACCGTTTTTCACTCTTACGACCGTCTCTTCATGGTGACGTGATCAAAATTCAGACCCTTGTACAGGTAGTCCTGGATTTGCACCCGTAATCGAGCCCAAAATTTCCATTGCTAAGCGAGACAGTTCAATGAGTTTCGCCGATTTTAAGATGTTTGTTGCCACGGCTGTTAAGCAAATCACTGCGGTTGTTAAATTAGTCCCAGGGTTGTTAAGTGAATCAATGGCTTCCCCATTGATTTTGCATAAGGGGATCGCATGACCCTCGGGATGGTGAAAACATCGTAAATATGAGTCAGTTGCCAAGCGCCTGAATTTTGGATCACATGACCATATTAATGCTGCAACGGTCATAAGTGTGAAAATGCTGATAAGTCACTTTTTTCAGGGCCGTTGTAACTCCAAATGGCTGTACAATGATTTGTTGTAAGTCGAGGAGTATTTATATGTATTTATGATGGTTACATCGTCCCAGGGTCACGTGATTGGTATTATTTATAAAAATAATATAACGGCGGGGTATCAATGAATGAATACATGAATGAAAGAGTGAGTGAATGAATGAAAACATAAATAAATAAATAAATAAATAAATAAATAAATAAATAAATAAATAAATAAATAAATAAATAAATCAAAACTTAACTGCTACAATGAGAAACATCAACCTCTTCCTGTAAGTCAACTTTTTTGGTGGGTAGGAGGAATAAATATTTCTTTCTGAGTTGGAAACATAAGCTACGGTAGATGGGACCCCCGCCCCATCTCGTCCAGCAGGGTGTTCTTCCCCACTGACCACGGAAATCCACCCATCTCCCAGGAGATAGCTTTCAGAAGCATCCTAGGATCATTCAGGCTAAGAGCCATGGATCGCCAAAGCATCCATGAATTGATGATCCAACCCTTCTTGGGAAGCCCACCAGATTGCCAGCCCATATCTTGTGGCAGTGAATTCCAAAGTGGAATAAATTACTAACTTATGTATGTATGTAAAGAGAGAGAGAGAGAGATA
This sequence comes from Pantherophis guttatus, assembly GCF_029531705.1. The sequence goes on from NW_026844124.1 coordinate 786,424, forward strand.
CAGATCGGTAGGTAGGTAGATAGATAGAGAATAGAGAGAGAGAGAGAGGATAGATAGATAGATAGAATGATAGATAGATAGATAGATAGATAGATAGATAGATAGATAGATAGATAGATAGATAATAGATAGAAAGAGAGGATAGACAGATGGATGGATGGAGATAGATAAGAGATGAGTGGATAGATGGATATATTTTGTGAAATAGATTAGATAGATAGATAGATAGATAGATAGATAGATAGATAGATAGATAGACAGACAGATAGAGGATAGAGAGAGCGAGGATAGAATAGATAGATAGATAGATAGATAGATAGATAGATAGATAGATAGATAGGAGATGAGTGGATAGATGGATATATTTTGTGAAATAGATTAGATTAGATAGATAGATAGATAGATAGATAGATAGATAGATAGATAGACAGACAGATAGATAGATAGATAGATAGATAGATAGATAGACAGATAGAGGATAGAGAGAGAGAGGATAGAATAGATAGATAGATAGATAGATAGATAGATAGATAGATAGATAGATAGGAGATGAGTGGATAGATGGATATATTTTGTGAAATAGATTAGATAGATAGATAGATAGATAGATAGATAGATAGATAGATAGATAGATAGATAGACAGATAGAGGATAGAGAGAGAGAGGATAGAATAGAATAGAATAGAATAGATAGATAGATAGATAGATAGATAGATAGATAGATAGATAGGAGATGAGTGGATAGATGGATATATTTTGTGAAATAGATTAGATTAGATTAGATAGATAATAGATAGAAAGAGAGGATAGATGGATGGATGGAGATAGATAAGAGATGAGTAGATAGATGGATATATTTTGTGAAATAGATTAGATAGATAGATAGATAGATAGATAGATAGATAGATAGATAGATAGACAGACAGACAGACAGATAGATAGAGAATAGATAGATAGAGAAGAGAAAGAGAGATACATGTGAGAGATTTTATAGAGAGAGAGAGAGAAGAGAGAGAGACTTAACAAACCTGCAACTACTTAACAACCGTGGCAAGAAAGATGGTAAAATGAGGCAAAACTCCCTTAACAAACGCCTCGCTCAGCCCCAGACATATTTGGGGCTCACACGACGGTCCTAAATCGAGGACCGCCTCTCCTGCTTCTAAACGGGGAGGCTCCCTCGGAGACCCACCGACAACCCTGATCGCAAACGCTCCGCCGCTTACTCACCCACCCACCCACCTACCCACCTTCTTCAACCCGGCCAGCCCGCTCTCTTTTACCTGGGCGTTCAGCGCTCCCCCTTCTCCGGCACGGTGGGATCCAGGATCCATGCACCCACTCCGGAGGGACCGGTCGGGGGTCTCCAGCTCAGCATCCCCGGGGCGATCCCTTGCTCCGTCTTAAGGAAGCGGCTTCCTTGCGGGGGTGGAGATCTCGCCCCCCTGCGAGGCCGGCCTTGCTCCTCCTCTTTGTTTTTTTTTGCAAAGCCCGGGCGGTGGCAGCGGCGGATCTACCCGGCGCTGGTGCAGTTTGAGAGCGCCAGGAGCTGCGGCAGCCGGCGCCCGACCGCAGGGAGAACCTCCCGCACCTTTGGAAGGAATCCGCTGCTCTCGCGCGCGCTCTCTCTGTGCCCGTCTGCCGGTCGGTCTAAGGATCTGCTTGCGGACCTCTCGTATATATCTGTCTACACAGGACTGGATTCTTTTATTTTTAGCTGGCTGCCTCTGCCCGTCCGTCTCTCTCTCTCTCTCTCTCTCTCCTTCCATCCCTCTTTCTTTCTTTCTTTCTTTCTTTCTTTCTTTCTTTCTTTCTTTCTTTCTTCTTTCTTTCTTTCTTTCTTTCTTTCTTTCTTTCTCAGGATCTTTAGTGATTTAATTATCGGCTTTATAAAGCCGCCCCCGTCTCACAAAAAGTGACTCTTGAGTGGTGTACATCTGGCCATTGACTAACTTCCCAGCATCTCTCTCTCTCTCTCTCTCTCTCTCTCTCTCTCTCTCTCTCTCTCTCTCTCTCCCGCCCTCTCTCTCGTCTAAATCTATTCATTCATCTCTCTTTTCACTCTCTCTCTCTCTCTGTCTGTCTATCGCTATCATTACCCCACTCTCCTATTTCTCTCTTGTCTATCTACTCTCGTTATCTCTCTCTCTTTATCTACCATTATTACTACTCAGCTCTCTCCTCTCTATTTCTCTTATCTGTCTACACTCCTTATCTATCTGTCTGTCTGTCTGTCTGTCTGTCTATCTGTCTACCTACCTACCTACCTACCTACCTATTACTATAATTCTTTCCTCTCTCTCTTATCTGTCTACTTTCATTGCCTGTCTAGCTCTAACTATCATTCTATCTGTCTGTCTATCTATCATTCTGTCATTCTATCTATCATTCTATCTGCCTATCTATCATTCTATCTCTATCATTCTATATATCATTCTATCTATCTATCTATCATTTTATCTGTCTATCATTCTATCTCTATCATTCTATATATCATTCTATCTATTTATCTATGTATCATTATATCTATCGTTTTATCTGTCTGTCTATCAGTCTTTCTGTCTGCCTGCCTGCCTGCCTGCTTATCTATCTATCTATCTATCTATCTATCTATCTATCTATCTATCTATCATTCTATCTCTATCATTCTATATATTATTCTATCATTCTATCTATCTATTTATCTACCTATCATTCTATCTATCATTTTATCTGTCTATCTGTCTATCATTCTGTCTTTCTGTCTGCCTGCCTATCTATCTATCTATCTATCTATCATCTATCTATCTATCTATCTAATTTACGTAGCAGCCCATCTCACAAAAAGTGACTTTATTACCTACCTATCCTCTTTTTTTCCCCCCTCTCTGAAAATCTATCCTTTCACCAATTTACCCATCCATCTCTCTCTCTTTCTCTCTCGTTCTCTCTTTCTCTCCCTCCCCCTCCCTCCCTCCCTCCTTCCTTCCCGTATCCCAATTCCAGGCTCGCGTCCCCTTTAAAACACCAGCCAATCGCTCGCTCGCTCGCTCTCTCTCCCCCACCCCTCCCCAGTCCCCCCTAGATTTGGGCTGGCCGGCGAAGTTGCCGGAGAACTCCATTTCCCAAGAAGCCTTGCGCCGGGCCGGCTCTTCCCTCCTCCTCCTCCTCCTCCCCCCCCGCCTCTCTCTCTCCTCCGGCTCTTCTTTCCAAAGCGTTCTTCCCCCCCGCCTTCCCCTTTTTCCCACGGCGGTGGCTTTCCTCCTTGCGCCGGCGTGACGGCGGATGGACAGACGGGGGAGAAGAGGTAGGCGTTGGCCCCGGAGCCGGTGGAGGGGGGAATGAATGGGAGGCTGGCTCAGCACCCGGTGGGCCCTGGCAGGAGGGCTTTTTGGGGTCTCCTCCTCTGCCTTTTTTCCTGGGAGTTTTCCTGCCATCAAAAGTTTGGGGGTGGGGGGTGAGGGGTGGGAATGCAAGGCAGGAATAAAAAAAAAAACACGCAAAGGAGGCAAAGGCTAAACAACAGATGCCATGCTCCAAATCCCTGGGGTAACAGTGCCCATCATCCACTCCCTGTGCCCTGCCCATTGCCCTTAGTAGCAGCGTGCTTTTTTTTCCCCCTCTGGTGGGTAAATAAAGGCAGATTATTTGGAGAAATTAAAAGGAAGAAGTTAAGGAACTTCCCTGCAAGGACCTGCTGTAATTCCTGCCCACTTTCAAGGCATGGATAGATAGATAGAGGGAGGGAGGGAGGGAGGGATGGGGAGAGAGAGAGAGAGAGAGAGAGAGAGAGAGAGAAAGATAGAGACAGTTAGATAAATAGATAGATATAGAGAAAGAGAGAGGGGGGAGAGAGAGATATATAGAGAGAAAGAGAAAGATAGATAGATAGATAGATAGAGACAGTTAGATAGATAAATAGATAGATATAGAGAAAGAGAGAGAGGAGAGAGAGAGAGAGAGAGAAAGATAGAGATAGATAGATAGAGACAGTTAGATAAATAGATAGATATAGAGAAAGAGAAAGAGAGAGAGATACATATATATATATAAAGAGAGAGAGAGAGACAGATCGATAAATAGATATAGAGAAAGAGAGAGAGAGAAAGATATATATATATATATAAAGAGAGAAAGAGATAGATAGATAGATATAGAGAAAGAGAGAGGGAGAAGGAGAGATAGATAGAGATAGAGAGAGAGAGAGAGAAAAGAGAGAGTTAGAGAGATAGAAAGATAGATAGATAGATAGATAGATAAATAGATATAGAGAAAGAGAGAGAGAGAAAGATATATATATATATATATAAAGAGAGAGAGAGAGAGAGAGAGATATAGAGAAAGAGAGAGGGAGAAGGAGAGATAGATAGAGATAGAGAGAGAGAGAGAGAGAAAGAGAGAGTTAGAGAGATAGAAAGATAGATAGAAAGATAGATAGATAGATAGATAGATAGATAGAGATAGGTAGACAGATAGATAGATAGATGATAGACCAGACAGACACACAGACAGACAGAGGTAGTCCTTGACTTACAGCCTTTCATTTAGTGACCGTTCAAAGTTACCAGGGCACTGAAAAAAGGGACTTGGGACCGTTTTTCACACAACCGTTGTAGCATTCCCCACGGTCACATGATCAAAATTCAGACGCTCGGCAACTGACTCGTATTTATGACGAATGCAGTGTCCCGGGGTCACAGTATCCCCTTTTTGCGACCTTCTGATAAGTCAAGTCAACAGGGAAGCCCAATTCACTTAACCACCGTGTGCCTCACTTAATTGCAGTGATTCATTGAACAGCTGTGGCGAGAAATTCACTTACCAAATGTCTCGCTTAGCAACATAAATTCTGGGCTCAATTACTGTCGTAAATCGAGGATCTACCTGTATCTGCTTTGAAAGAAAAGCACAGGCAGTCCTCAACTTACAACTGTTGATTCATCAACTGTTCGAAGTTACACCACCAGCACTGAAAAAAGTGACTTACACTTTTCTCACACTTATGACGGTAGAGCATCCCCCCGTGACCAAAATTAGGGCGCTTGGCAACTTAGATGATGGTTACAGCATTTTGGAGTCACACGAACGCTGTTTGTGACCTTCCTAGCCATCTTCCGACAAGCAAAGTCAGTGGGGGAAGTCATAAGTCGAGGACTATCTATAAAGAGTATGTCAATTATCCTGAAATTAAACTCATCCATCATTATTCAGGGAAGAATTCCATACGCAGAATCATTTTATATATTAAGCTTCTGAGCACAAGTTTTAGGTTGCTTATTGTGTTACTTTTCTACACCAAGGGGACCCCAAAGTCCACGCTAAGAGACCATGTTGTTTCTCTGTGTCATATGATATATGTGTTTGTATGCATGATTTTGTATTTATTTATTTTGTCATGCTTATGTAATCGGAGGTGGTGTCCCTCTGAGAGCTGTATGCAATGAAATTTCACTTTAATATGTGTTGATTAGTGTACATTCAAAGTCACTATGAAGTTATTTTTTCTTTCTTTCTATATCTATCATCTGTCTATCATCTCTATCATCTAGCTATCTAGCTAATCTGTCTGTCTATCATCTATCTATCTATATCTATCTATCTATCATCTGTCTATCATCTCTATCATCTAGCTATCTTAATCTAATCTCCGTCTGTCTGACTGTCTATCATCTATCTATATCTATCTGTCTATCATCTGTCTATCATCTCTATCATCTAGCTATCTTAATCTAAACTGTCTGTCTATCATCTCTATCTATCTATCTATCTATCATCTGTCTATCATCTCTATCATCTAGCTATCGTAATCTAATCTCCGTCTGTCTGTCTATCATCTATCTATATCTATCTGTCTATCATCTGTCTATCATCTCTATCATCTAGCTATCTTAATCTAAACTGTCTGTCTATCATCTCTATCTATCTATCTATCTATCTATCATCTGTCTATCATCTCTATCATCTAGCTATCTTAATCTAATCTCCGTCTGTCTGACTGTCTATCATCTATCTATATCTATCTGTCTATCATCTGTCTATCATCTCTATCATCTAGCTATCTTAATCTAAACTGTCTGTCTATCATCTCTATCTATCTATCATCTGTCTATCATCTCTATCATCTAGCTATCTTAATCTAATCTCTGTCTATCATCTCTATCTATCTATCATCTGTCTATCATCTCTATCATCTAGGTATTTTAATCTAATCTCTGTCTGTCTATCATCTATCATCTATCTGTATCATCTCTATCATCTAGCTATGATAGATCATCTATCTGTCTATCATCTATCTATATCTATCTATCTATCTATCTATCTATCTATCTATCTATCTATCTATCTATCTATCTATCTATCTATCTATCTATCTATCACTCCCCCATTCACTTTAGCTGCATTGTGCAGATAATTCTATTTCAATTCCTGATCTTTCTTTCTTTTCCTTTCTTTTTATGGGCAAATATTTGTCTAAGGCAGAGTTTTCTCAACCCTGGCAATTTTAAGCCGTGTGGAATTCTGGGAGTTGAAGTCCACACAGCTTAAAGTCGCTAAGATTAAGGTGCTGTTTGTTTAACTGGAAAATCCGGATGGGTGGACTTCAACGTCCAGAATCCTCTGCAATGCCCAAGGAATTCTGGGAGTCGAAGTTTAAAAGTTTGGGAACAAAGGTTGGAAGGAAACATCATTTACCTTACCTGGCACTCAATAAATATTACACAATTCGCAGTCTTCCAGATAGCACTGGTCATGCCTTAGTTGTAATAATCCTGTTTTTAGACAATACTGGCTGTTTTCTCCCCACTTTCGCAGGTTCTTGGGAATCCAGACGATGGCCCAATTATCAAGTTGGGGACAAATTTTCTAGAAACTCTGATCCTTTGAAAGAAGACCGTTTGGTAAGACTGGTGGGACGCTCCATGCCATAAAACCCATGAAGAGCTGAGCAGGTTTATTATGGCGGGACTTAAGAATTTAATTTGAATTTAGTTTAGTCAACCTATTCTCCAAAGCACTTGAAGGAAGGACGAGAAGAAGCAATGAATGGAAATTAATCAAGGAGAGAATCAAGCTAGACCTGAGTAGAAATTAAACAGTGGAACAACTTGCCTCCAGAAGTTGTGAATGCTCCAACACTGGAGGTTTTTAAGAAGGGATTGGACAACCATTGGTCTAAAAATGGTAAAAGGTTTCCTGCCTGAGCAGGGGGTTGGACTAGATGACCTCCAAGTTCCCTTGCAACTCTGTTCTGTTCTGTTCAACTCAGTGGAGAAACCAGATTCATTTAACAAGCATGTTATTAATTAACAGCAGCAGGGATTCACTTAACAGCTGCGGCAAGAAAAGATGTCCAATGGAGCAAAACTCGCTTAAGAACTGTCTCGCTTAGCGACAGAAATGTTGGCCTCCATCGTGGCCGTAAATCGAGGATCATCTGTATCTGCCGTCTTTAAATTCTGTGATTTTTCTTTTCCCCCAGTTCTTTCTCTTCTATTCTGCTACCACGTCCACTAGCCAAACTTTTTTCTTTTGTTTTTCTTATCAGTCTGAGGTGTTATGTGGCAGGTATTTGTTTAAATTCTTAAGTCCCAAAGTACTTTTGCCTGCTGGAGAATGCCAAATGCATAAGGTTACTTGAAACAAAACTCACTTTTCTTCCTTCGTCGTGTGGGTGTGCTCTGATTTTTTCAGAGCTTTAAATTATTCAGCCACCCATAGAAAAGATTAAAGGGTATCGGCCGTTTTGACTGACAGCTGTTTTAAAGTGGCTGGATTTTTCTCATCTTGGTAGAAATACTTGTTCTCTTCCCTCTGTGTTCAGTCAAATAGCCTTTTCCGTATTTCAGAATCTGGCTACGGGTAGTCTTCAACTTACAACCATTCGTTTAGTCACCGTTCAAAGTTACGTCGCTGGAAAAAAAGCGACTTACGACCATTTTTCACACTTGCGACCATTGTAGCATCCCCAGGGTCACTCTGTTGTGACCCAGGCCCAAGTAGTTAGTATTAAATACAAACAGATCGAAAACAAGTAGGTATTATCAGACGCAATCAGTTCTAAACAAACAGATTTTATTAGAACAGCTGAGAATTAACTCATTCTCAGCGTAGTCCAAACTAAATTAAAGCAAATTCTTCAAAACACCATTCCTCAGTTTATCACCGACCTTGGGATAATTAGGCAAGCTGCCAAAGGCTTTTCTTGGCAAAAGTTCAGAAGCAGAAGACGCCGACAAGAAAGGAATACAGTGAAACAAGTAGCAATTCTCTCAACGTTGTTTTCCGGCAAAGAGGCAAAGAGCCGTTGCTGGTCTTTTAAGCCTTATGGGAGGGGCCAATCATCTCTTGGCCTTACTCCCAAGTCGTCCTCTCTGCTTTAGCTGCTCTTGCCTTCTGGCAGCTCTTCTCATACGTTCACTAGGAACAGGCTCCTCCTGTTCCTCTGCCTCTCTACTGTCAGCCTCTGGAGGCTCTGGAGTCCGCGCATCACTCCCCGATGGCCCTGGCCCCATCTCTGCCTCCGACACAGAGCCCTCGTCCAGGCCTTCCCCAGCCTCCAGGACTGGCCCATGTCCTTCCTCAGCCTCCTCGCTGTCCAACTCCACTGCCAGCTCCGCAGGCTGCTGGCGGACCACAACACACACGATGTATATTCAGATGCTTGACAGCTGACTCAGATTTATGACGGTTGCAGTGTCCATGGGGATGCTGCAGTGGTCGCAAGTGTGAAAAACAGCTGTAAGTCACTTTTTTTTTCAATTACATAACTTTGAACGGTCACTAAATGAATTGTTGTAAGTCAAGGACCACCTGCAGCCAAGAATAAACGATGTGGTAATTTAGCTGTATTCTGGAGGGTCACATTTCCTATCAGTAGTTTAATCTAAATTTTTTTTCCCTGTTCCCGGAGCCTTTCGTTAACTAAATAACTTCTCTGCAAACAATATTGAATCGATAAGCTTAGCTCAGAGGTGATTCGAGGACACGGCTATTAATAGGCCACTTAATTATATTGCAGGGACTAGAAATACAGTTAATTAAGAAATCCCACATCTGCAGCGTGTAAGATGCAGGCTAGGATTGAAATTCAAATCTTAACTTCTTCTACAAACACAAACGCACAAGCTTTCAGAGGCAATGCGCTAAGAGGGGCAGTGGGCCCCTCTACATTACAGGTAGTCCTCGACTTACGACAGTTCATTTAGTGACCGTTTGATGTTATGAAAGCACCAAAAAAAGTGGACTTACGACCACTTTTCACACTTATGACCGTTGCAGCATTCCCCCTCAGGTGATTTACGTTCTTGATGCTTGACAACCGACTGGTGTTTATGACAATCGTAGTGTCTCGGGGTCACGCGATTCCCCCTCGGCGACCATCTTAACAAATTTCAGTGGGGAACCAGGTTTCACTTAACAACCGTGTGACTAATTTAACAACGGCAGGGGTTAAACTTAACCAACGTGGCAAGAAAAACGCAAGAAAAAGCCACATAAATTTTGAACCATGGTGGCACAATGGTATATACAGGTCCTATCTCCTCCTCGTGCAGTATACAGAACATCTCTCTTCCTCTAGTTTAATTGTCAGCTGTGTTCGAGAGGCACGCAAACTTATTTTTAGACTCGTTTTTCCTGCATTATTTGTTTTTTTTTTAAAAAAGCAAAGAAGACTTTGGCTTTTAGCTGTTTTTTGAAGCGTCTGATGTTTACGCTGATAAATTTTTAACCCCAGATTAAAGACAGTCAGGGTAGGAAAAAAAAAAACCCTTTTAAAAAAAAAAGTAGGAAGGAAGAAAAGTTATTTAAGGAAGATCACGCTTCAAGAGCAGAGGATGTCAGCCCAGATCCAAAATTCGGGAACAGATCAGGGGTAAAATTCACTTACCTTCCCTACCGGTTCACAAATGTGCACACCGTCATCTGTGCATGTGTGAAGCCTTCTGTGCATGTGCAGAGGCTGCAAATCATCGCAAAAAAGGGACGTCATGACGTCCGCATGGGTGAGGGGGGGTTCAGTAGTGGGTTTCACTTACCTTCGCTACCGATTTGGAACTGTGAGCGCACATGTGCGCTTGCTTCGCTCGCGGGCCGCGCTTCTGCGCATGCGGAGAACCTTCCGTGATGACGTCCGGGGGGTGGGCGGAGTCACTGGTGAGGTTTCGCGCAGTCGGCCCTATTGTATCTCGCGATCCGATAGGAACCAGCTGAATTTCACCCCTGGAACAGATGGATGTTCATCTATTTCCATATACCAGTGATGGCTAACCTTTTTGCCATCGCGTGTCAAAAGTGGGGGGAGTGCGGGGGGTCGTGCACGCACATGCCCACAACCATAATTTAATGTGCCCCATGCATGTGCGTGCGACTCCCCCACGGTCCCCCCACTTTTGACACGCTGACATGGTGGGCCCAGTAGGTGATCTGTCCCTGTCCACACACACACACAAACACAGCCAGCCGAGGGTTAAGGAAGCACTTGGCACACACCCAGGTCTTTATCTCCAACTTGGCAGCGATATACACACCGTCTGCGAAGTGCTTTTATTTCCACAGAAACAGAAAGATAATATACTCAGCGTACAAGAGTCCAACAGAAAATAAATATTCCTCTCAGCAGTTTCGAACGATGCTTTAGTGACTATCCAAGGTTTATTTTTGTTCGTCACAGGGATCACTGGCCACCACCCTCTATTATATAGTCTCTGGGGTGTGGTCCAGTGACTCAGTTCTAATCCCTAGCACGCCTCCTGAGCTGCTGCAATCGTTTATCACGCCTTCGTTGGCGTGCGTCCAGGAATGATGTCTCTCCTTCACTCTCATCCGAGACACCTGTCTCCCTGCTAATCTCCTCTCCCTCGGCCGGCACCTGAGACAGTGCCAGAGGGGAGGGGCCTGGAGAGGGAGGCCTGGCTGACTCCTCTTCCTCATGCTCGGAGCTTTCTTCCTCCGATGGGATAGGCTCAGAGGGCGGGGCCACAACAGTAGGCCCGTTTTTTGCTCTCCCCAGGCTCCAGAGACTTTCTTGGAAGGTGGGACCGGAAGTCGGGAAACGGGCCGTTTCCGGCCTCCAGAGGGCTTCCGGGGGGGGAGGCTAGAAAGCCTTTCCTAGAAAGCCTCTGGAGCCTGGGGAGAGTGAAAAATGGGCCTTCCCCACCCACCTACCCCTAGAGGTCCTCCGGAGGCCAGAAACAGCTTGTTTCCTGACTTCCGGTGGGCCCGGAAGGCCCGAAAATCAGCTGGTCGGCACACGCATGCGCGCTGGAGCTGAGCTAGGGCAATGCTCGCATGCCCACTGATATGGCTCCGCGTGCCGTAGGTTCACCATCACAGCCATATACCGTAATATTATTAAGCCACTTTTTTTATTATGAATACAATGACCCCAGTTCAAGGGTACAGAGCAGGATTCCATCGACTGGCAGCCTCTTAAAAGCAGGACGGCAAAAATAGCAGCAGCCAAAATTCAATTAAAAGCCTCCGTGAAAAGAATATTTTGAACTGCCGCCGGAAACACACGCAGCTTGTCGCCAGCCGTAAGATAACCAGGAGCAATCACACAACTGGGACAGTTGCAGGGGAAAAAAACTTTCCCCATAAAAAAATTAATGCAAAGGTTGTGTGTTTTGTGACAGGGCATCTCCGGCAGGTTTTAATGATTGGATTAATATATAACTACAGGTAGTCCTTGATTTACGACAGTTCACATGGTGGCCATTCAAAGTTGCAACAGCACTGGGAAAAAAAAGTGACTTATGACCGTTTTTCCACACTTATGACCACTGGAGCATCACATGATTTAAATTTCGGATGCTTGACAACCGATTCACATTTATGACAGTTGCCGTGTTCCTGGGGTCACGTGCGACCTTCTGACAAGCAAAGTCAAAGAGGAAAGTAGATTCACTTAACAACTCGTGTTTGTAATGTAAGAACTGCAGTGATTCACTTAATGAATGCAGCCAGAAAGGTCGTAAATTGAGGCAAGACTCACTTCACAAATTTCTCACTTAGCAACATAAATTTTGGGCTCAACTGTGGTCGTAAGTTGAGGATCTACCTGTATAAGAGTCTTGAGTATCAGCACAACTGCATTGAATTTGCAAAGTGGCAATTCACGGACATATTTAATTACAAGTAGTCGGCGACTTATAATAATTATTGGGAGAAGAATTTCTATTGCTAGGCAAAGTTGTTGCTAAGTGAGTTTGGTCGAGTTTACCACCTTCCTTGCCACAGTTGTTAAGTGAATCGTTGCCATTGTTAAGTTAGGAACACGGTTGTTAAATGAGTGTGGCTCCCCCCATTGACTTTGCTATGGGGAGCCACCTGGAAGGGTCCCCAGATAGAAATTTTGTGACTCTGGAATGTTGCCAGGCCCCTGAATTTTGAACGTATCATTGTGGGGCATGTCCAAATTGGGCGTGACTCAATTAACAACCACCTCACTTAACAACAGAAACTCCAGTCCCAATGTTGTTGTAAGTCAAGGACTACCAGGAATGCATTCAGGGTTTTTCTCTTCCTTTGAAGGAAAGGAAAAGAAAAGTTTAACTTTTTGAAAAGTTAAATTAATATTTGGTCTTTTTCTTTTCTTTTCTTTTCTTTTTTCTTTCTTTCTCTCTCTCTCTCTTCTTCCTTCCTTCCTTCCTTGCCTGCCTGCCTGCCTTCCCGCTCCCTTCCTTCCTTCCTTCCTTCCTTCCTTCCTTCCTTCCTTCCTTCCTTCCTTCCTTCCTTTTTCCTTTTTCTTTTTCTTGCTTGCTTGCTTTCCTTCCTTCCCTCCCTCTTTCCTTCTTTCTTTCTTTCTTCCTTCCTTCCTTCCCTTCTCTTCTTTCCTTTCTTCTTCCTTTCTTCTTCTTTTTCCTTTTTCTTCCTTTCTTCCTTTCTTTCTTCCTTTCTTCCTTCCTTTCCTTTTCTTGCTTGCTTGCTTGCTTTCCTTCCTTCCCTCCCTCTCTTCTTCTTTCTTTCTTTCTTTCCTTCCTTCCTTCTTTCTTCTTCTTTCTTTTTCTTTTCTTGCTTTCTTCCTTCCTTTTTCTTTTTGCTTGCTTTCCTTCCTTCCTTTTTCCTTTCCTTGCCTTTCCTTCCTTCCCTTCCTTTCCTTCCCTTCCCTTCCCTTCCCTTCCTTCCCTTCTCCCAGATCTGCTGCATTTCCAGCCATGTCGGAACCCATAACGCTGAACGTTGGCGGGAAGTTATACACGACCTCCCTCTCCACTTTGACTAGCTTTCCGGACTCCATGCTGGGCGCCATGTTCAGTGGGAAGATGCCCACCAAAAGAGACAGCCAAGGCCACTGCTTCATTGACCGAGACGGCAAAGTTTTCCGCTACATCCTCAACTTCTTGAGAACTTCTCACCTGGACCTTCCCGAGGACTTCCAAGAAATGGGCCTGCTTCGGCGAGAAGCGGATTTTTACCAGGTCCAACCACTCATCGAGGCTCTACTGGAGAAGGAAGTGGAGCTCTCTAAAGCCGAGAAGAACGCGATGCTCAACATCACTTTGGATCAGAGGACACAAACAGTTCATTTCACCGTCCGGGAAGCTCCTCAGATCTACAGCTTGTCCTCTTCTAACATGGAAGTGTTCAGCGCCCACATCTTCAGCACTTCCAGCTTGTTCCTCAAACTCCTGGGCTCCAAACTTTACTACTGTTTCAACGGCAACCTGGCCTCCATCACTACTTATTTAGAAGATCCCTACCACGTCACCTTGGATTGGGTGGCTAGCGTGGAAGGTCTACCCGAAGAAGAATACACAAGGCAGAACCTAAAGAGATTGTGGGTCCTTCCCACCAAGAAACAAATTAACAGTTTCCAGGTCTTTGTGGAGGAAGTACTGAAAATCGCCATGAGCGATGGGTTTTGCGTGGACTCCACTCACCCCCACACGACAGATTTCATGAATAATAAGATTATTCGGCTGATTCGCTATAGATAGACCTAGAACCGGTTTTCTATCAACGATGCAACGTTGCGTCGTGTCACAAGCTTACAACCCGGAGCTGATTTCGCAAACCATGGTTCTAATTGGAGGAGGCCTAGCTTCTTTTTTTACTAAAAAGACTAACCCAGATTTACTAAAACTAGAAACAGAAACGTGATGGATTTTTATGTGGGAATTAACGTAGGCGTCTTGCTCCATAAAAATTCGTCATTCACACCTTGAAGAAAAATCATTAGGAAACCCACTGGGAGGTGGTCCTCAATTTATAACCGTTCGTGTATAGGTAGTCCTCGGCTTAACAGCAGTTCATTTAGTGACCGTTTCAAAGATACAGAGTCCTTTTGCGACTTTCTGACAAGCAAAATCAGTGGCGGGAAACCAGATTCGTTGAACCACTGGGTTACTAATTTAAGAACTGCACTTAACCGAAGTGGTGAGAAAAGCCAAAAATTTCTCACTTGGCAACATCAGTTGTGGTCGTAAATTGAGGACCCCCTGTAATTTCAAACGGTCACTAAACAAACGGTTGGAGGTCAAGGAATATCTCTATGATATTTTTTATACTTTATGATGAGCTGTGGTGGCACAGTGGTTAGAATGCAGTACTGCAGGCTACTTCTGCTGACTGCCGGCTGACTGCAATTTGGCAGTTCGAATCTCACCAAGCTCAAGGTTGACTCGGCCTTCTATCCTTTCCAAGGTGGGTCAAATGAAGACCCAGATTGTTGAGGGCCAAATGCTGACTCTGTAAACCGCTTAGAGAGGGCTATAAAAGCACTGTGAAGCCGTATATAAGTCTAAGTGCTATGGAGAGGGAAGAAGGAAGGAGCCATGGTGGCACAGTGGTTAGAATGCAGTATTGCAGGCTAGCTTACTGCTCACTGCCAACAGTTCGATCCTGACTGGCTCAAGGTTGACTCAGCCTTCCATCCTTCCAAGATCAGTAAAATGAGGATCCAGATTGTTGGGGGCAAGAGGCTGACTCTGTAAACCACTTAGAGAGAGTTATAAAAGCACTGTGAAGCGGTATATAAGTCTAAGTGCTATTGCAAAGGGAGGGAGGGTGGAAGGAAGGAAGGAAGAAAAGGAAGGAAGGAAGCTTGGTGGCACAGTGGATAGAATGCATTATTGTAGGCTGACTCTGCTGACTGCCAACAGTTCGATCCCGACTGGCTTAAAGTTGACTCAGCCTTCCATCCTTCTGAGGTCGGTAAAATGAGGACCCAGATTGTTGGGGG
The DNA here is from genome assembly GCF_029531705.1 of Pantherophis guttatus. The sequence continues at coordinate 801,587 of NW_026844124.1, forward strand.
CAAGAGGCTGACTCTGTAAACGGAGGGAGATAGAGATGGTATTCAATTACCTTCCCTACCGGTTCGCAAATATGAGCGCTTCGGTCGTGCATGCGCCTTCCGTGCATATGCTTTACTTGTTCACGCACACGACTTGCACACCTGCGCGCGGCTTCAAAACTCGCCTAAATAGGACGGCATAGCGCCTGGGCAGGTGGGCAGGTCGCTACTACCGGTTCGCTTGAACCGTTCCGAACCGGCTGAATACCCCCTGTGGCGATAAAGCACTGTGAAGCGTTATAGAAGTCTTAAGTGCTATTGCTATTGCTAGTGCTAGTGCTATTGAAGTGAAGGAATCGTGTTACGGCACAATTGTCATTCCACGCTAAGGGTTTTTTTTTTAAATGCTCCAATGATAGGTGGTGCTGGAGACCACTTGAAATACTTCTGATAAGATTGGAACAGCCTGTTTTGAATTCCAAATAGTTTATACCCTTGATTGGCAACGGTCCAAATGTCGCCACTTTTCACATCCGTGAGGAAAAACAGGGATTCAGACACCAAGGAAAGAAGAGGAAATAATTGATGGTATTTCTAATGATAAGTTTTGTCTGAGGCTGGAATGAAACTGTCTGTTGTAAGTTTTATATATATGTTTTATATATATGTTTTCTGAGGTTTTCGCGGATATTTGTATGTAGGTCTTTGGTTCTGATGTTATGGGTCTGATGTCAACCAATCAGAACACAGCCAAGCTCCCACCCAATCAGTTCACACCCCCATTGTAGTTAAAAGGAAGAAACAGCTGCGATCACACATTGCTCCTAGAAGCACGAAGCCGAAAACACCAGCCTGAAGATGACGAATGAGACTTCGTCAAACGTTGCCAAGACACTTCCAATTTTACGTGGGAGAAAACCCGAATAACCAAAGATATATATTTGTTTTCTGAGGTTTTCGCAGGTGTCTGTATGTAAGTCTTTGGTTATTCGAGTTTTCTCATTCGTCTCATTCGTCATCACGAAGCCGAAAACACCAGCCTGAAGGTGACGAATGAGACTTCGTTGAAATGTTGCCAAGACACTTCCAATTTTACGCGTGGCAGCTGGCAGGGTATTTATAACACATCCCAGGGTCATGGGATTCCATTTTGTGACCTGATCAGCAGTCAATGGGGAAGCCAGATTCACTTAACAACCATGCTGCTGACTTAACTGCAGTGATTCGCTTAACAATTGTGGCAAGAAAGACCATAAAACGGGACAAAACTCACTTAACAGCTGTCTCGCTGAGCAAAATTTTGAGCTCCGTTGTGGTTGTAAGTCGAGGACTACCTGTATAGCAATGTTTTTACTCAGAAGAAGTGTAAAATTTACCCAGAGACTTTGAAAAACTTTCATTTCTCTCATGACAACAGCCTTCTTTTAACTTTGTTGCCTCAGTTTCCCCATTGGAAAGGGAGATGGGGACAGCCTTAACTTAAGAGAATGGACTCTTTCGGAGATTAAAAATCTTTTTTTTTCCCCCAAATAAATGACTTGAACTGAGCAGGGCATGATAACCACTGGGGTTGATCCCTTCTCAATAACAGAATACAGGTAGTTCTCGATTTGTTTCATTTAGTGACCGTCCAAAGTTACAACAGCACTGAAAAAAAATGACTTATGACCGTTTTTCACGCTTACGACCGTTGCCTGATCCCCAGGGTCATGTGATTTACTTTCGGACACTTGACAACTGACTCACATTTATGACGGTTGCAGTGTCCCGGGGTCATGTGATCCCCTTTTGCGACCGTCTGACAAGCAAAGCCAGTGGGGAAGCCAGATTCACTTAACAACCGTGTAGCTAACTTAACTGCAGTGATTCACTTAACAAAGGTGGCAAGAAAGGTCATAAAATGGGGCAAAACTCCCTTAACACCTGTCTCGCTTAACATCAGAAATTTTGGGCTCAGTTGTGGTCGTAAGTTGAGGACTACCTATATAAATACAGAGCAGCATATTTTTCTATTATCTGCCTGATTTTAGAGACAAATGGCTGCTTATCACCTTCAGGAGGAACTAAGATATAAGGCCAGAGTAAATCGGACTCTCAACGATCTGTTTGAAGGCCAAAATGTTGGCTTCCTTTGTCCATCAACGCAACCTCTCTTCATACCTCAGCGGGTAGCTTCCCACATGAGCTGCAAAAAAGTTCTTTTTTGCGTTCTTCAGTTTTGGGAGCTATAGGCAAAATATCCCCCAAACTGTGAACATGACGGTGATTTTTATTTAACATGGCTGGCTGGGGGATTCTGGGAGTTGCAGTCCGTGCATCTTCAATTTATGCTACCTGCAGAGGTAAGGAGTTCAGAAAGCCAGTTTTTGAAGTTCTACTTAATGAAATGGCTGTTTTCCACTATGGCGACACCACTCTGCTATTGTTCTGACCCAGCTCCCCAAATACGACAAACCCTCTGAAGCGAACTCAAAGATTCCTTTATTAGGAACGCCGGCAGCCCCGGCAAAAAGTTTCTCTTGCGCCGCAGGTTAACAAGTCCATCTGGCAGGGAGATGAATAGTTGTTTGCCACATCTATTCATCTCCGCCCCCTGCCTTTTATCCCCAGAGCTAAAGTGGGGCTTCACTAGCAGCGGTGACTCTTCCGTCCCAAGGACCAGCCCATAGATTTCCACTGCTCTCCTCTCCTCTGCCTTCTGCGCGTCAGGCACTGGACCCAGCTGTTCCTCCTCTTCCTCATCAGCCACCTCCAGACCTGGGGGCTGTTGACTCTCCATCAGAGGGCTGATGGATGGCCTAGGCTCTGCATTTTGTCTCTCTCTCTGTGACTGCTCCATTCTCTCTTCCCCCTCGGAGCTCTCCGGTTGCCTTAATGCTGGCCCTGACTCCCACACCCCCTCCTCCTCCTCTGATTCGGCTGCTGGAGGGGCCAGCGGCCGACAGGCCATATCTTCCCATCGATCATGCCCATATTTATTTATGTCTGCCAGTGTATCGAATGAAATACGGCACGACCTATGGCAACAAAACTAAATTATTTTTTTTTTTTTTAATTTGATTTATATGTCGCCCTTCTCCGGAGACTCAGGGCGGCTTACAATGCGTTAAGCAATTTTCCACCTAAAGCTGCAGTATCTTGTATTTATTCATCCTCGGGGAGGCTGGCCCAGCGACGTTCCTGCATTCGTCTTGTTTTGCGTTTCCCTTGCATGTCACGTCATGTTGAGGCACTTGAAGGAAATGTAATCCAGGCGTAAGAATTCTTATTCTCAATTATTCAACTCCTACTTAGTTGGGAAGAATCCAAACCACACTTTTCTTTTATTTTGATTTTTCGGCCTTCAAGTCAGATGTGACCCGTGTGGCGACTACCTCAAAAACAGTGCAGTTTTCTTGGCAAGATTTTTCAAGAAGTGGTTTGTTATTGCTTCCTTCCTGGGGCTGAGAGATAGTGACTGGCCTAAGGTCACCCGGCTGGTTGGGTGTCTAAGGCAGAACTAAAACTTGCCATCTCCTGGGGATCGGTTCAAAGTTATCCCACCGGCTTTCATGCCTAAGGCAGGACTAGAAGTCACAAATCACCTGTTGATTGGCCCAAAGTCACCCAGCTGGCTTTCATGCCTAAAGCGGGACTAGAACTCACAGACTCCTGGTGATTGGCCCAAAGTCACCCATCTGACTTTCATGTCTAAGGCAGGACTAGAACTCACCGTCTCCCAGTGATTGGCCCAAAGTCACCCAATCAACTTTCATGTCTAAGACGAGACTAGAACTCAAAGTCACCCAATCAGTTTTCATGCCTAACTAGAACTCGCTGTCTCCCAGTTTCCAGCCTGATGCCTTTATTGCTTCAATAAACAGGTTCTCCCAGAATTATTATTACTCTTGGAAATTTCCTTACGGCTGTAGAATTTCCACATTCAAAGTGGTGATTTTCCAGGACTTAAATATGTTGCAGGTTTTTAACAAGGTAAAGGGTAAAGATACCTTCAGGTTCAGCTTGGCGCCTGGCGAGGACATCTGTGGAGTTTTCCAGGGTTGTGGAAGTGCCTGATTTTCCCAGAAATGTTTTCTTACTTCCAGATTTTACCAATACTGAACTTCCCAGGGTTTAGCTACTAAAAGAGATGAGCTAATTCTTACAGGTAATCCTCGAGTTACGACCACAATTGAGCCCCAAATTTCTGATATTAAGCGAGACATGTTAAGTTAGTTTTGTCCCATTTTACAACCTGTCTATCCACCATTGTTAGGTGAATCACTGCAGTTGTTAAGTTAGCAACATGGTTGTGAAGTGAATTTGGCTTCCCTATTGCCTTTGCTCGTCAGATGGTCACAAAAGAGGATCATGTGACCTGGGACTCTGCAACCGTCATAAATATGAGTCATTTGCCAAGCATCTGAATTTTGATCACCTGCTGCAATGGGCGTAACTGTGAAAAACAAATCATATATTCCTTTTATCTGTGCCATTGTAGCTTCGGTCATTAAACAAATGGTTGTAAGTCAAGGACTACCTGTATTTCTTTTCAGAGGACACTAATTTACACAATTGTTCCTGAACAGTTGTGGTAGACCACAACTCTTGTCTTTCATCCTGTGCCCATACTTGGGAAAACCCAACACGCAAACACCTCAAATAGCTTTAATTTTTCACTGCCCAGCTGGTGGTAGGTTGTCTCTGTAATAGCATTCCAAAATTAAATGTAAAAAATGTGATTAAACTTTGTAAGTGGTTGAAGCTTTCAGCTGACATCGAGTTTTCCCAATCACAAAGTTGAACTATCAGAAGATTTGGTAATTATACATGATTCTAAGCAGCCTTTGTTCCAAGTCTTTTTATTGCTGGCACCTGTGGAGTGCCTGCTAAAATGCTGCGGTTTAGCATCTCGTACGAACATGAAATTGTTTAGCATGGTAGATAAGGTTTTTGTTAACTCCAGGGTCCTCCATATCATGACTACTACAATTGTCATCGGTGAAAATGTGACAATCCAAGACCAGGCCAAGTCCAAAAATGCCAGGGAATTTCTAGAAGCATGGCACTCTGACAAATCAACCATCAACAGACACACAGACATTAACAATATATGTAAAGTATGCAAAAGAGATAATTAACTAGCCAAAAAGGGAATAAAAAGACACAAGCACCTCTCCACCAGCAATTAGGACCCAGATCAGCATAAATTTATTCCAAAACTAACATCAGACCAACAATCAAGTAAACAATACCCCAATCAAGGAACTGGCAAAGAAGTCAACAGCCTAAGCAAGGTATCTCCTAAGGCCATCCCCACCAACACTGACAGGGCAAACCACTAGAACAATGATGGCTAACCTTTTTGCCGTTGCATGCCAAAAGCGGGTATCACACAGGGGGTATCACGCATAGGTGTGCCCATACCCATAATTCAATGCGCCCTGTGCATGCTCGTATGACCCCCCCCCGCGCTACCCCTGCTTTTGGCACGTGATGGCACGGTGGGCCCAGTAGGCCCGTTTTTCGCCCTCCCCAGGCTCCAGAGGCTTTCTTGGAGCCTGGGGAGGGTGAAAACGGCCTTCCCTCCCCCCCCCCCGGAGGCCCTCCGGAGGCCAAAAACAGCTCATTTCCCGACCTTAGGTGGGCCCGGAAGGCCCGAAAATTAGCTGGCCAGCGTGCATATGAATGCTGGAGCTGAATAAGGCAATGCTTGTGTGCCCACAGATATAGCTCCGCATGCCACCTGTGGCACCTATGCCATAGGTTCACCATCATGGCACTAGAATATAAACTGGGAACAAACCACACTTCTTTCTAGCACTGATGATGTTACTTAGTTGGACAATGAAACATCTACAAGAAAACATCCAAGCTCAGAGACCACCGTGGACCCCACTGTCCTCCTCCTCCTCCTCCTCACAATCCCTAGTAGTGCTGATGTTGTTACCTAGTCAGGTAACGAAACGTCTGCAAGAAAACAAGCAAGCTCAGAGAGCACCAATTTCAACCCTGAGCTACAAATATTCTCCTTTATTGGTATAATTGTCATAATTCCATATTTATTTTTGTTTATCAAATGTATTTGTCACCCACATTTGAAGTGGCTTACAATAAAAACAAGATAAAACATTAAAAGCAGTAGTGAGGCCTACACTTGGAATGTTTTATATACTGGTCATCACGATGCCAAAAAGATGCTGAGGCTCTAGAAAGTGTTCAGAGATCAGCACTATAATAATAATTATAGATAATAAAGGCTAAACAGAACAATTAAAACTCAGACCACACGTTTTCTGATAGTTTTTATCCCAGAGCTATAATTGCACTCAACAATGAACTAAAGGGAGCTGTTGGACAGTATTACTTGGTCTGTTGTGTGGATGTTTGGGTGGTTGGGGGGGGGGGGATTGTGGTGGGTGGGAGTGTGTTTGGGGATTGTTATGTTTGTTGGACCTGGTCTTTGGGTGTTAAGTGAATTTCGTTGTATGGGTATACTGTGTATACACATACAATGGCAATAAAGTTATTATTATTATTAAATCGTGTGCACCAGAGGGCAGTACAAAATGGTGGAAGCCTGTTAAAGAGAGATCCAATGTAGTAGTGAGAACTTTCCTGAAAGTGAGGACAATTAACCAGTGGAAATTCTTTAAATTCTTAAAAGGCTTTTAAGAAGCAATGGATGGAAATTAACCAAGGAGAGAAGCAACCTAGAACTAAGGCAACACTGGAGGCTTTCAAGAAGAGATTGAACAACCATTTGTCTGGAATGGTACAGGGTCTGCTGCCTGAGCAAGGGGTTAGACTAGAACAGTGATGGCTAACCTTTTTGCCATCGCATATCAAAAGTGGGGGGAGCGCGGGGGGATCACGCACATGCGTGCCTACATCCATAATTCAATGCGCCTCCCCCGTGCATGCCCCCCTGTGCTCCTCCCGCTTCTGGCATGTGATGGCACGGTGGGCCCAGTAGGCCCGTTTTTCACCCTCCCCAGGCTCCAGAGGCTTTCTTGGAGTCTGGGGAGGGCGAAAATGGCCTTCCCCACCCCCCTAGAGGCTCTCCTGAGGCCAGAAACGGCCCGTTTCCCGACTTCCAGTAGGACCGGAAGGCCTGTTTTTCACCCTCCCCAGGCTCCAGAGGCTTTGTTGGAGTCTGAGGAGGGAAAAAATGGCCTTCCCCATCCCCCCCACTCCCGAGGCCCTTCGGAGGCTGGAAACAGCCTATTTCCTGACTTCCAGTAGGACCGGAAGGCCTGTTTTTCGCCCTCCCCAGGCTCCAGAGCCTTTCTTGGAGTCTGAGGAGGGTAAAAACGGCCTTTCCCAACCCCCCCCCCCCGAGGCCCTTCGGAGGCTGGAAACAGCCTATTTCCCGACTTCCAGTAGGACCGGAAGGCCTGTTTTTCGCCCTCCTCAAGCTCCAGAGGCTTTCTAGGAGCCTGGGGAGGGCAAAAAACTGGCCTTCCCCACCCCCCCAGAGACCGTCCGGAAACAGCTTGTTTCCCGACTTTTGATGGGCCCAGAAGGCCCGAAAATCAGCTGCCGGCACGTGCATGCATGCTGGAACTGAGGCAGGGCAATGCTTGCGTGCCCACTGATATGGCTCTATGTGCCACCTGTGGCATGTGTGGTTCGCTATCACGGGACTAGAAGACCTCTGAGGTCTCTTCCACCCCTCTGATTTTATGTTAAAAAAAAAATCAACACTAAAAATCGATTTAAAAATTGACAAAATTGGAAGGAAAGAAGCAAGATATACATGGGGGGAAGGGGGAGGAAGGTTTTATCTCAGTCCATTAACCATCATCAATCACCTCCAGAATGAGACACACGCCCCTATATGAACCATATTAAAAACAAGTTAATAAAAACGGATGGCTTTTCAAAGAGCCTGGATAGCTCTGCAGACTAAGCACTGTAATTTAACACCAGCTGTCTGCAATTAAAATAAGTTCGAATCTTGCCAGGCTCAAGGTTGACTCAGCCTTCCATCCTTTCAAAGGTAGGTGAAATGAGGACCTGGTTTGTGGGGGCAATAAGCTGACTTTGTATAAAATATACAAAAGTATGAAGGCTATTGCTTAATGCATTGTAAGCCGCCCTGAGTCTCCGGAGAAGGACGGCATATAAATCAAATTAAAAAAATAAATAAATAAAATCCTGATTTCTGGCCAGCTGGGCACATTTTCATACCAAACTCTAGATGGCAGCCTGCTACCATTTTTTATTTTTCTAAGCCTTCCTTTAAGGACTGATATTTTGCAGGACAGATTTCCACTCAAAATGTTTAAAAAAAAATATAAGAAAGGAGGCAGGCCCGTCAATAACAGATTTATTGCAAATGCAATTTGATAAGAGATTCCAGCAACTGATGATCTTTTCTTTGCCAGTTTTGCTCCACTGGGCAACTTTTAAAGATGTGTGGACTTCAACTCCCAGAATTCCTCAGCCAGCCATGCTGAGCAATTAATAATAGAATTTATTTTGCATTGAGTAACGTGGCTTTTTTTTTTTTTTTGGAGCAGCGATAAGATGCTGTGACTGAACAGTTGTATGCACATTTGCAATATTAAGACCATGGAATCCATGTGCCCGTTTATTATTCCTATTAAATATCTCCCCAAGCTGCATGTCTAGAACGAACGAGCCACTGCGCAGGCTCAACAGTTTGACTTTGACGGCGCTTGCGCAGATGCTCAGACATCGAGCGCCGTTTTAAAAGAGAAAAAAAAAATAGCGGGAGGCGGCAAACGGTCGGTCGGCGTCTGGCGCATGCGCAGTGGCGCCCCTTCCGTTACCGCCCGTTGGGGGAAAACGCGGGCGGCTGTCATGGCGGCGCGCCGCGGTTGGTGCGGAGGAAAGGGCTCGTTTCTGGCTTTGGCCTCCGGCGTGACGTTTCTGAAACTGCTCCTCATTCCGACATAGTAAGAGATCCGGATTCGTTTGTCTTTCGGGCTGATTAAAAAGGCGCGCGGAGGGAGGGGAGGGAGGTTCAGCCGCCGCCATTGTAGATTCGGCTGTTCCAAGGGAGTTTCCACCGCCCTCCGCTGAAAGTGTCCTTTTTTTTTCCCTGGCTGTTCCCGGGGCTGTGCTCCCTCCCTCCGTGCTCTTCTTTTCTGCGCTTCCAAGCTCCGCTGATCTATAGTGAATACGAGCCACGGTGGCTGGGGATGATGGGGATTGTAGTGTAACACTTAAAGAGGGTATCTGTTGGAAAACATTTTCTCGAGGGTTTCTGCTGGAATGGAAGTAGTCCTCGACTTACAACCACAATGGAGCCCCAAAATTTTGGTCGCTCCACTTTACAGCATTCCTTGCCACAAGTTGTTAAGTGAATCACTGCGGCTGTTAAATGAGTCACACGGTGGTTAAAATGAATCTGGCTTCCCCCCCCCCGTTGACTTTTGCTTGCGAGAAGGTCGCAAAAAGGGGATCACGTGACACCCCCTCCCAAAGACACTGCGACCGTCGTAAATGTGAGTCAGTGGCCAAGCGTCTGAATTTTGATCACGGGGACGCTGCAACGGTCGTAAGTATGAAAAACGATCGTAAGTCGCTTTTTTTCAGTGCTTTGAACTTTGAACGGTCACTAAAATGAACTGTTGTAAGTCGAGGACTACCTGTATTAACTGTTTAGTCCTATTCTCTACAGTTAACCTGGTTAGTGAATGAATTAACCCAAATTTGCACATTGATCCATAGATTTAAAAAGTGGATGATCTACATATATTAAAAGAGCCTGGTGGCGCAGCAGACTAATAGCCTGTTATTATCATCCAGCTGCCTGCAATTACTGCAGGTTCGAATCTCGCCAAGGCTCAAGGTTGACTCAGCCTTCCATCCTTTCTAAGGTAGGTGAAATTGAGGACCCAGTTTGTGGGGGCAATAAGCTGACTTTGTATAAATATACAAAAGTATGAAGGCTATTGCTTAAAAGCATTGTAAGCCGCCCTGAGTCTCCGGAGAAGGGTGGCATATAAATCAAATTAAAAATAAATAAATAAATAAATATATATATACCATATATATATGGTAGATTATTAGCCATGGTGGCGTAATGGTTAGAATGTAGTACTGCAGGCTACTTGTGCCGGCTGCCTGCAGTTCAGCAGTTCGATCCTGACTGACTCAAGGTTTGTTTGTTTGTTTGTTTGTTTATTTATTTATTGGTTCGATTTATATGCCGCCCTTCTCCGGAGACTCTGGGCGGCTTACAATGCGTTCAGCAATAGCCTTCATACTTTTGTATATACCTGTTTAGTAGGGATTTCGTACCCCCCCCCCCAGTGGTGTTCTTTTTTATACAAAGTCATCTTATTGCCCCCACAATCCGGGTCCTCATTTTACCTACCTCGGAAGGATGGAAGGCTGAGTCAACCTTGAGCCTGCTGAGATTTGAACTCACAGTAATTGCAGGCAGTTGGTGCTACTTAACAGCACTTTAGTCTGCTGCGCCACCAAGGCTCAGCCTTCCATCCTTCCAAATGGGTGTGGAACTTTCTTGGAACTGCTGAAAGGATTGTGTTGTGCAGCTGAAGAAACATCCTGCACAGCTACACAACACAATCCTTTCAGGAGTTCCAAGAAGGCTCCACACCCATTTGCACCACTCCGGTGACCCTGAGGACACAGATAAACCTCCAAGTGGCCTCAATGACTCTCTAAAAGGATGCAAACGACCAGCTGTCTGCAAGGAGTATAAACCCTTCCATTCCCCCCCATCCAGTCAGAGCTGAAGAAGCTTCTTGGATGAGAAGCGAAAAGCCTTCAAAAATAATAACAACAAAAAAGTCCAGTTGCCTCCAGAAAAAGCATCTTTAGGACAACCATGACCTGAATGACTGAGAATCTCCATAGACCTTTATCTGGATACTAACTGTTAACTCCTTGTAGTCATTCCACAGATTTTGAAGTGCATAGGAACTGGCTTGCCATTACTCACAGCCTACCAGCCTCTCGGTGGTACTACGAGGTGAGTGTCTTATTGTTTCATTGCCTGAAATGTCTTGGGTTTTGCAGAGCAGCAACTTTGACTTTGCTGGTCAGAAAGTCGCAAAAGCAGATCACACAACTCCCGGGACACTGCAACCGTCATAAATATGAGTCGGTTGCCAAGCGTCTGAATTTTGACCATGTGGATGCTGCAACGGTTGTAAGTGAGAAAAAACGTTCATAAGTCACATTTTTTCAGTGCCGTTGTATCTTCGGACAGTCACTAAACAAACATACAAGTAGTCCTCGACTTCCGACCACAATAGAACCCAGAATTTCTGTTGCTAAATGAGACATTGGTTGAGTTTTGCCTCATTTTACCACCTTTCTTGCCATAGTGGTTCAGTGAATCACTGCAGTTGGTAAGTTAGTAACCCGGTTGTTAAGTGAATCTGGCTTCCCCACTGACTGCTTGTCAGAAGGTCACAAAAAGGGATCCCATGACCTTGGGACCCAGCTACGGTCATAAGTGTGCCAAACATCTGAATTTTGATCCCATGATCATGGGGATGCGTCAAAGGTCGTAACAGTGAAAAATGGTCATAAGTCACTTTTTTCACGGCCGTTGTATGTTTATATGGTCACTAAACAAATGGCTGTAAGTCAAGGACTACCTGCATTCTCCTCCAAAACGGGGCGTGTTAGGAACTATGCTCATCATCTGGTTTCTGAATCTACCCACAGAGAGATTGTTTAACTGGGAAGTTTGCTTTTAAGATCTGCTTGTTGTTGTGACCGGAAGCTGAACATACCTTTCAAGCAGGCATCTGCAGTCTCTCTCTTGCCTGTCCTGTCAGCCTTCCTAGATTAAAAAATGAAGGTCTCTGTCTGGATTAGCCCAGCAAACTGATCCAGATCGTTCCCCTTTGCACAAACCAGCATAGCAACAACAGACCGGTTTGCAATAATTTGGGTAAGTTCGCTCTTCCCCTTTTAAAACAAATTCTGGGCAAGTCTTCCGATTCCGTGAATCCTGGGGATTTTTTTTTTTTAAGGGAGCTAAATGACTGTCCTTTTAAAAGTTACTTTTGCTTTTTTCCCCCCAAGCCTTTTTTCTTTCCTTTTAAGCCTGTATTAATTTTTTATTATTGTAATCAGTCATTATAATCAATATGATTGAGAGCCATTTTGATCTAGTGGTTAAGGCATCAGGTTAGAAAACGGGAGTCTGTGAGTTCTAATCCCAGCTTAAAGCGGGTTTGGTGAATTCTAGTCCCGCTTTAGGCATGGAAGCTGGATGAATGACTGGGTCAATCACCAGGAGATGGTGAGTTCTAGTCCTGCCTTAGGCATGAAAGTCAGCTAGGTGACTTTGAGCCAATCACCAGGATACGGTGAGTTCTAGTCCCGCCTTAAGCATTAAAGGCAGCTGGGTGATTTTGGGCCAATCACCAGGAGACTGAATTCTAGTCCTGCCTTAGGCATGAAAACTAGATGGATGACTTTGGGTCTATCACCAGAAGACTGTGAGTTCTAGTTCGTCCCGCCTTAAGCGTGAAACCCAGCTGGGTGACTTTGGGCCAGTCACTCTCACTCAACCCAACCCACTTCATAGTGTTGTTCTTGTGAAGAAAGCAGGAGGGAAGAAGAAGTATTCAGTATCTTCACTGCCTTGAGTTACTTACAAAGTTATAAAGGTGGAATGCAATTTTTTAAAAAAAAATCTAATTTTTTTATTGAATTATTATTTTGAAAAATGACGGGGAAACACCAAGTGTTTCCTCAAAAAGAAACGGCTTCAAACATTCAGTTTTTTAAAAAAAACAACCTTTAGCAGTGAGAATTACTTGAGAGCACAACTGGTTATCACGATTGATGGTAGAATCCCTTTTGTTGGATTTATTCACTTGCACTTTAGATAGCCAGATGCTGAAAATATGTCATTGGGGTTTTGCGCTAAGCTTGGAGGTTAACTTGATGATTTAAATCATCTTTTAACAACCCCGTAATCCCTTGCGGGGTGGAATCTGGGCAACTGAATGGAGCTGAGTGTTTCCTGGCCAGATGCCCTTCCTGTTGCCAGTGCGGAGTTTTTTTCCCAGCAGATATATTCTCATTGTGCCCAGAGAGAGAGAAATATCTGCCTCTACCTAGGATCGAACTCACAGCCTCCTGATTGTGAGGCAGGAGATCCACCTCTAGGCCACCGCACCAAACTTGATGTCTTAAATGACCCTGCCAAACTCTGGGATTTGATGACCTGAAAAGGATGCTAAAAGTTTGAAATGTACAATCCGCTCATGCCTCTTCCTGTAGATTCTTGTTGCTTATTTTGTTGTTGTTTCTTCATTTCAGGCAACCTCTGAGTGGACCTTGGATTACCCTCCCTTTTTTGCCTGGTTCGAGTGTCTGCTTTCCCAGGCTGCCGTGTACTTTGACAAAGAGATGCTGTCCGTTCAGAATCTCAACTATTCCAGCCAAATGACCGTTCTTTTCCAAAGGCTATCGGTGATCGCTACCGATACGCTCTACATCTATGCTGTGTACCAGTAAGTGGTTGTGTCTTTTTCTCTCTTTAAGAGCCGTGGTGGCGCAGTGGTTAAAATTAATGTTTTTAATAATGATACATTTTAATTAATCATTTTATTTATTCAAATAATTTATTAATAAATTTAATAAATTAATGTTTTTAATGCTTTTAAATGTTTTTATCATGTTTTTTAATAATTTTTCTATGTTCATTGTTCGCATTATTTTTGCTGTAAGCCGCCCAGAGTCCCTTGGGAGTTGGGCGGCATAGAAATGCGATAAATTAAATTAAATTAATGCAGTACTGTATGCTAATTCTGCCGGCTGCTGGCAGTTTGAGTCTCACCATCTCGAGATTGTCTCAGTCTTCCGTCCTCCCAAGGTCGGTAAAATGAGGACCCAGATTGTTGTGGGAAAGAGGCCAACTCTGTAAACTGCTTAGAGAGGGCTGGAAAGCACTGTGAAGCGGTATATAAGTCTTAAGTGCTATTGCTTTTGCCCTTCCTTTTCTCCTTCCCCCTCTCCTCTTGCTTTCCTCCTCCTTCCTCTTTTCCTTCCTCCTTTTCCACTTCCTTTCTTTTCCCTTCATCTTCTTTTCCCCCTTCCTCCTCCTCCTCCCCTCCGTTCCTTCCCTTTCCCCTTCTCCTTCCTCTTCCTTCCCCACTTCCTCCTTCTGTTGGTGTGGTGGCACAGTGGTTAGAAAGCAGTACTGGAGGCCAACTATGCCCACTGCCAGCAGTTCGATCCTGACCGGCTCAAGGTTGACTCAGACTTCCGTCCGTCTGAGGTTGGTAAAATGAGGACCCAGGTTGTTGGGGGCAATAGGCTGATATTATAAACCACTTACATAAGTCTAAGTGCTATTGCTATTTGGTGCGCCTTGGGGCCTGGAGAAAAGGGAAGGAGACCACTGATTTTGATTATCCTGGCCTTTACCTGATATTTCCAAAATACAGATAATCCTCGACTTATGACCACAGTTGAGCCCAGAGTTTCCATTGCTAAGCAAGAGAGTTGTTAAATGAATTTTGGCCCATTTTACAACCTTTCTTGCCACAATTGTTAAGTGAATCACTGCAGTTGTTAAGTTAGTAACACAGTTGTTCAGTGAGTCCGGGCTTCTCCCTTGACCCCGGGACACCGCAAAACCGTCATAAATACATGCCATAAGTCACTTTTTCCAGTGCCGTTGTAACTTCAAACAGTCACTAAACGAATTTTTGTAACTTGTAAATGAACCTTTTTTTTGCCACGGTTGTTAAGTGAATCGCTTGCAGCTGTTAAGTCGGTAAGCCAGTCATTAAGTGCATCTGGCTTCCCCCATTAACTTCGCTCATCAGAAAATCACAAAAGGGGATCGTGTGGCCTCCCGGGACCCTGCAACGGTCATAAATATGAGTCAGTTGCCAAGTGTCTGAATTTTGATCATGTGATCCTGGGGATGCTGCAAAAGTCATAAGTGTGAAAAAAACTGTTATAAATCACTTTCTCACTATCATAATTTTGAATGATCACCCAACAAATGGTTGTAAGTCGAGGACTCTCTGTAATTGGGGAGGTGGAAGGAATGTAGTGGGGGGGTTTTTTTGCTTGATAAAACACTACTTCTCCCGTAAAATGCACCCGTGTGTAAGATTTGTGCCTCTTCTTACAGATGCTGCACTTGTGTAAACGGGAAGCGAGGTGCAAAAGAACTCTTGGAAAGCCCACCGTTCGTTCTTTCGGTCCTTCTCCTGTGGAATTTTGGTCTCTTAATTGTGGATCGTATCCTTCACTCTCAGGTTTTTTTTTTCCTTGAAGATCCTGATCCATTAACCAAATATGAGAGTAGGGCGAAAAAAAATAACTTCTGTGTGTGTTTAGATATACTGAAATCTATGTTAAGGGTTTGATTTTTAGAGCTAGCCGGAATCGTATTTAAATTAGAAAGGCCTCTTGGCTTGGAGGAATTTTTTCTAAAGCGGATGGACTTCCTTACATCAATCTCAGATATTCACTTCCAATACAACGGTTTCCTCTTTGGATTGCTGCTGCTTTCCATTGCACGATTATTCCAGGTAGTGTATAGCCCCCACCTTCCCCCCACTGTCTGCCTTTCAGTCTCTCTCTCTCTCTCTCTCTCTCCCTCTCTCTCCCTCTCCCTCCCTCCCTCCCTCCACATACACATATACACACCTTGACTTAGTTCTTCCTCTTCCTATTTCCCCCACAACCATAACCCTGTGAGATGCGCTGGGTTGAGAGAGAGAGGGACTGGCTCAAAGTCACCCAGCTTTCATGCCTAAAGAGGGACTAGAACTCACCGTCTCCTGGTGATTGGCCCAAAGTCACCCAGCCGGCTTTCATGCCTAAGGCAGGACAAGAACTCATCATCTCCTGATGATTGGCCCAAAGTCACCCAGCCGGCTTTTATGCCTAAGGTAGGACTAGAATTCACCGTCTCCTGGTGATTGGCCCAAAGTTACCCAGCCGGCTTTCTTGCCTAAGGTAGGACTAGAACTCACCGTCTCCTGGTGGTTGACCCAAAGTCACCCAGCTGGCTTTCATGCCTAAGGTGGCACTAGAACTCACAGTATTTCTACTATAATGAACCAAGGAGGATAATTCTGAATCTTGAAAAGCTCCTGTGTTGTTTTGTTAAACTCTACCCAAGACTCCAAGTTCCTCATCTAACTTTTGGCCAACATTGTTTGATAAAGACAATGGATGTTGGTTTGTTTTAACTCCTCTCTTCCCCATCATCGTTTCCTTCTAGAAAAGATACTTGGAGGGAGCTTTTCTCTTTGCTGTCCTCCTGCATTTCAAGCACATCTACCTCTACGTAGCCCCAGCCTATGGCATCTATCTACTCCGATCTTACTGCTTCACCCAAAGTAATCCAGGTATGTTGCTGACAATTTCATACAGGGAGTCCTCGACTTAGTGACCATTTGATGTTACAGCAGCACTGAAAAATGTGATTCGAGATCCCTTTTCACGCTTACGACCGTTCCAGCATCCCCATAGTCGCGTGATTTACATTCAGATGCTTGACAACTGACTCACATTTACGACGTTATTAATTTAAGAACTGCAGCGCTTCACTTAGTAACTCTGGCAAGCAAGGCCGTAAAATGGGGCAAGACACTTAACAGCTGTCTTGCTTGGCCACACAAATTTTTGGCTCAGTTGTGGACGTAAGTCGAGGACTACCTGTATTCCAGAATACAAGGTCTGGTTAGAAAGGTGCTCAGGTTTGAAATTTTATCATCTTGATTCTAGCTCTCATTGTGTCTAGATGGATCTCTTCGGTGGCGCAGTTTCAGTTTTTTACGCTTAATCGTGCTTGGATTAATTGTCTGCCTGGTTTCTGCCGTTTCCCTGGGGCCGTTTTTGGTTTGGGTAAGGAACCCCTTTTGTTTTTCTGAAAGACATTTTTATGACCCGTCCTCAAGTTACGGCTTCCTCAATTCAGGCAATTCTGAACTTGTCCCCAGAATTGAGGTAGTCCTCAGTGGACCCAAGAATTACGATTGTTAAGGAATTCGCAGAGTAACCTTTGAATAGCAAGGGTGTGTACATGAAAGCGATTGAGAGTAGATACGAATAAACACAGTCAACACACAGATGCACTGAGTTGTGTTTACTTTCAGGGAATAGTAAGGCACAGTCCAATAAACAGTCCAGGTCATACACATATAAAGCAGGAGATAGCAAAACGACAGGGATAATCCAATAACAAAGTCTTCTTACCAGTCGTCATAGTCATTCACAATAAACAGTTCTTCCGGATTTGCAAACAGTAGCATACAGAGATATCCGAGAGCAAGAACAGCAAAGAGAAACAGACCATGTTTCTAGCTCCCTCTTAAGGAGATTGGCTACAGAGCTAACCAATCAGGACACCGTATGATGCAGTCTTAAAGCTATATTGATGGTTTATATATTGCCAACCCAACAAAGTAGGTAATACTCATTTCCTAACACCGTGGTCACATGATCAAAATTCAGCCCATTTGGCAACTGGTTCGTGTTTACGACGGACGTCGTGTGCTGAGGTCACATGATCCCCTTTTGCAACCTTCTGGCAATGGGGATACTGCAACCGTTATTAAGTGCGAAAAATGGTCATCATTCGCTTTTTTCAATGCCGTTGCAACTTAGAATTGTCACTAAGTGAACTGTGGTAAATTGAGGACTACTTGTAATCCCCTTTGGGCCTCACGCTGGGATCAATGTATTTTTGTCCATGTTGCTTGTGTGATTTTATGGTGGTAATTGTATTTACTGCTTTTGGGGGTTAAACGCTGCCCAGAGTCTGTTGGGAATTGGGCAGATATAGCAAATTTTTGAATAAATAAAACAAAAGCGAACTAAAGCTTATGAAACCAACTCAAGCAAAGTAGCAATATTCCCAAGTACAACAGGGTTTAAAATGTTAATAAGTTTGGTTGTTTCTTGGTCTAAATTAGAGTTTTTCAATTTTGGCAACCATGAGAAAGTGTGGCTAACAGCTCGGCTGGTTGGGGGATTCTGGAAATTGAAGTCCACACCCCTTAAATATGCTATGTTTTTAAAAAAAAAAAACGATCTCAATGGAATGAAGAAAATATTAATACAGTTTTTCTCCCATTTAGGGTCAACTTCCTCAAGTCATCTCTCGCCTCTTCCCTTTCAAACGGGGCCTCTGCCATGCGTACTGGGCCCCAAACGTTTGGGCGGTGTATAACTCCCTTGACAAAATGTTGTCAGTCCTTGGTAGGTATCCTAATCCTTCTGTTTCTCTGTAGTCTCTCTGTCCTTCCTTCCATCCAGCCATTTTATGCCACATGGACCACCACCACCTGACTCCAGCCACGCTACCTACAGAACCGCATCAGCCCGTCCCACTCATTCAGGCAGGGAGGGCATCCTGCGGGCCCCGTCAAGTCAAAAAAATTCCAACTGCCGAGATCTGAGATTTGGTTTCAGCAACCCCCCCCCCCCCCCTACTAGCACTGATGACATTACCTAGTTTGGTAATGAAACATCTGCAAGATAACCACCAAGCTCAGAGAGCACCAAGGACTCCACAGTCGTCCTCCTTTCCCCCTCCCACACACACCTTCATCATCGTCTTTTAACAACCCCATAATCCTTGGTAGAGCCTTGGTAGTACAGTGGTCTAAAGCACCCTGTTATTAAGACCAGCTGCCTGCAATTACTGCAGGTTTGAATCTCACCAGGCTCAAGGTTGACTCAGCCTTCCATCCTTTCTAAGATAGGTAAATTGAGGACCCAGTTTGTGGGGGCAATAAGCTGACTTTGTATAAATATACAAAAAGGATGAAGGCTATTGCTTAGCGTATTGTAAGCCGCCCTGAGTCTCCAGAGAAGGGCGGCATATAAATCAAATTAAAAAAAAAAATCCCTTGCAACAGGGTAGAGTCTGGGCAACTGAATGGAGCTGAGTGTTTACTGGCCGAATGCCCTTCTTGTCGCCAGTGCGGAGTTTTGTTCAACAAATACATTTTCATTGTGGCCAGAGAGAGAAATATCTGCCTCTACCTAGGATCGAACTCATAGCCTCCTGAGAGCTCCACCTGTAGGCCACCGCACCACACACACACACCTCCTACCACTGAAAATGTTACCTAGTTGAGTAATTAAACATTTGCAAGAAAATCACCAAGCTCAGAGAGGACCAAAGCCCCCATAAATCTGTTTCAGATCATTTGACTCTTGCGCCTGAGCTCATTAACAAATTTCCTCTTGGCTTTCCAGGATTGAAGTACCAATTGCTTGACCCTGCAAAAATATCTAAGGCAGCCATGACAGGAGGGCTGGTTCAGGAATTTCAACACACCGTCCTTCCTTCTGTGACCCCACTGGCAACCCTATGCTGCACCGCCATCTCCATGCTGGTAAATATAAACCCACCTGCGTATTTTGCTGTATTTTTTACAGCAAAGCTGGTTTAGGAATTCTGGGAGTTGAAGTCCACAAGTCTTTTTTTTTTTTTAATATTGAAAAGTTTTACAGAAAAAAAATTTTCCCCCAATATTCCCCCCAGCCTTTTTCCCTCCCCCCCCACCGCCCCCACACCCCTTCCCCCCATCCCACCCTCCCCCCCAGACTTCCCAGAGCAAAATACAGGGTATTTCAGTTAAGAATCATAAGCTAAATTAACCTATCTATCCTTAAAACTACCAAATCCCCCCCTGAAACCTTAACTCCACTATAGATCACATAATACTTCTAAAATTTAACATTCATTCATAAGCTGTTTGATATTTTCTTGTCTGATACTTATTTTGAATATAATCAATCCATCTTCTCCATTCCGATACGTATCTTTCTTGTGTATAGTCCTTCAAATACGCTGAAATTTTCACCATTTCCACTAAATTCGCTACTTTCAATATCCATTATTCAATAGTAGGCAAAGAGTCCTTCTTCCAGTATTGCGCTACCAACAGCCTAGCTGCTGATATTAAGTTCAAAATCAATTTAGTCTCTAATGCTGTACAATCCGTAGTTATTCACAATAAAAACAATTGCGGAGTAAATTTCAACCTTTTTTTCAAGATATTCTGCATCACCCACCAAATTTTTATCCAAAATGCTTTTGATTTTCTTACAAGTCCACCATATATGATAATAAGTTGCATCATCACAGTCACATCTCCAACATTTAGCTTGCAAGTTTGGAAAAGTCCACAAGTCTTAAAGTTGCCAAGGTTGGAGACCCCTGATTCTAGGGAACCCTCAGATAAGAGGCGGCATAGCCCTCAGCTGCATAATGGGTAAAGCAATTTTTTCATGGATCTGGGTGGAACGTGCAAGCTAGATCCCTTCCATGCGTGTTAGATCCCTTACATGTGCGTTTATACTCGCACCGTATGAGAATCTTAATGCCTGGCCGTCTGAGGTGGAACTGAGGCAGTGATGCTACCACTGGGAAGCGGTTGCAAATGCAGGTGGACGTTTCCCTCACTTGCTCGCCCACGGCTCACCTCCAGCCCGGTTCCTAACAGATCATGGCCCCGGGGGGGTTGGGGATCCCCGGTCTAAAGCCATCCCAAGCTTGAAGGCACCTTCTCTTGGGCAGGACAGAAAAGGGAGGCCTCCATTGATTTGATGACCCGCTGGATGGTGGGAGACCCACTGAAGCTCTGTTTCTGCCTGTTGTTTCTAGCCTTCTGTTTTCTGTCTTTGGTTTAAACCCCAAGGGCCCAGAGGATTCCTCAGGTGCTTGGTTCTCTGTGCGCTAAGCTCCTTCCTGTTTGGCTGGCACGTCCACGAGAAAGCCATTCTCCTCGCCATTCTTCCTTTGAGGTAAGAGAGCGGTCGTTGCTGACCCAGGAGAAACATTGTGAGCAGGGGAAGGGAGCTATGGAAACCCTACATCCGTGATGGCAAACCTATGGCACGCGTGCCGCAAGTGGCACGCAGAGCCATCTCTCAGGGTACATGAACTGTTGCCCATTGCTTTCCCGGGTTCCGGCGTGGTGGCCAGCTGGTTTTCACGCATGTGGAAACACTGGAAAGTGAAAGAGCAGCCGCGAGGCGCGCATGTGCGCGCTGGTAAATTCTTCCGGTTTCTGGCATGCACATGTGCACCGGCCACCTGGTCTTCATGCGCACCAGAAACCGGAGGATCAGGTGGCTGATGCGCATGCCATAAACCGGAAGATCATCTTCCCGGTGTGCGCACACCCTCCTGTTTCGCCAACACTGGCCTACATGTCATAGGAGCAGGCTACCTAGGGTACTGGCTCAGTGGTGAAATCCAAATTTTTTTTACTACCAGTTCTGTGGGCGTGGCTTGGTGGGCATGGCAGGGGAAGGTTACTGCAAAATCCCCATTCCCTCCTTACTCCAGGGGAAGGATATTGCAAAATCTCCATTCCCTCTCCACTCTGGGGACAGCCAGAGGTGGTATTTGCTGGTTCTCCGAACTGCTCAAAATTTCTGCTACCGGTTCTCCAGTACCTGCTGGATTTCACCTCTACTCATCTCATCAGCCCATCCCACTCATTCAGGCAGGGAAGGCATCTTGCGGGCCCTGTCAGTCAAAGAATTTTGACTGGCAGGGTCTGGGAAGAGGGCTTTGTCTGCCTCTGCATTGCGCAACATCTGGCCCTCAAAGGTGAGGAAAGTCCCCAATGTATAATTTTATCAGTAATTTAAAATGTTTAATATTAAAATACTCTGGTTTTAATGTTTATTGTTTATATTATACGCCTGCCAGAGCCCCTCTCTGAGGGAGGGAGACAAGCAGTTGAGAAATCTGGCTTGGGAAGGGAGACGAGGGCAGAGGAGGGGGGGAAGGAAGGAAGAAAGGAAGGGAGAGGAAAAAAGGAAAAAGAAGAGAAGGGAAGGGAAGGGAAGGGAGAGGAAAGAAAAAGGAAGGGAGAGGGGAAGGAAAGAGAGGAAAAGGAAGGAAGGGGGGAGAGAAAGGAAGAAAAAGAAAGGAGGGAAGGAAAAGGAAGGAAAAAAAGAAAGAAAGATCTGATTCTAAATATCAACCACAAGCGAATACAGCAGAAACCTGGAGTTGGGAATTCTTTCAGCTTTCCTAAGAATCCAGACCTCCCTGGATTCTTAGGATGTGATCAAAATCTGGATGCTTGGCAACTGATTCACATTTATGATGGTTGCACTGTCCTGGGGGGAGGGGGGTCACATGATCGCCTTTTGCGAACTTCTGAGCAGCAAAGTCAATGGGGAAGCCAGATTAACCTAACAGCCATGCTACTAATTTAACAACCGGAGTGATTCACTTAACAACTGTGTCCAGAAAGTTCATAAAAGGGGGGGGGGGGAATTCACTTAACAATTGTCTCGCTTAGCAACAACATTTTTGGCTTCAATTGTGGTTATTCGTCGAGGATTTGTAGTATCAGGCAATAAATGTGGCAACTTTGAGAGAGTGCTGAGAAAAATAGAATCCATTTTTGAAATATTCCTTTTTTTTTTTAATCGTTCCGTTTTCAGCTTGCTGTCTGTGGAGAAGTCAAGAGATGCTGGTATTTACCTAATACTGTCCACTACGGGTCATTTTTCCCTCTTCCCACTGCTGTTTACCACGCCAGGTATATTTCATTTCTTGTGATTTGCCAAAAAAATAATAATAATAATTTGCTTTAATTCAGGTAGTCCCCAATTTAGGATCATCATTGGGGCCGGAATTTCCGTTGTAAGTAGTTGCAGTCGTAAGTCAAGTCATCGTGGTTGTTAAGCCAATTCGACTTCCCCAATGGCAGCTTTTGCCAGACACCAGTGAAAAAAAGTCGCAAAATGTAGTCACGAGGCCACAAGATACTGCAACGAATTATAAATCCGAACCAATTGCAAAGCACTTGAATCACAATCACATTACTGGAGAGGGGTGGCAGTGCACCAGTTGGCAAGAGTCATAAGTTATTTTTTTCTGAGACTCTTGTAACTTCAGACTGTTAAGGATATTGGTGTTGTGTTACCAACCAGCAGAGTGTAGAGCACAGAGAAACGTTGCTGAGAGCAATGAATAAGAGATAAGCAAACTGGTTTATCAAAAGCTTACTTTATAGTAGAAAAACAGTCTCATAGTCTTTAAACAAATTCCAAGTCTTTGCCAGTTAAATCAGTCCAGTAGTTACAGATATCTTTTTACCAAACAAACTTTAGTTGGTTAGAATAACAAACTCACTCTGGTTCACAAACCACAATGGTAGCAGATCCATCCAACGATGATAGCATATCATAGCAACTCCTCACACAATGGTAGCATATCATCAAACTGAATACTTTACAGTACCTTACTTAAATACGTTCACAACCTGTGATTATCTAATTACAGCATGACTCAGCATTACAATGAATCAGCACTAGAACTTTAAAGTCATACAATACATACTCATATTAAAGTCACAGAATACATATATTCCCTGGACAACTTGTTAGGCTCAAACCATACCCTAACACAGACCATCAATAAAGAGTTATAATTCAAGGACTAGCTATGCTGTTTAGTTTCCCAAGGCAAAATGCCTGGAAGAGGATAGCTGGACTAGGTTTAGTACAGTAACAGTTAATTTATATGTATTGTTGGTTGGTACATCTTTTGCTTTATTTGGTCCAAGTCAGGTGCCCTACATAATATTCCCACCTCTTGTTTCCTACACACACACAACAACAACCTGGTGATGTGGATTGGACTGAGGAAGGGACTGAGTGAAAGCTGGCCTTTGTGCCAAAGTCAGGCCTAGAACTCAGCATCTCCTAGTTTAACAGAATAACAGTTGGAAGGGACCTTTGGAGATCCTCTAGCCCAACCCCCTGCTCAAGCAGGAAACCCTATACCATTTCCGACAAATGGTTGTCCCAATCTCCTTTTTAAAATCTCCAATGTTGGAGAACTTTCTGGAGGCAAGTCGTTCCACTGATTAATTGTTAATTGTCAGGAAATTTCTCCTTAGTTCTAGGTTGCTTCTCTTCGTTAGTTACCCTCCATTGCTTCTTGTCCTGCCCTCAGGTGCTTTGAAGAATAGCTTGACTCCCTCTTCTTTGTGGCAGCCCCTGAGATATTGGAAGACTGCTATCATGTCTCCCCTGGTCCTTCTTTTCATCAGACTAGACACACCCAGTTCCTGCAACCGTTCTTCGTATGTTTTAGCCTCCAGTCCCCTCATCATCTTTGTTTTTTTTTTTAAATTTGATTTAATTTTAATCTTCTCCGGAGACTCAGGGCGGCTTACAGTGCGTTAAGCAATACTTTTGTATATTTATACAAAGTCAGCTTATTGCCCCCACAAACTGGGTCCTCAATTTACCTACCTTAGAAAGGATGGAAGGCTGAGTCAACTTGAGCCTGGGGAGATTCGAACTTACTTTAATTGCAGACAGCTGGTGTTAAATTACAGTGCTTTGTTGCTCTTCTCTGTACTATTTCCAGAATCTCAACATCTTTTTTTTTAATTGTGGCGACGAAAACTGGATGCAGGATTCCAAGTGTGGTCTTACTAAAGCATTATAAAGTGGTGCAAACACTTCATGTGATTTTGATTCTATCCCTCTGTCAATGCAACTTAGGACTGCCTTGGTCTCTAGTCCAGCACCTTACTATAGCACCAGACTGGGTCCAGATTTGCCCTACTGTTAATGGTTTGGTAGTGCTTGGATCAAGTCTGTATTCCCATGTGGGAGAGGATGAATTACTAGCCTGAAGAAAATCCCCACAGCATTGATTTAAGCAGAGCCTCTACCGTTTTGTCTAGGCCAGGCGTCTGCAACCTTAAACACTCAAAAGAGCCATTTGGACCCATTTCCCACAGAAAAGAGAGCAGGTCGCGCAACCGAGTCGGCAGGTCTAGGCCATACATGCCAATCCATGACCAACCTGTCTTCTTCCAGTGTATGCAGGGCCTAGTTCGGCATGACACAGGATACATAAAACGGGAATACTTTTACCCGGAATATATCTGTCATACTGCTACAAAATCTTTCATTGTTTTGTCTTTCAGAGCTGCCCATTAAAATACTGCTGATGCTCCTCTTTTCAGTGTACAGTTTCTCCTCCCTCAAGGCCCTGTTCAGGTAAGAAGGAAACAATTTTACAAATAAAGAGAAAAAACTTCCCCTTTGCCGAGCGATTCGGTTTTGCACACTGTCCCATTTTAGCGACGGTTAAGCTACCAATAAAGGAGAATATTTGTAGCTCGTGGTTGAAATGAGAGGTCCTTGATAATCTCTGGTTGTTTTCTTATAGATGTTCCATCACCCTACTAGGTAACGCCATCAGTGTTAGAAGGGAGTGGGGTTTATGATAAAGAGGAGGAGGAGGACTGTGGGGTCCTTGGTGCTCTCTGAGGTTGCTTGTTTTCTTGCAGACGTTTCATCACCCCACTAGGTAACAACATCAGCACACTGACGATGTTACCACCAAGTTTGGGTAATGAAACATCTGCAAGGAAGCAACCAACCTTAGAGAGCAGCAATAGGATTTGGCTGAGTCAGATGATTATGTCGATCATGTGAGTCTAGGCAATTTCCTTCCATCTAGATAGATAGATAGGGATAGGGAGAGAGAGACAGGAAGGAAGGAAGGAAGACAGACAGACAGACAGCAATAAGATCAAACTCCTGACTGGGCAGAGTCAACCTGCACTACTGTATTCTAACCACTGCGCCACCACGGGTGTTGAAGAAAGAAAGAAAGAAAGAAAGAAAGAAAGATAGATAGATAGATAGATAGATAGATAGATAGATAGATAGATAGATAGATAGATAGATAGATAGATAGAATGTTTCCCTGAAAATAAGACCCTGTCTTACAGTTTTTTGTACCCTGAATTAAACGCTTGGCCTTATTGCCATGAGCTCAAAAGCCCGATTGGGCTTATTATCAGGGGAATGTCTTATTTTGGGGAAAAACAGGGTAGATAAAAACAAAATCTTATTTTAAAAAAATCCTTCCCTCTTGTCCTGTCTCCATAGGAACGAGCCTCTGCTTAACTGGCTGGAAGCAGTCTACCTCATTGGGCTGATACCCGTAGAAATCGTCTGTGAAATTGTGTTCCCTTTTACTTCCTGGGCTCAAAAACTGCCTTTCTTGCCTCTGTTGCTCACCTCGGTGTATTGTGCTGCCGGCGTCATTTATGCCTGGCTCAAGCTCTACATCTCGGCCTTCACAGGCCCATCGGAAGGCAAATCAAAGAAAGAACAATGATATATCTATCTATCATTGGGTTCCAAGCCGGGGAGGATCGTTCCAAAAAAGTTCACAACCGCAACAGCTGCCAACATGGGATGTCCTGTCCAATTCCAGAAATGGAACTTTCAAACTCGTTCTTTAAAGTCTTGGGGACCTGAAACTAATCGGTTTTTTAAACCAGTGCAACCTGAATGCAATATTGGGTTATTTCCATAATTGCTGTAGCAAGAAAACAAAATCAACGTTTTTTTCTTATTATTCTTTTTAATCATTGCAAAGGCCATAGGGATGTGCTGATACAAATACAAAGAGAACGGGAACTATTCTTTCTCCCCAGTTCGATGACGTGGATTGAAGGAGATAATTACTTAAAATTGAAATAGGCACACTCCATCTAACTGATGTGTATTGTAAGGAAAAACATTTGAATTATAAGGAAAGACATTTGCCAATCTAAGAGATGGACTTTGCATCTACCCAAGAAAAGGACACAGGCTGAATTCCCCAACTCTATATTACGGAATCACTGTTCTCTAGAAAAAGTTATTATCATGCAGGGGCACAAAAACGAAAATGTGAATAAAGGATTTGGTTTTGTATCTGTTCCCTTGTCTGTCTGGAATTTATCATTGCAGATATATTACGCAAGCCAATCCGATCAGATTCGCAATCTTGATCCAATTGCCTTTCTTTCTTTCTTTTCTCGGGCGTTGCTGCATTCATTCATTTCTCTATTTGCAAATCCCACTCTTCCATACAAACCAGTTTGGCAAGCAGCTAAATTTTGATCACGTGACCATAGCAATGCTGCCATGGTCATTAAGTGTGAAAAACGGACATAAATCCCTTTTTTTTCCCCAGTGCCGTTCCAACTTTGAACGGTCGCTAAATGAACTATTGAAAATCGAGGACTGCATTTGAAAATCTCCACTTTGGCAGAAAGGAACCTCCCAAGGTGGCTCAGAGCCCCGCCTCCCAACCAATCAGAGCCCCGCTTGCCAGCCAATCCGAGCTCCGCGGCCGAGACGGGCCAGCCTCGACGTAGCCCCGCCCCCTGCGCGTGGGAGGGAGGGAGGGAGGGGCGGCGGAACCTTCCTCGGCGGGCGCGGCGGGTGCGGGGAAGGCGTTGCGGGCAGGACCGTCCCCCGCTCTGACCGTCCGCCATGCAGGTCCGCTTAGGCATCCCCAAGGAGGCGCGCTCGCTGCTGCCGCCGCCGCCTCTGCTCAACTTCCCGTCGGTCTGGATGGCGGGCGTCTTCTGGCTCAGCGCCTTGCTGGACAACGGCCTCAACCGCAGGCCCGCCCTGCGAGCCGGTCAGTGGCCAGGCCCTCCCGGTGGCCTCCCGTCCTTTCCCCGCCTCTCCCTCTCTCTCTCTCTCTCGCCCTTGGACGGGCTGCGAAGGGTCCCCGGGACTGGATCCCCGTCTCGGACTCCGCGCCGCTGATCCTCACGCGCAGCTCTCCCAACTATAAAGGCAGAAGGGAAGGGCCCCTTACCCATAATCCACAGCCTCCCCATTCCCATAATCCACAACCCTCCATGCCCATAATCACAGCCTCCCCCTGCCCATAATCCACAGCCTCCCCATGCCCATAATCCACATCTCCCTGTGCCCATAATCCACAGGCCCCCTGCCCAAAATTCACAGCCCCCCATCCCCATAATCCACAACCCTCCATGCCCATAATCACAGCCTCCCCCCTGCCCATAATCCACAACCCTCCATGCCCATAATCCACAGCCTCCCCCCCATGGCCATAATCCATAGCCCCCATGGCCATAATCCACAGCCCCCCATACCCATAATCCATAGCCCCCCATACCCATAATCCACAACCGAGGGGGAGCCAAAAGAAGCCACAGACCGGAGGATCCTGGTCTGACCTCTGGGAGTCGATGCTCCCAAGGGGGCCCTTCCTGGTGGACCCAAATGGAGGGTTTAGTTATTTATTGGGTTGTCCTCTTGGGTCCCTATTTGGGGTCAAGGCAGAATTAATGCCCCCCCATCTCTGCCCCCCATAACAACCCTGCGAGGTGGGTCAGGCTTAGAGAGAGAGGGGTATTGGCCAAGGTCACACCGAATGACCTCTATTAGTCTCTTAGACCAAGCCCAATCTATAAATAATAATTTTGATTCCAATGTTAGGAAATCCTAAAAGTCTTGAGTTTAAGACGAATTAGCCATCGGCGGACAGATGGAGACAAATCATATTTACACACCGTTCAAATAAAAATATTCGAAAGGAAAAGACCCAGAACACATCCTCTCCTGCAGCCCGAGGTCAGATAAATGGGGATTAGCACCAGACAAAAAATTCAGGGAGAAAAAAAAATACTGTATGCAATCAAGGAATTACAAAGGAGTAAACTGTACCCTTGCCAAAACTGGCAGGAATTTAATTATTTATTGGATTGTTCTCTCACCTCCCAATGTTGTATCAAGGCTCAACTAATGCCCTCCCATTCTTCCCCCCACAATAACCCTGCGAGGTGGGTCAGACAGAGAGAGGAACTGGCTAAGGTCACACCAAGTAGGGAATCCGTGGAAGTTTGGCCTTCAGACAAATCAGCCATCAGTAGACATGTAGAGACAAACTATATTTACACACCGTTCAAAAGAGACACTAAAAAAAAAAATAGAAATGAAAAGACCAGGATACATCCTCTCCTGCAGCCCACAGTCAAATAAACGGGGATTATCACCAGACAAAAAAAATCAGGGATAAAAACAAAAAACTGTATGCAATCAAGGAAACACCAGGGAATAAACTGCACCCCCCTCAACACTTACAGGGCAGGATACTATATGTATAAGGCACCTAACCCCACACTCCCTGGCACTGATAATACGATCAATGGGCAATGAATCTCTGCAAGCAAACAGCCAAGCTCCGAGACAATCAAGGAATTCGCTTTTGTTCCCTTTTTTAAAATGGTGACTGCTTGTAGGGAATGGCATGGAAACTGAATACCAGGCATGCCCTAGCAGCCTTAATGTGGGAAGATGTGCTTGGGGTGGGCTGGGGTGGGAGGTGATGGTCAGCCGGTATCCAGGTTGGTCTGCCAGGACAGAGCTGAGGAAGGGACAGTTCCACTTTGGATTCAGGAGAAGAAGAAGGGAAGGAAGGAGAAAAATGACGGGGGGAATAAAGAAGGCAGATTTAGTAATCTCAATCCGGACCATGTTCAGCCCGTCTTCTTCACAACTTAGTTTGTAGGCACTATGCTAGTACAACCTCCTGCTTGTACATCCTTTCATGTGCCGCTTGCGGATTTCCACTTGTGCTCTTTTGATCTTTTCCAGGCGTCCATCGTCAAATCCTGATGACCACGCTGGGCTTCTGTTTGGGCTACTACATCAAGAGATACTCCAATTACTACTACGCTGAGCGGGACAGGGAGCTTTTCAGTTACATAAAGAACCATCCTGAGGACTTTGTGGAAAAAGGTACTTTGGCGTGAAACGCTGTCTAGAAGAGCTGCTCAAAGGCTGAAAGGGGGGGCCGCCTCAGGTTAGGGAAAGGAAGGCAGCTGCTTGCTGGGGCAGAGGGTGGGAGCCCAGCTGTTCCTCCTGAGTTCGCCCACAGCATGGATGAGATAAAGGCCCCCAAATTATTACTCGAGAGAGTTGGGACAGAGTCTTCACAAATCTAGACAAATGCCCTGGGTGATAGCCAGGTAGTCAGTGTTGGAAAGAGGCTGGAAATTATAGTTCAGCAACAGCTGGATTCCTCTGAGTTGTCAATTATCAGGAATATATAGAGTTGGACAAGTAATTGCATCTCAGATATCAGATTTTTTTTTTTTTTTAATTTTTGTATTTATGTATTTTATTGCTTGGCTGTTCACCGCCCTGAGTCCTTCGGGAGTAGGGCGGTATACAAATCAAATAAAACATAAAACATAAAATCTGGGAGTTTAGGGAGGAGGTTTACGCTGTTGATCCAGTTTTGACTCTTGGCAACTACGGGGACACATTCATGCATATTCCCTTAGCCACAATTTTGGAAGTGTTTTGCCCTTCCAGGGACTGGTCCAAAGTTACCCAGTCGGCTTTCATGCCTGAGGCAGGACTAGAACTCGCCATCTCCTGGTTTTGAGTCCCCTGGAAGAACCACTGTGTCAATCTGGCTCTCAGCAGACCGGTCCCTTTAATGGGCATGCTTGTCAATAGCTCTGAAGGAGGCTACAAACCTGTAGGACCAAGGAATCACGCTTTTCCACTATAAGGTAACATTTCACTCAGAGGTGACTTTAAGCCTTCCTAACAGAAACTCTTTGTCTGCTTGTCCCAAAGGTGCTTTTTCAAGAGGCAACTGGACTTTGTGGTTTTTCTTTGAAGACATTTCGCTTCACATCCAAGAGCTGAAGAAGCTTCTTGGATGAGAAGCGAAAAGTTTTCAAAGAAAAACCAGAAAGTCCAGTTGCCTCTTGAAAAAGCGCCTTTGGGACAACCTGGATGACTGAGAATCTCCGTAGACACTCTTTGTCTGCTTGCTTCCTTGCTTGCTTAAATTCTCTTTAAGGAAGCATAAACAAGAGATTTATACTGAAAGGGTAAGGTAGCAATAGCACATAGACTTATATACCACTTTTTAGTGCTTTTACAGCCCTCTCTAAGCGGTAAATATACCCACAAAGTAAACAGACAGTGCTTTTCCTTGTCCTTGGTTTATGAATAAGCGTCACCAGCAGGATCATTTCCTGTTTTGCTAGAGCCTAGAAAGATGGGAGACATTCTGGAAAAGTTCACTCCAACTCGCTGATGTTCTGACAGCAGATCCTGTGATCTTCAGGGTGTTTTCTCTCCTTCCAATTCCTGCGTGTGGAAGCCCTTGGTGTCCTATCGCCTGTTAATAAACTTGGATTGTATCCTTTCTAATAAAAGCTATATGAAGGTTCAGTCTGCCTTTTTTTTTTTTTACTCATGATGTACGCCTGGAAATGGGGGAGAAAACACCTGGGAGATTTAGTGTAAAACTCAGAAATTTGCCACTGCAGAATGTGTGAATCCATGGTCGTTCTCTCAGCCCCATGTTGCGTTAAATGGCTTCCATCAGTAGTCACTGATCATGAAGAGCCTCTAATGGGGCATGACAGCTATGGCTTGCAGGCCTGGACATTTTCCCTGGACATTTATAAATAGTTTGTGTCATTTAATTGTTTTAGTTTGCTTTAGTAGTGTGTGCCATTCTTCTTTAAGGGTTTTGTTTAAGGGTTTTGTACACTGCCCAATGCCACATAGTTTGAGTTGGATGGCCAAATAAGTGTTCTAAATAAATAAATGAAGAAATAACCATTTTCTGCAATTGCCCGGAAATGCTTCTCTTTTATAAGGCCAACAAGATCTCTCAAACTTTCTGTTTCTCCTGTAATTGCAAAAACCATGTGTGTATTTGTTGGTGCAATGCTTCAAGCCATTCTGTAAAGACTTATTAAGTAGGCATATGCTGCCATCTTACCCTTGCTGTCCTACATGCCCCGCTAAGAAGGGGCAAATCAGGTATATTACGCAACTCAGATCAAATGCAGAGATTGCTCTAGAAGTGGACAAACTTCTTTTGCCCAGGGTCCCGTACTGGATGGTGCCTCCAATTTTGGCACAAGCTCAGCAAATGAAAAAAGGCAGTTGAATGATCCTCTTCCCCTTAGCTAGGCAGCCAACTGCACCAATGTATTTGTACAGCCTATTTTTAGTAAGTAAATTTTCAATCAGTAGACTAGTGATGATCTCTTCGTCTTCGTCTTCTTCTTCTCCTCCTCCTCCTCCTCCTCCTCCTCTTCTATCGTCTACTATCTATATAAAAAAGGCTGTATGTATGTATGTTCCAGCATAACTCTGGAACTCCTCAAGTAATTTAAACCAAACTTGGTACGCAGATGACTTACACTCTGGAAACAAATACTGGGGGCTAAGAAACCCCTGGGGAGGGTGTCTGTGTGTTCCAGCATCATTCGGGATCAACTCGAGCTATTTCAACCAAACTTGGTAAACAGATGACTTGCTATCTGGAAATAAATATTGTGGGGGTAAGACACCCCTAGCAACCCTAGGTGTAGGGGTGTGTGTGTGTGTTCCAGCATAACTCTGGAACGCCTCGAGCAATTTCAGGATTGGGATAAGAAATACCCGGGCAACGCCGGGTTATCAGCTAGTTGATAATAAAATTGAAAAACACCAACATTATGATGGTTTTATTGAGGACTTTTCATCCAAAAGGTTTAACCTCAATAAATTCTAGCTATGTCATGAAGTCACCAATTTGTATTCCTTATATCAGAGGAAGGTATATGAACATGGAATGAATTCATCATATAGTCCTTGGCTTACAACTATTTGTTAAGTGACCATTTGAAGTTATGACAGCACTGAAAAAAGTGAGTTATGACTATTTTTCACCCTTATGACCGGCGCAACATGGTCATGTGATCAAAACTTGGACGCTTGGCAACTGGCTTGCATTGTTCTGACCCAGCCTTAGCCGAAGCAAGAAACCGGACTCCTTGTCACAAAAAACTCCCTCTTTATTTACTTCTTGTGAATTAATGGCATTCACCCACCGAAAAGTCCAAGCAAAAGTCCTGCAAGGAGTTAAATGCAGCAACACACCTTATCAGTTCCTTGCGATAACTATAAGGCTGCAAATTAAGTTCTGGCAAGCCATCTTTGATGCACGAAACACAATGAGCAAAATCTCCAGAAATACAAACTGTTGTCTTCTACGACAACCACACCCCTTTCCTTCTATTTATTCCCCAGCCAGGGAGGGGCCATTCAGCATCCACGTGTGCCTTGCTTCCTGAGTCGACTCCTTGTCCTCCATTGTTCACCTCTCCTAACTACTCTGCACATATGTGCATCTGGAACAGGCCCCAGCTGTTCTTCCTCCTCACTCATAGCAGCCTCCAAAAGCAGATGCCTCTCCGGTGGCTGGGAAATGTCAAACGGCCCTGGCTCTATCTCTGCATCCGATGCAGAGCATCCATCAGAACCTTCCCCAGACTCCAGAACTGGCCCAAATTCCTCTCCAACCTCCTCATCGTCCAAGTCTGCCGCCAGCTCCGCTGGCAGCTGGCGAGCCACAACATGTATTTATGATGGCTGCAATGTCTCAGGATCGTATGATCCTTTTGTCACCTCCTAACAAGCCATTGATGGAAATAAAGCTTAAATTGTATTTGGCATAGCACCATTTGTAGAAATACTAGCTATTTGTGATGTAGAAAACTTAAGAGAAACTTGTTCTGAAAGTAAAAATAGAAACCGCTAACAGTAAATACTAAAAGAAAAGATAATGTCAATCTTCATGTTAGCAAACATACAAATGAAATTGAAGAAAAGCATGGGCAGTATATAGATATTATAATGAAGAATAGAATAGAATAGAATAGAATAGAATAGAATAGAATAGAATAGAATAGAATAGAATAATAGAATAGAATAGAATAGAATAGAATAGAATAGAATAGAATAGAACAGAACAGAACAGAACAGAACAGAACAGAACAGAACAGAACAACAACAACAACAGAACAGAACAGAACAGAACAGAATTGTTTATTGGCCAAGCGTGATTGGACACACAAGGAATTTGTCTTTGGTGCATATGCTCTAAATGTACATAAAAGAAAAGATACGTTTGCGGGAGGGAATCACTTAAGTCAGGGGTGTCCAACCTTGGCCACTTTAAGCCTGGAGGACTTCAACTCCCAGAATTCCTCAGTCAGAGATGGGAAACTGCAGAGGTTTCCAACCTTGGCCACTTTAAGCCTGGAGGACTTCAACTCCCAGAATTCCCCAGTCAGAGATGGGAAACTGCAGAGGTGTCCAACCTTGGCCACTTTAAGCCTGGAGGACTTCAACTCCCAGCAAAGCTGGCTGAGGAATTCTGGGAGTTGAAGTCCTCCAGGCTTAAAAGTGGCCAAGGTTGGACACTCCCCCACTTGACTTAAGGATAACAAGCCGATTGGGTGAGTTTAGTCTCGTGACCGGAGCTGGCCTCGGAATCTCCTCCTCCTGCCTCAGCCCTCCGCGGTCCATTGCGCGCGCAGGCGCGCCAGCTGCTTTGCGTTTCCCGCCTTTTCCTTTTGGGACACGCCCTTCTCTCTCATCTCCTTTCCAGCTCGCTTCAACTGCCAACTGGAGAGCTGAGGAAGAAGCCGCCGCCATTTTGTCGGCGCGAGCGATTCAAGGGTGCGAACAACAACAAAAAAAAAAACACAGGTAAGATGTGGAAAACAGCGGCGGAGGCCGTTAGAAATTCAGGGGGACCCGCTCGCCCAGACAGACAGACCGACCTGAGGCAACTCTGAAACTTCCATGATTTACCTCACCGTTAGTAGCCTCGTAGCCGGTAGGGGAGTACGAATTCTCGGTTTCGATTTATAAAAAACTCGATTTTTTAATGGAGGGCCGGATCAGCATTGTGGTTGTCGTTTGTGAGGGGAGGTCGGTTGACACCCCTGGGGCTAGAAACACGAGGACTCCACTCCAGTTCTTTCTGGCCATTGAGTCTTTAATTCGACTGGTAAATTTACCGAGTCCCCCCATTTAATGGAGTATAGGAAGGGGTTTGTTCTTTTCATCCTTGTTTTTTTCCCCCCTTTGGCCCGGAGAAAAGACTGCTTCCCACACCCTGTTTTCCAACCTTGGTGGATTTCCAACTCCCAAGAATTCCTCAAAAAGATTTAGAATCCTTATTTTCATAATGTTCTGGACAAGGTTTTCGATAACCTGAAAGCTGATTTCTTGATAACGGATTTCTTCGTTAGTGGGCCTGTTCTTCCCCATGATGAGATTCCAACCAAATTCTTCATGGGTGAGATTTAAAATCCCCAAAATTTTATACTCACAATTCCCAAGACAAGTCTGGTTAACAAAATCAAAGATTTATTGGAGAGAAACATGAAAATAAAATAAAAATAAAAAGAGGTTGCAAGCGCGGCCTCTTCGACTCTTCCCAAATGGATTGAGATTGTAATAGGAAGTTAGCACCCACCCCTTTCCTAGAAGAATGAAATATTTTGGAAAATATTAAAAAGGCAGAATATTATGTTTCCCTGGATGAGAAATGGAGAAGCATGTTTTAAAGACGAAGCAGCTCCCATCTTCCTGTGTCCCCCCCCCTTTGTCAATGGGCCAGAGGCAGAAACTCAATTCCCCCCCACCCTTTGTCAATGGACCATCATCTGCAACACAATAGGACCCATCTAGCAACAGAAACTCACCACATGGCTCTTGGGAAGATTTCATCAGCCAGCAAGGCCAGCTAAAAACCCCATCCCCTGGGAGTCTGATAACCAATTGGGATATTATCTAATGTTACCTAATTTTAAGTTCTATTTAATTGGGCCAAACTATGTTATAATAATAATTTTAATTAGCAATTTTATGATGTTTGTGTATCTATATTTTTCTTGACTGTACACCGCCTTGAGTCCTACGGGAGAAAGGCGGTATAGAAATTAATTAATTAAATAAATAAATAAATAAATATTGAAAAGCCATATATGGCCATCAATTTCCATACTGCTTTTCGGTTGATTTTGGATCACAGGAAACGGCTGAGGGCCTTGGGGATCCCCCATCTTCAATACGGGTTCTTGTTTGTCTAAAAAGGATTAAAAATGGCCGAGAATGTGGTGGAGTCGGGCTCGCCTTCAGCCAAGAGGCCTAAACTTTCTTCACCGGCACTGTCTGTCTCTGCAAGCGATGGC
The DNA here is from genome assembly GCF_029531705.1 of Pantherophis guttatus. The sequence continues at coordinate 837,379 of NW_026844124.1, forward strand.
ACAGGTCAGTCTTGGGCATAGATCCCTTCATTTTACCTTATCACAAACAGACTCTCTTTTTTGGGGCAGCCTTTTTTGCTATCTACTTGTTTTTAGCTTATATTTTGCCATATTACTTTGGATGTCTAACTGACATTAAGTTTTATTTCTTTTGAAGAGGCTGTAAATGAGTTGATCCTTACCTCTGAGGGCTTGCAGCACTTGAAATCTTGTAAAAAGTGATCTTTTGTTGCATAGTTATTATCTGTGTATTGATAAGAGTCTTTTCTTCAAATCTTAAACTCGTTTAATCTGAAGAGTCCTTATTTTTCATCTTACCAGTGTTCTGATGGCTAAGTTTTAATTTCCTTTACTTCCATCAATTATTTAGTACTAATATTGTTTCATAAAGAGGTGATTACAGTTGCTGATAGAATTCTTTTTGGTGCTTTTGTTAAGACAGCTTCATTAGATTAATACTGAAAAACAATATAGACTTGGTCATCTGGTTTTGTTCAGAGACTAAAATGTCTGAAGTTCAGGCACCTATTGTATTTTTCGGAGTATAAGACGCACCTTCCCCTCCCCCTAAAAGGGGATGAAAATTTGGGTGTGTCTTATACACTGAATGTAGCCCCGCCCACCCACTGGCCCCCACCCTTTGGCCCCTGCCTCGCAGCAAGCAGCAAGAAGAAACAGTCCATTTCAGCTTCAGCACAGCCTAATTAGCACAAGTTGATTGTCCTTTGGATCGGCTTCCCGGCTCTCAGCTGTTTCAGGCTGCAGGGATTGCCATTGCCTATTGTTGCAGAGGCCTCTGCTGCTTGCTGCATGGAGGTACATTGCTGGGAGTAGATTTTTTTTCTTGTGCTAATCAAGCTATGCTGAAAACGAATATGAAAGTAAACCAGGCTGTTTGCTGCAACAAGGCAAAATTTCTGGGAGGCAGAGGCAGATTTCTTTTTCTTGTTTTCCTCACCAAAAAAGGTAGGTGTGTCTTATAGTCCGGAGCGTCTTATACTCCGAAAAATTGATTGCAAAAGAAAAATTGTGTTGTTTTCCTGAGTTTAGGATTAGTCTGTGCAATAGTTCTTTTCATTTTATCAGAAGAAATTAACTGGAATCCTTCAGCCAAAAATGTAGACATTCTGATTATTAATGGTAGCCAGACTTGTTCATTGAATTTGTTTTGTACTGCATATATAAATGCAGGGGGAAATGGCTGATTTGTATTTGATAGGGTGTATGTGTGTGTGTGTGTTTGTCTGAATGCTGGTTGGATACATGAGGTAATTTGGAATGCTGCTTCTGAAGGCTGCACTGACATATCCAAATTTGGGGATGGGTACAGGTGGGCCAAATCAAAGTCCGTCAACACAGTCCACTGCAGGAATGATGCCAACAGTAAATAGTCCAGTAAATCAGCCCGGAATGGGAATGAATGCTGGCATGAATCCTGTGTTGTCTGCAGGAAATGGGCAAGGAATGATGCAAGGACAAGTTATGAATGGTTCAATTGGAGCTGGAAGAGGATATTCCAATATGTCATATCCAAACCCAGGAATGGGAAATGCTGATATTCTAATTGCAGAGACATCACAGCAAGGTTCTCCTCAAATGGGAGGGCAGGCGAGCCTGAGAGGTCCACAGCCTGGAGCAATGAACAAGGTATGTCAAAGGTTTTATTTTGAATATTGACAATGAAAAATACAGTTTCAAAGTGTCATCCTTTAGGGATGCTTTTGGGTGTCTTGCCAGATGCCTCCAGCATGTTTGCAGATGAAACATATAATACATATAACACAAACCTATACATAACCTTATCAATGCATATTAAGGATAAATTTTACATGGGTATGAACTGTATAATAACCCTGAAGACTATAGGAGTCTAGGTATAGTACATTATCCAAAAAAGTTGCTTGAATTTATAAATATGGAAGGTTTTCCATATGTAGAATGATTGTGCATGAGGTAATAAGTTAATAATTTGTCTAATTGCAAGTGTTAAAAACTCCAAAGGCTAATAATTATCGTTCTTAAGAGTAGCACTAATAATAGAATATGTGAGAGAAGATTATATTGGCTTTGTGACTTGAATCTTGCGTTTTGGAAAACGTAGATGTAAAATAACATGATGCTACTTTTCAAGACCCAAATTATTGCATTGAATGCAAAACAGAATGGGTAAAAATAGATTTTTTTAAAAAAAATCAGATATTTGGAAATTTAAATTGTTTTTTTTTTAATTTAAATCGGAATGTTTTTTATTTTTTATTTTTATCAAATTCATTTTAATAAAATGCTTGTTTTCTATCCAGATCAGGCACTTACTTGAGGCCACATAATTGTAATCCAGTCCAAGCTAGTCCTGCAGCACTCTGCCAGCTGAAAACAGGCCGCGCACAGGCTCCTGGGCCGTTTCAGTTTTACTTAAGGAGATCAACATGGATCAGTGACTACTGATTTCCGAAAATTTGCACGATAAACACGATAAACAGCATTGTAACACTATTCCTTCAATTCCCTGTTGTTAGATTCTTTTGCCTTTTTAAAATTACCTATTACCAAATTAACGTAGCTGTCTCACATAGCTGTATTGAAATTAGTTATAAGTATATAACATATTTAAATAGGGAGATAATTCCAAGTTCTCATTATTCTGTATATCTGCTATTGACAGCTATTCTAGCAGGTGGAACATAGTATGGGAACAGTGCAGTAAAAAGAATTTGGAATATGAACAATGAGAGCAGAGTAACTCTTGGGTTTTTTTGTGGAATTCAGCTGTTTCTAGATGCATTTTAGCAGAATAGCAAAATACTAATTTAAATTCTTAATATATTTGTTATATTTAAAGTATATTTAAAATGGCACGCGTGCCATAGGTTCACCATCACGGTGCTATGGTATAGCATTTGCAAAGCCTATAGGTGACTTGTGAATCAATAGCTTGATTTCCATTAATTCTTAGATAATACTATTTTAATCCAGATTCTCTCTACCCTGAGATCATTCAGAGTAATCATACTTACAATGTAACTTACTTGCTTGTGCATTTATAAAATTTATTGACTACTGCAATCTGTCACACAAAAAGCAAAGCATCACACAAGTAACCTTGAGAGCTTATTGAAATTAGGTCAGGATGGAGCTGTATAAATTCAGTATTGTCAGTTTAATTCTAGGACAGTATTTTTCAAACTTTGCAATTTTAAGATATGTGGACTTCAACTTTCAAAATTATCCAGCTGCCAGTGGTGAAATCTGAAGCGATTTGCTACCGGTTTGCTGGCTGTGCATGCACGCCAAGTGCGCGCTGCAGGCGCAGTGTGCACCAAATGTGCGCTGCACGTTTGAAAAGCTCGAACCGGTAGTTTAAAAAAGCTACTATCCGACAATCAGCTGTGCTGTGCGGTTTAGCTTTGCTAGAAAGCAGGATTTCCTGCTTTCTAGCAAAGCTAAACCACGTGACATAGCTGATTCCCCACTTCTCCCTCGCTGTTCTACTTAACTTCCAAGCCTTCTTTTGGCACATGCTTTTTTTTACTACCGGTTCACCCGAAACGGTAGTTTTTCTCACTATAGGTTTGTGCGAACCGGTAGTATTTCACCCCTGCCAGCTACCATGCTAGCTAGGGAATACTGAGCGTTGGAGTCCACACATCTTAAATAGAATTGATGGCCTATAATAATATTGTCAGTCTCAGAAGGTATCTCTACTTCATTTTAATGCCATATTGTTGCTGCTGACGATAATTCTCTGTTTAGGATGATGACTTGGGCATTGCCCACAATAACACTGAAAACCCTGAGCACAAGATGGAGAAACCGGGCCTCGGTATTGATGATGAGAGCAACAACCAACGGGCAGCTGCCACTCAGAGTCGTGCTGATTCATATCGCCTGTCTCTCCAGCGCTGCATCCAGTCTTTAGTTCATGCCTGCCAGTGCCACAATGTCAACTGTTCATTTCCAAAATGTCAAAAAATGAAGAGAGTTGTCCAGCACACCAAAAGATGCAAAGCCAAAGCCAATGAAGGGTGTCCAGTTTGCAAACAACTCATTGCTCTTTGCTGCTACCATGCTAAGCACTGCCAGGAGATCAAGTGTCCAGTGCCATTTTGCCTAAACATCAAACATAAACTTCGTCAGCGTCAGCGTCGCCTACAACAGGCCCAGATGCTCCTGAGGAAGATGAAAGCATCCGGAGGGTGAAGGCATAGAGGGACAACAGCAAGGGTTGCCTTCAACAGTAGTTTGTTTAAAATAAAATTTAAAAAACCAACTGAAATGGGGGACAATGGAATAAAGAAAATATATTTTTTGTTATGGCTGGGACTGTAACCAGTCCTTTTTTTTTGTTTGTTCGTTTGTTTTTGTTTCCTGTTGAGTGACCACACAAACAAAGGTTGAGAATATATGTGGTATCTTTATTGTCTTACATAGTGACATTATATAGTCACTAGTCATTACTTTCAAGTTACAGCGTACTTGGCAGCATATCATTGGCTCACAGAATCTTCCAGGTAACTTAAGTTATAGGTCCGTGATGGCGAACCTATGGCACGCGTGCCACGGGTGGCACGTGGAGTCATATCGGTGGGCACGCAAGTGTTGCCCTAGCTCAGGTCCAGTGCGCAAGTGCACCGGCCAGTTGATTTTCGGGCCTTCCGGTCCCACTGGAAGTCGGGAAACGGGCTGTTTCTGGCCTCTGGAAGGCCTCTGGGGATGGGTGGGAAAGGCAGTTTTTGCCCTCCCCAGGCTCCTAGAAAGCCTCTGGAGTCTGGGGAGGGCGAAAAATGGATCTTCTGGTCCCACTGGAAGTTGGGAAATGGGCCGTTTCTGGTCTCCGGAGGGCCTCCGGTGGGGTGGGGAAGGCCATTTTCGCCCTCCCCAGGCTCCGAAAGCCTCTGGAGCCTGGGGAGGGCAAAAAACGGGCCTACTGGACCCACCGTGCCATCTTGTGCCAAAAGCAGGGGGGAGCGTGGGGGGGGTCACATGCCTATGCGTGGGAGGACACATGCGTTTGAATTATGGAGGTGGGCACGCCTACCCGCGTCCCTCCCACACTTCCCCCACTTTTGGCACATGGCAGCAAAAAGGTTAGCCATCACTGTCACAGGTTAATCATTACTGCTGGCTTAAGCACTTCTAATATTTAGCTATAATTAAAATCTAACACACATCCCACTTCCTCTCCTCCTGTTCCTCTTGTTTACAGAGTTAGGGTCTTCTAATGTCATTTCCTGGCGCTTACGTGCAAGGAACCTTCCTTATCTGAGGTTTGCCATCCAAGATAGGAAAATCCCTGCACATACGCAGACTGCAGATTCCTACAGTTTCCCTTCGCACGTGTTGGGGAAGGTGCTTGGGAGCAGATAGTTGTTTGGCTGCTGACCAAATGACTTCCTTCACTAGCCTCAAACAGTTTGTTTTTTTTTTTTTTAATAAATGAAAATATTGATAGTTATAATTTAGATATATATAAAACAATAATTTTCTTCCTTGGTTGGAAAGATGTCAATTCTTTTAAAAACTGGAAAAAATATTAAGAAATCCAGTCTCCCCTCCGAAGTCTACTTTTGTCCTCCCAAGAACTTTCTCTACCAGAGTCTGAGCTTTACACTTCAAGTGTTAAAATTTGTACGTGTAGAAAAGAAAACGTTTTTTGCAAATATATGGCAGCTGCTGCCAAATATATACACAATATATATATATATTGTGGTTTGTTTTCCTGAAAGGTTTTTTTGTTATTTTTACATCTAACAAAGGAAAAAACTAAAGAGGGTAAGAAACTATTCCAAGGGTAAAATTTTAACCCGAGTGAAAATCCCTGGGGTTTCTTCTTTATGCTTGCTTTCCCTTTCCCTTTTTCTTCTGTTCTATTTTTTGTAAAATTTGAAACTAGAAAGGAAAAAACCCATAAATGTTGTAAATCAGGGTTGTCAAACTGGGTTTCTTCAATTATATAAATAATTATATAAATTAAATAAATAAATAAGGGCCGGTGCAGCATTGTATTTCTTCTCCGTAGGCCGGTAGGGGAGGGAGACGGATGCCTCTTGCACCCTTCTGGCCAAAATGAGGGCGTGGGCTGCACCTTGTTTTTGGCCTTCTGCAGCATTCTGCTGGCCGTTTTTGGCTGGCATGGTGCTGCTGGAGGATGGGGAGGCTCACGTGGCCTGTTTTGGTCGGCAGGGGCACCGCAGGCCAGTCCTTTGACATTTCCAGGCCGGCCCTGCATGCCTTGACTTTGACACCCCTGCTCTAATCGCTGAATAACGCCCCATAATGCAGAGGCTTGGGAGGAAATTGTAGAGCAAAGGGGGGCCCTTTTGCTAGCCTGACACCCCAAAAACGGGTCCTGTAATCTTCCCCCTATTTAAGGATCCGCCAGTATCCAGTCTGCAAAGGCACTTCTTTGCCTGCCTGCTGAAAACTATTCTTCAGGTGAATTGCTTCTGAGTCAAAGAATCCGTTTGTAACTTGGCTCAGCCCGGAAATGGTTTGGTTTGGGAGTCCACCTGCGTGAGTGTCTACGAACGATGCTCTGAATTCCGGCAAGGCTTTCCTGCTCTTTGGAAACAAGACTGTAATAATCAAAATCCATCCATTTTGCAGGGTTTAGGATAGTCAAGAAACACCTCAAAGACCAGACTCCCAGCTACAGACCAAGGGTTAGGTTGATTCTTCTCTCAAATGGTGGAGGTCTCCTGGCCTTGCTGCTTGCCAGCTCTACCTTCTCTCTCCTTTTTTAAAATTTTTATTCCCCACCCCCCACCCCGACAAAAAATGCTGCTCCTGGCTAATAAAGTCTCATCGTCTCAGTCTTGAATGCAAGTAGCCCTCAACGTACAGTAGGACCACTATTGAGCCCACCAGTTCTGGCCTCACTTTCGACCCACAACCCTTTACCGCTTAGATGCGGTTATGGGGGGGTCCAAGGTTAAGGGGGAAGGGAGTTGTGGGACATAAACACTGCCCCTTTTCTACGTGTTCCAGATCTGCCCCCCAGATCTGGAGACAAGGTCAGAATTAGGAAATCAGGATGCTCGAAGCGATGGCATTAGGACTTCTGGCCGTCTTCCACTTTACGGTCAAGGGTGGGACGGTCTTAAAAAAAAAAAGACAGAGATTGGAAGAGATCCAGGATGGAGTGAGATGCTCTATTTTTAGAAACTGGACTGCAAGAGTGGACCTTTGGGCCACAAGATCTTCCCTCTGAGCAGGGCCGGCCTTTGTCTGCAGAGAGAGATCTCCGGCCCTGAGCAGACGGTGCCGGAGGCTTCGTTTGGCTGTAAAATGCTCTTAAAGCACAATACGACCCAGTGCCCCCAGACCGAAGCAAAATCATCTATTTTTTTTTCCCTCCAATCTTCGGGAATTTCAATCTTTGGTTCCAGCCCTGGATCTGCAGAAGTTATGAACTGGTAAAACTGCAACCAGAAGCCAGTCCTCGACGTACGACCACAATGGCGCCCCAAATCTCTGTTGCTATAAGCAAGTTCAGTGAGTTTTGGCGTCTTTTACTCCCTTTCTTCAGTTAACTGAATCATTGGAGTTATTTAAACAAGTAACGCAGTTGTTAAGTGAATCGGGCTTCCCGTTGACTTGGCTGGTCACAAGAGGCGATCCCATGACCCCGGGGCATTGCGACTGTCATAAACAGGAGTCGGGTTCCCAAGCGTCTTGAATTTTGGTTGTGTGACCACAGCGGATGCAACGGTCGTAACTCTGAAAAGTCACTTTTTTTCCAGGGCTGTGTTGTAACTTTGAACGGTCACTAAACGAACGGTTATAAGTTGAGAACTACCTGTTCTGGCTCTAAGAGCTGAGCTGGAAACTGGGCATCTATCCACAAAGTCCCCTTTAAGGAATCCAGGCGTTTCCTGGTGGGCTTTGCGCCTGTCCCTCCCACTCAGCCCCAGACCCATGTGGGGGGGGAGGTAGAGAAGGGGTTGGACTGGGAGCAGGGAGACCCCCTTCCTGCTCCAACAAACAAGGGGTATCAAGCCTCAGAGGGCTGGCACGCCAGGTGACTTCCAGGGATGGCTTCACTGTCCTGATGGAGGTGGCAGCCTAGAGCAGGGGACTCCAACCTTGGCAACTTTAAGCCTGGAGGACTTCAACTCCCAGAATTCCCCAGCCGCTTTGCTGGCTGGGCTTTGCTGGCTGGGGAATTCTGGGAATTGAAGTCCTCCAGGCTTAAGGTTGGAGTCCCCTGTCCTAGCGAGAACCTCTGGAGTGAAGCCAAATGTTAGAGGGTCTCCCCCAATGTTAGAGGGACTCCCACACCCCCTGCCAAATGTTCCAGAAATTCTTGGGAGCCCCCTTCATCACGTGCACTGCAGGTTTTAAAAAAGGGGAGGGGGCTTTGATGGCACAGTTATGGCTGCCATCTTGACTCTTTTTGCCCTCCCCACCGCGGAAACTTCTGTGCTATGCCAATAGGCTAACTTTCCCCTCACCATTGGCCATCCCTGGCACAACTGGCTGAGAAAATCGGGCAGGTGGCTCGCTGGTAGCCGGTTCTGATCCCCACCGAGTGACTTGTTGGATGGGTGCCTAACCAGAGACCCTGGGGAGGGAGGAGGGGAGAAGAGAACAGAAGAGAATATTCTTTATTGTCACTTTGAATGTACACTAATCGGCATACGTTAAAATGAAATTTCATTGCATACAGCTCTCGGAGGATCACCAATATACACCGCATACACATGACAAAATAAATAAAAACAGAGATATGCCTACACCCACATATATGACATAGACAAACAACACAGTCTAGTTCGGATGTATACACGTACGTGGCGTGAAAAACGAATCTTGTGAGTTGACCAGATGGAGGGCCTAGGGAACAGAGCCCTGAGTCTCCGGAGAAGGGCGGCATATAAATCAAATTAAAAAAAATAAATAAATCTGTTACAGAATCTGGTAGTCCTGCTAGAAATACTTTGAAACCTCCTCCCAGAGGGGAGCAACAGAAACAGACCATAAAGTGGATGTGTGGGGTCTCTCACAAGGCTTTGAGTTTCTAAGCACATAGCGCTTTATAAGCCGCATCCTGAATAATGGGAAGCGAGCTTCCTATAATCATCTCCGCTGTCCTCGCCACTCTCTGTAGGGACTTTCTATCGGAGGGGCTGCCGCCACCAAACCAAACAGGGATGCAGTTTGTTAAAACGCTTTCAATCGTGCCTCTGTAAAAAGTGGCCAGGACAGAAAGAGAAAGATCTGTTCTCTTTGCTGGAGATAATATTCGTAGAGGCCTTTGTGGCCATCTGAATGCCCCCCACCCCACCCCCAGATCATCTTCCAGATCTGGGGAACATGACCGTCTATCTCCTCCATCTTTTGAATGGCAGAGAGGTGCTTCCCATGGCTGGGAGCCAGCTGGTACGTCTTAAATCTACACCCAGTTGGGATTGTGGCAAGGAACAACAGGTGGTCAAGCCTTCTGGATGATTGGGGCCATTTGTGAGCAAGTTTCAGGGGGAATCGGACCCCAGTGGCGTGATGGGGAGGGGGAGGGTTCCATCGAAGGACACGCCCTGCTTCCCAGCAAATCCGATCCCTCCGTCTCACACATACACCTTTTTTCTGTCCCTGGCAAAGTGGTTTTATTTACACATTTCTAACCCTGTCCCTCTAAATTTGGACTTCATTCTGTAATTTGATCCAAGCTGATTCCTGGGTCATTTGGATCCATAACAGCCAACGGAGAGAGGCCGGGCAACTCAGCTGATGCAGGTGGATCACTTCCAAATTGGGGGGGGGAGGTAACTAAGCTTTTTCTCTTCGAGAGTTTGAGAATCCATGGAGAACAACAAAAATCTAATTTCCTACATGGAGTAAACTAAAGCCTCCTATTAAAGACTGGAGAAGCTTGGATGAATTCAGAGTCCTCTCTCTCCCTCTCCCTCTCTCCTCCCCCCTCCCTCCTTCCTTTTCTAAGAGTTCAAGGAGGTGTCCATCAAATGATTGCAGCTATTAGCTTCTGATTTATTTTTTTAATATTATAATTTTGTTAACCTTGATTTGGCCTGTTCGTTCCTTTCATTAACGCGTATAAAACACAGGCAAATGTCTATATATGTCTATATATCTATGTTATAAACAATCAAGCTCAGAGAGCACCAAGGACCGGATAGGTAGGTAGGTAGAGACAGGCAGGCAGGCAGACAGACAGACAGACAGACAGACAGACAGACAAGCTAGACAGAGAAAGATAGATAGGTAGGGAAGTAGGTAAATATAGATAAATACAGGATTAGATAGACGATTGAGATGATGAGAGATTTATATAGATGATAGTTATAAATTGATCAATAGATTGAGATGAGAGGATAGATAGAAGATAGATGTGAGAGATGAGTGAGATGAGATGATAGATAGATAGATAGATAGATAGATAGATAGATAGATAGATAGATAGATAGATAGATAGACAGACAGACAGATAAGGTAGACAGGTAGGTAAGTAGGTAAATATAAATAGGGGGATAGATAGATAGATGTAGAGAGATTGAGAGATTTATAGAAATTATATAAATTGATCGATAGATTGAGATGAGAGGATAAATAGATAGATAGACAGACAGACAGATAAGTTAGACAGGTAAGTAGGTAAATATAGACAAATAGGGGGATAGATAGATAGATGTAGATAGATTGAGAGATTTATAGAGATGATATAAATGGATCGATAGATTGAGATGAGAGGATAGATAGATAGATAGATACACAGATAAGCTAGACAGGTAGGTAAGTTGGTAAATATAGATAAATGGGATAGATAGATAGATAGATAGAGAGAGAGAGAGAGAGAGAGAGAGAGATGTAGATAGATCTATAGAGATGATATAAGAGATGATATAAGTTGATCGATAGATTGAGATGAGAGGATAGATAGATAGATAGATAGATAGATAGATAGATAGATAGATAGATAGATAGATGATAGATAGATAGATTGAGAGAAAGATAAACTAGACAGGTAGGTAAATATAGATAAATAGAGGGATAGATAGCGAGAGATGTAGATAGATTGAGAGATTTATAGAGATGATATAAATTGATTGATAGATTGAGATGAGAGAGAAGATATAAAGAGATAGATAAATACAGAGACTGACAGCATATATAAACTAACACATTGGGGATTTCAATATGAAGTAGTAATTAAGATTAAGATTGAAATCTTAATTATGTAAGAAATTCCTGGCTGTATGTCCCACGTTCTTCTGCCATCCCTGCCTTTCCAATGTGATATTTAACTTCGAATGAAAAAAAAAAATCTAATCATCCCGATGACCAATATCCTGAATTAATATTGGCATATAGACTTTTCATTTTTATTTCTCTTCTTCTTTCCCGCGCTCCAAGGTAACGGGGACAGGAAGAATTGAACGACCCTGTATAAACTGAATCAAAATAGCCTGCGGTATCAAGATGTATCATATCACAATAAAAAGAAATAACAAACAATAAAAAGAAGAAAAAAAGAGAAAAGTTTGTTGGGGTGTAGGGGGAAGGATGGCAGCCAACGGAGTCAGGGGGAAAAGCAGAGAGGGCAAGAAACATCTTCAAAAATTGAGAAATCCCCAGAGTGCGAAATTTGTCTCCGCAAGTGGGGACGGCTGGCTGCCCTCGGTTTGTTTTGCTCACTCGCTGTGGCCGTGTCCCTTGTGCTAATATTGCACAGCTGTGTGTCTTTGTGCATGAATATTGCACATCTGAACGTTTTGGAAACCCTTATCAAAAGTCACACAAAGTTTCAGGCTGCCCGAAGCCAGAAGGGTTGAACATTCTCTGCTCCTGTAAATCAGGTAGTCCTCCAGTTATGACCACAGCGGAGAGTAGAATTTCTGTTGCTGAGCCCAAGCACACGTTAAGTGAATCACTCCAATTTGGAGTTGGAGTGTATGTATTTTAACGTTTTAATGTTTTAATGTTTTAATGTCTTCTTTTAACTTTTGTATGGGATATTGTTGCATTGTTTTATGCTCTGTTGTAAGCCGCCCAGAGTCCCTTGGGAGTGGGGCGGCATAGAAATACGACAAAATAAATAAATAAATAAATAAATAAATAAATAAATAAATAAATAAATAAATAAACGAATAAATAAATAAATTTTACAACGGTTGTTAAGTGAATCATTGCCATTAATTGACACACACACACAGTCGTGAAGCGTATCCAGCTTCTTTCATTGACGTTGAATATTTTGAATATTTTGCCGAGGGGATCGTCCATTCTTCCAATGGTTTCCTAAAAATCTCTTCGATCTGCCCTTTCGCTCCTCAAACTTACTGGCTAAGTCCAAAGCTATAGGTTGTCTTTGGCTTATTCGTTTAGTGACCGTTCAAAGTTACGACGGCATTGGGGAAAAAAGGGACTTACAACCATTTTTCACACTTAATGACCGTTGCAGCATCCCCATGGTGATGTGATCAAAATTCAGACGCTTAAACAGCAATGAAGATGATTATATTGGGAGCAATAGCTAAAATATTGTTTAAATGCTTATAATAATTGTAATGATTTCTATTTTCAAAATACATTCATCTAAGCCAAGAAAAAGAAAAATGAAATGATATTTGGTTAGGATTTAAAGATTTAAGTAACGGGTTTTTGGGATAACGGCATTGTTAAATAGATAGAATTTAGGGAAATAATTGGGTTAAAGATTAAGTTGTGTTATTTGAAAATTAAGATTTGTTAGTAATTGTACCAATTTATGACCGGATCAATGCTTCGTTTTGAAAAGATGTATTTTATGTTTATGTTTAAAAAAAAAAAATATTAAAAATTCAGACGCTTGGCCACTGATTCACATTTATGACGGTTGCACTGTCCTGGATCAGGTTATCCCCCTTTTGTGATCTTCTGACAAGCAGAGTCAATGGGGAAGCCGGATTCACTTAACAACCCTGTTACTAACTTAATACAGGTAGTCCTCAACTTATGACCACAATTGAGCCCAACATTTCTGTTGTTAAGCGAGAAATTTGTTAGGTGAGTTTTTGTCCCATTTTATGACTTTTCTTGCCACGTTTGTTAAATGAATCACTGCAGTTGTTGAATTACCAATAATAACAGGGTCATTAAGTGAAAAGGGATCAATATGAGCCAGTTGCCAAGTGTCTGAATTTTGGTCATGTGACCATGGGGATGCTACAATGGTCGTAAGTGTGAAAAATGGTCATAAGCCACTTTTTTCAGTGCTGCTGCAACTTTGGACAGTCACTAAACGAACTGTCGTAAGTCGAGGACTACCTGTATCTGTACAGATCACACTACTGTACAGGTAGACCTTGACTTACGACTACAATTGAGCCCCAAATTTCTGTTTTTAAGTGAGACATTTGTTAAGGGAGTTTTGCCCCATTTTATGACTTTTCTTGCCACCGTTGTTGAGTGAATCCGGCTTCCTCATTGGCTTCGCTCGTCGGAAAGTCACAAGAGGGGATCACATGAGCCCAGGAACACAGCAACGGTCATAAACACGAGTCATTTGCCAAGCGTGTCTGAATCTTGATCGCACGATCACGGGGAGGCCGCCAAGGTCGTTAACTGTGAACGACGGTTGTAAGTCACGCTTTTCAGTGCCGCTGCAACTTTGGACGGTCACTAAACGAACTGTTGTAAACCGAGGACTGCCTGCACTAACTTGTGGCTTGTCTCTTGCGGCGTTTGGACAACCCTTCTGCAAACAGTTGGTCCTCAGCCAACAGCAAGATGAACAGCGGTTTCACAAAATGTCATAAATGATGAAATGTTCTTCCTGGCACTTCTGTACAGCTTTGTCTCGCTTATTTGGCAAACTCAAAGCTATTGGGAGATAATGCGTGGCGTGCCAGCCTTGATGTCCCAATGCAGCTCTCTCGCCCCCTTGTTCCCGCGCCAACTGTCTATAAACTCGACAAGGCCAAGGAATAACACTGTACAAGGAAGAGTTTGGAAATGACCCCCAGACTAAAAATAAAAACCAAGTTCATGATCACAACAAGCCAATCTTCCCCCAAATCTGGACATTTCCTGGACTTTTGAGTGGCCAGTGGTATGAAACCACCCCAATCGTGTTTGGGGTCCTGCCAGGATTTGGGCATTTATAAATGGAGAACACCTTCCTGATCAACAGCTGAAGATCTTCCACTTCCCGATCAAGAGCTGAAGTTCTTCCACTTCCCGATCAAGAGCTGAAGTTCTTCCACTTCCCGATCAAGAGCTGAAGATCTTCCACTTCCAGATCAAGAGCTGAAGTTCTTCCACTTCCCGATCAAGAGCTGAAGTTCTTCCACTTCCAGATCAAAAGCTGAAGATCTTCACAGCCCACCCAGCTTGAAGGAGAAGATCTTCACAGTCTACCCAGCTTCTTCTCTTGAAAATCCAGCCATGGAGAATCAGTATGGAGACCGCATTCCTCTCCAGAGATACTTCTCAGCAGTCCGTCACATGGAGCAAACGGTCATGTTTCCCAGCCTTCTCCAGGGGGTCTCCTTGGAAGACCAGGAGGACCCAACCGAAATCAACTCCGAGCAGAAATGTTCCAGGGACAGAGACCTGTACGACGACTTCACGCTTCTAAAATCCATCAAGTCAACGGTTGAGAGCGGTCTACCTCCTCTTCACGACAAGAGTCTGAGCTCCAGCAGGGAAGAAGAAGAAGAAGCTAAGGAGAAGACCGACCTTGAAGGACTCTTTCGGTATCACATTTCCGGCTTATATCATGTCCTCGCCCAAATGACCAGCCGAGCCAACGCTGTGACTTCTAGGTACAATGAAATTCTGGGACAGATCAGTCAGAATGGAATCGCTTTTCGTTGGTAGGAGGGCATGGAAGAAAGGGTGAGTTCTCTTCGTACGTTTAAATATCTACTCCGCATCTTTAGATCTTCTAAAAGTTTCTCCATTGAAACTATGGTGTGCTGAAAACTCTATACTCTGTTAATGTTGTAATTCTTGCTAATAAGATCAAAATGGTTTCCTTCCTTCCTTCTTCTCTCCAACGGTGGTTCATCCATCCATCTATTCACTTTCCATCCTTCCCTTTCTGCCTGCCTCTTTCCTTCCTTCCTTTCCTGCCTGCCTGCCTTCCTTTCTTTTCTTCCTTCCTTCCCTGCCTGCTTTTCCTTCCTGCCTGTCTTCCTTCCTTTCCTGCCTCCTTCCTTGCTTCCTTCCCTGCCTGCCTCTTTCCTTCCTTCCTTTCTTTCTTGCCTTCCTTTCCTGCATTTTTCTTTCCTTTCCTTCCTTCCTTCCTGCCTTTCTTCCTCTTTCCTGCCTTTCCTTCCTTCCTTCCCTGCCTGCTTTTCCTTCCTGCCTGTGTTCCTTCCTTTCCTGCCTCCTTCCTTGCTTCCTTCCCTGCCTGCCTTTCTTTCCTGCCTTTCTTTCCTTCCTTCCTTCCTTTCCTGCATTTTTCTTTCCTTCTTTCCTTCCTTGCCTGCTTTTCCTTCCTTCCTGCTTTTCTTCCTCTTTCCTGCCTTTCCTTCTTTCCTTCCTTTCCTGCCTGCCTTCCTTCCTTTCTTTCCTGCCTTTCCTTCCTTCCTTCCTTCATGCTTTTCCTTCCTTCCTTCCTTCCTTCCTTCCTTCCTTCCTTCCTTCCTTCCTTCCTTCCTTCGTTTTTACAAACACATCAATGCGTGAACAGTGTGGCATCTGGGTATCATGCATTCTAATACAAATAAAACTAGTAAAATTAATCATAGTTATTACATTCAATCAACTTATGTAATTTCTAATAATACCTATCTATACTAAGTTGCAGTCTGTCGTTATTCAATTATTCCATATTTTCTCTTGTTATTGCTTTTATTATATAAAAGCGCATACATTAATATTTCCCCTTCTCTTATTTTTATCTCTTATTCTAACTTTTAATCATGTCACCCTTTATTAAGAAATATTTTATTTCTATCCTACCTAACTTCTGGTCACGTCACCTACCTAAAAAAAAGGAAAAGATACAGATACAGACAGAGATAAAGATCCAAGAAAGGAATAAGGGAGGCAAGTCAAAAGAAAAGCATAGCAATTAAAGTATTGAAGCGGGCAAGAGATGATGGATAGATGATTTCTCCTTTTTGTTGTTCTTCTGATTTGCTTTTTTCCCCCCTTCTTTTTCTTTTCTTTTTCTAAGTAGGTGATTTCTTGTTAACACCTTGTTTCCTATTTTTCAGGGCAAGCTTGACTTCAGTGATGGAGGTTATTGTACAGTTCAGAGTCCTGTGCCTGGGAAGACAACCTTGGATGCCGCATCTTTTGACAGTGATTTATCCGGTTGTTGTGGAACTTTATACTTGAATCATTTCAACACTGACGTTTGTGATCGGAAGAATTTTCTGTGCCTGGTTACTGCTAATAATTGTAGGCTTTGTGTATTGTTGCTTTTTCGTATTTTAAATGGTTTGCTGGTTAAACAAATAAAGAGTTGAATTTCCTGGTGTACATGGCTGGGTTTGGTTTTTTTTCTTCATTTAGATTAGAACATAGTCCTTCTAATAGTTTGGGACATTGAGTAGCTCCTGGATCTGAAATTTTTCCTTTGATTATGGAGACAATATGAGTGTCCTGTAATCCTTTTTTTTTTTTTAATGATCTTTATTAGTTATTTACAAATAAAAAAACATATACTATAATTATCAAATCGATATAAGTTATCTATGTATAGACAACACAACACATAAAGACAACTACAAGGAAGGACTAACCAGGAATCGTAGCGATCCCCCAGATATCTATTCATAGTTACATCCCGGTAAATCTTTTTGTCCAGATAACATTGACTGTTTTAAATACCAAACGCTATCTAATTATAAACAAATATATATTTAATACTATATTATTTACTCTCTATTTGTCCTTTTCTTTAGCCATATATACCAGCGTTCCCAGTTACTGTAGTATATGGATTCTTTTTTCTCTCTTAGGATATATGTTAGTTTGTCCAATTCGGCACAATTCAATATCTTATTTATTATAAGTTGATCTGATGGTGTATTTGCATTTTTCCATTGCTGGGCAAGTGCCATCCTTGCCGCTGTTGTAATATGGATGAATAAGTGCCAATCTTGTTTGCCCACATCTTTTAGTTTAATTCCAAGTAAGTAAGAGTCTGGAATTAGAGGGAAGCTTGCACCTGTTATCTCGTTCAACCATTTTTGAATCTTTTCCCAAAACTTCCTAATCTGAGGGCAGGTCCACTACTGGTGAAAAAAAGTACCCCTGGCCGAATTACACCAAGCCCGTAATTCTTTATGTACTATTATTATTATTATTTTTTAGTATATTTACTTTTCCTCCAAGATGGCTTCAGTGATGAATGCCCCTTTGTTATTCTCACCCCCAACGACAGTCCTGTGGGATAGATCAGGTGGAAGGAGAAAGACTGATTGAGTCTCAAATCTCCTATTAAGTTTTTATAATTAAAAGTGGGCAAAATTGAGGCTAATTCAGTCCTTTAACCAGCATACCCCATTGGCTCTCTTAGATTTCCAGAAAAGCCCAGCAGGAAAAGGGCAGTTTTGCTGTGGGGAATACATTTGGGGATTTGGGAATATGTGGGTGCTGTCACTTAATGCCTCCCATAAGGTGATCTCTTCTCAAGAGTAGGAAATGTAATTTTTGACAGACACATTATAGACAGACAGACGTTGTATCTATCTCCCTCCCTCTCCCTCCCTCCCTCTCCTAAAAACTGGGAGACTGTGAGTTCTAGTCCCGCCTTAGACACAAAGCCAACCTGATGATGTTGGGCCAATCACCAGGAGACTGTGAGTTCTAGTCCCGCCTTAGACACAAAGCCAACCTGATGTTAGGCCAATCACCAGGAGACCGTGAGTTCTAGTCCCGCCTTAGACGCAAAGCCAACCGGATGACGTTGGGCCAATCACCAGGAGACCGTGAGTTCTAGTCCCGCCTTAGACACAAAGCCAACCTGATGATGTTGGGCCAATCACCAGGAGACCGTGAGTTCTAGTCCCGCCTTAGGCAAGAAAGCCAACTGGATAACTTTGGGCCAATCACCAGGAGACTGTGAGTTCTAGTCCCGCCTTAGACACAAAGTCAACCGGATGACGTTGGGCCAATCACCAGGAGACTGTGAGTTCTAGTCCCGCCTTAGACACAAAGCCAACCTGATGATGTTGGGCCAATCACCAGACCGTGAGTTCTAGTCCCGCTTTAGACACAAAGCCAACCGGATGACGTTGGGCCAATCACCAGGAGACCGTGAGTTCTAGTCCCGCATTAGACATAAAGCCAACCTAATGATGTTGGCCAATCACTAGGAGACTGTGAGTTCTAGTCCCGCCTTAGGCAAGAAAGCCAACTGGATGACTTTGGGCCAGTTCATTTTGGGGACCTTTTAAAGGGGGCCCTTTACCTGGGGGCCACTTATGACCCTGGTTCAAAGTTCCAAGAGTAGCCTCCCCCACCCTCATCACAACATCCTGTTTGTCATCACACAGATTTTGACACCCAGAAGACATCACCTGTATGTGTTCAATCCCAGCTAAGGAATTTGTCATAGGGCTAAAATGATCTTTTTTAGGAAAAAAAACCACGTTCTTTCGGGATCCATACAAGGAAATATATTAAAACATCTAAAAATGGGCGGAGCTTCCTTTGCAGAGTTATGGCCATTCTCCTGACCCCAGTGCACACCGCCGTCATACACAGGCGGTCCTCAACATATGACCACAATCAGGACCTGTAATTTCTGTCACTAAGCAAGGCGGGTAGGTGAGACATACCTGATTTTACGTGCTTTTATGCTGTGCCCATTAATCAAATCACTACAACAGTTAAGTGAAACGTGCAGTCATTAAGCAAATCCGGCACTCCCCATTGACTTCTCTGCTTGGGAGCAGATGGGGAAGGTAGCAAACGGCGATCACGTGACACCCCCCCCCCTCGGGACCTTGACACCAGTGGTGAAATCCAAATTGAAATTACAAATTTTTTTACTACCGGTTCTGTGTGCATAGCTTGGTGGGCGTGGTGCGGCTTGGTTGACGTGGCAGGGGAAGGATCCTGCAAAAGAGCCCTGGTGGCGCAGCCGACTAAAGCACTGTTATTAACATCAGCTGCCTGCAATTACTTTAAGTTCAAATCTCACCAGGCTCAAGGTCGACTCAGCCTTCCATCCTTTCTAAGGTAGGTAAAATGAGGACCCAGACTGTGGGGGCAATAAACTGACTTTGTATAAAATATATAAAAGTATGAAGGCTATTGCTTAACGCATTGTAAGCCGCCCTGAGTCTCCGGAGAAGGGCAGCATATAAATCAAACAAACAAACAAACAAAAAAATCCCCATTCCCTCTCCACTCCTGGGGGAAGGTTATTGCAAAATCTCCATTCCCACCCCACCCTGGGGCCAGCCAGAGGTGGTATTTGCCGGTTCTCTGAACTGCTCAAAATTTCCGCTACTGGTTCGCCAGAACCTGCTGGATTTCACCCCTTCTTGCAACCATCCTAAAGACATGAGGGCCAAATTTTGATCACATGACCTTGGGGTGGGGGAGGCCGAGACGACAATCGTTATGCGCAGGGATCAGTCGTAAGTCATTTTTTTCTTTTTTTTTATAAACACTTTATTAAACTTTTATTACATTAAAAACATAAAAACTTCTTTCACTCAACAACAGCTAATGGTGGTGTTTTTCTTGTGACAATAATTCGTGCATTATTTACAAAAATTAAATTGTGCGTATTTACATTCGTATTTTATCTATTACTTGTACTTAATAACTATCTATCTTCAATCAATCATCTATCTTCAATCTCCGTTCTATCCAGTTATACCACTGTTCCCACACATTGTAAAATATCGACGTCTCTTTATCTTTTAAACTCAGCGTTAATTTGTCCATTTCTGCGCAATGCATGACCTTTTGTATGAGCAGTTTCTCTGCGGGGGCATGGCTGTTTCCAACATTGAGCGTAGGCAATCCTGGCAGCGGTTCATATGTGTAGTACTAGATATTTTGTGCCCTTCAGATATTTTTTGTTTTTGAAGATCATTTTTGTTCTGATGTCGGCGTCACTTCGAACGGTCGCTAAACGAGGGGTTGCAATTCGAGGATTACTTGCATGCTTTGTTCAGTTCACCCGAAAAATGGACGTTTATTTTTTTAAACCAGTTCGAAGCAACGAGTCCTGCTACTTCCTCTAAAGGGGGGCGGGGAGGCTTAGATTGTGGTGCTTTCACAGTGCCGCTCCGTCGTTTTCCGCACGTCCCATTTTAACTAGGAATCAGTGTCTCTCAGGTTAGGTTTTGCAGCTCAGTCCAAAAAAGGCACCAATCAGTGTCGCAATGGCCACGCCACTAAAATGTGGTTAGTTCATGGCATGTTTGCCTCCTTGCACCGTTCCAGTCCCTGCCAAACCAAGACAAGCCCATCTGGGCAAGGTTTGAGGGCAGAAATCCAGGGCCTGATTTAGCCGCATGACGAAAATCGGGAAGATGCAGCGAAGCTGGAAACGAAGTGAAGTAATGGAATTGCAAAAGAGGATTCAGTCCAGAGTCTAAACCAGCTTTGCAGGACCAAGGGAGGGAGGAACAAATGCACCAAGAGGGGAAGAGAGAGAGAGAGAGAGAGAGAGAAATAGGGAGGGAGGGAGAGGAAGAGAGAGGGAAAAAGGGAGGGAGAGAGGGAGAGAGGGAGGGAGGGAGAAAGAGGGAGGGAGAGAGAGAGGGAAGGAGAGAGAAAGAGAGGAAGAGAGGGAGAGGGAGGAGGGAGAGAAAGGGAGGGAGAAAGGAGAGAGAGGGAGGGAGGGATGGAGAGAGAAAAAGAGAGGAGGGAGGGAGAGGAGAAAGGAGGGAGAAAGGGAGGGAGAGGGAGAGGGAGGGAGGGAATCACTCCAATGATTCGCTTAACAACTGAATGGAGTAAAACAGATCAAAACTCACTTAACTTGCTTAGCAACAGAGATTTTGGGCTCTATTGTGGTCGTACGTCGAGGAATAACCCTAACCCCAAACTGGCTTCTGGTGCAAGGGGTTGGACTAGAAGGCCTCCAAGCTCCCTTCCAACTCCGTTATTTTATATTCTATATTTTACCAGGTCATCGCTTCTGCAGACCCAGGGCTGCAACCAAACATTGAAATTCCCCAAGACTGGGGGAAAAAAATAGTTAATTGTGGTTTGGACTGGGCACTGGGTTGTATTGTGCTTTAAGGGCATTTTACAGCCAAACGAAGCCCCTGGCACCGTCTGCTCAGGGCCGGAGAGCTCTCCCTGCAGACAAAGGCCGGCCCTGCTCAGGGGAAGATCTTGTGGCCCAAAGGTCCACTCTTGCAGTCCAGTTTCTAAAAATAGAGCATCTCATTCCATCCTGGATCTCTTCCAATCTCTTGTCTTTTTTTTTAAGACCGTCCCACCCTTGACCGTAAAGTGGAAGACGGCCAGAAGTCCTAATGCCATCGCTTCGAGCATCCCGATTTCCTAATTCTGACCTTGTCTCCAGATCTGGGGGGCAGATCTGGAACACGTAGAAAAGGGGCAGTGTTTATGTCCCACAACTCCCTTCCCCCTTAACCTTGGACCCCCCCATAACCGTATCCAAGCAGTAAAGGGTTGTGGGTCGAAAGTGAGGCCTAGATGCGATGGCTTCACACAAGAGGCCTGTGTGAAAGGAGGCAACGATTTGCCAAAGTTATGTAGGCCTCAGAATGATAGTAGGCCTCAAATGAATTGCTAGTACATATTCAAGTGCTAACAAAAACTATTTCCTACCCTGTTTCCCCGAAAATAAGACATCCCCTGATAATAAGCCCAATCGGGCTTTTGAGCGCATGCGCTAAATATTTAAATATATTTAAATATTTAAATGCATGCAGAGTCCCCATTTCCTCTGGTTTCCTCCACGCGCCCCAAAATAATAAGACCTCCCCAAAAATAAGGCCAAGCACTTATTTAGGGGTTAAAAAAATTATAAACGAGGGTCTTATTTTCGGGGAAAATCTACTGTCGTCTGTCTGTCTGTCTGTCTATCTCTCTCTCTCTATCTACCCTGTTTCCCCCAAAACAAGACATCCCCTAATAATAAGCCCAATCGGGCTTTTGAGTGCATGGCAGTAAAGCCATGCACTTATTTCAGGGTTCAAAAAACTATAAGACAGGGTCTTATTTTCAGGGAAACGTGTGTGTGTGTGTGTGTGTGTGTGTCTGTCTGTCTGTCTGTCTGTCTGTCTGTCTGTCTGTCTGTCTATCTATCTATCTATCTATCTATCTATCTATCTATCTATCTATCTATCTCTATCTCTCTTTCTGTCTCTATCTACCCTGTTTCCCCCAAAATAAGACATCCCCTGATAATAAGCCCAATCGGGCTTTTGAGCGCATGGCAGTAAGGCCAACCGCTTATTTCAGGGTTCAAAAACCTATAAGACAGGGTCTTATTTTCGGGGAAACACAGGAAGAATAATGCAGTATTTGTAATCAGCAATGCTAAAGCAATGTTATAACATGTAGTTGCCAAGTAAAAAGTTTCAGAGACTATTTTGGACCAGGAACATTAAGAAACGTTGGAAATAAGGAGCCGAAAGTGGCAGATGGAAGGAGATTTCACATGTACACTCAAGTTATGTGCTAATTAAGGAAGTACAGGGAAGTAATTTCAGTAAAATCCCATTTATCAAGGCGCTGTCTGAATAAAGGTATAAAAGAAAGAGCTGGGTCTCAGATCGTGGCCACTGGCTGTAGCTATTCCTTGCTGGACCTAGCTATTGTCTCTGGAACTTCATTGCAATGGGTTATTGATGACCATCTAGGTCAAAATTGAACAGCCCTCTCTCAACAGAGGGGGAGGAATATACGACATCATCTCTCTCCAGTCTACAACACAGTCCTTTCAGCAGTTCCAAGAAGGCTCCACACCCATCTGCACCACTCAGGTGACCCTGAGGGCTCAGATAAACCTCCAAGTGGCCTAAAGGACTCTCTAAAAGGATGCAAATGACCAGCCGTCTGCAAGGAGTATCAATCCTTCCACCCTTCACCATCCAGTCAGAGCTGAAGAAGCTTCTCAGATGAGAAGCGAAACGTCTTCAAAGAAAAACAAAGGAGGTCCAGTTGCCTCTTGGAAAATCACCTTTGGGACAACCATGACTTGGATGACCGAGACTCTCCAGAGACTGCTGGATTTATTTTTTTACTGTCTTCTGCTTCCAAAATCTTGCCAGGATTCAGAGCATCGTTCGTAGACACTCATGCAGGTGGACTCCAAAACTAAACCATTTCCTGGCTGAGCCAAGTTACAAACAGATTCTTTGACTCAGAGGCTCAGAAGCGATTCACCTGAAGAATAGTTTTCAGTGAGCGGACGAAGAAGTGCCTTTGCAGACTGGATACTGGCGGATCCTTAAATAGGGGGAAGATTACAGGACCCGTTTTTGGGGTGTCAGGCTAGCAAAAGGGCACCCCTTTGCTCTACGATTTCCCTCCAATCCTTTGCACCATGGGACCTGTTATTCAGTGATTAGAGGCTCATCATATCAATGACCACTGATGGAAGCAATATGGGGCTGAGAGAACGACCATGGATCTACACATTCTGCAGTGGCAAATTTTGAGTTTTACACTATATCTCCCAGGCATCTTCTCCCCATTTCCAGGTGTACATCTTTAAGATGCCTTCTACCGCATAGCTCCCAATGACCGGTAAGATCCCACAGTCGGTCTCCTCCGGGTCCCGTCAACTAAACAATGTTGGCTGGCGGAACCACGGGGGAGGGCCTTCTCTGTGGCTGCCCCGGCTCTCTGGAACCAATTACCCCCTGAGGTCTGGACTGCCCCCACCCTACTGGCCTTCCGGAAAGAGGTGAAGACCTGGCTTTTCCGGCAGGCTTGGGGCCATTGATCTCGCTACAGTGATCTTGTGAGACCCGGCCACGAATTGGAGTGTATGGGTTTTAATGTTTTCTTTTTAAACTTTTGTATGGGATATTGTTCACATTGTTTTATTCTTTGTTGTTAGCCGCCCAGAGTCCCTCGGGAGTTGGGCGGCATAAAAATGCGACTAATAAATAAAATAATAATAAATAAATAAATCATGAGCAAAAAAGTTTGTTGCAGTAATCAAATCCAGAAAGCACACACAGGTAACTGATGCAGCAGAATTCATTAACTTCTCTTTATATACATAATAACACATGACACATATATACAATACCAAGAGTGGTTCTTCCAACGTGGTAGAGAAGAGAGATTGTAACTAAGTACAAACACAGGCAGAGTACAGCAGAGAAGAGTTTCAGTTTCAATTCAGATTAGTTTGGAACTTTTGTACACACTCAAGAGCTGAGCCACACCCAGCCTCCAAACCTGTTTCAGTTTCCAAACAGTCCTCAATGGCTGTCTTAGTTGCTATGCCTATTCACTGGCTGACCTTGTTACCATGTCTTCCCAGTCATGAACTCTCATACACACCGACAAAAAAAAAAAAAAAAGCAGACTGGACCTTCATATAGCTTTTATTAGAAAGGATACAATCCACGGTTATCCACAGGGGATTAGACCCGAGGGCTTCCACACGCAGGAGTAGGAAGGAGAGAAAACACCCTGAAGATCACAGGATCTGCTGTCAGAACGTCAGCGAGTTGGGGTGAACTTTTCCAGAATGTCTCCCATCTTTCTAGGCTCTAGCAAAACAGGAAATGATCCTGCTGGTGAAGCTTATTCATAAATCAAAGACAAGGAAAAGCCCTGTCTGTTTACTTTGTGGGTATATTTACCTTACCCTTTGACTACAAATCTCATTTATGCTTCCTTAAAGAGAATTTAAGCAAGCAAGGAAGCAAGCAGACAAAGAGTGTCTAAGGAGATGCTCAGTCATCCAGGTTGTCCCAAAGGTGCTTTTCCAAGAGGCAACTGGACTTTCTGGTTTTTCTTTGAAAACTTTTCGCTTCTCATCCAAGAAGCTTCTTCAGCTCTTGGATGTGAAGCGAAATGTCTTCAAAGAAAAACCAGAAAGTCCAGTTGCCTCTTGAAAAAGCACCTTTGGGACAGGCAGACAAAGAGTTTCTGTTAGGAAGGCTTAAAGTCACCTCTGAGTGAAATGTTACCTTATAGTGGAAAAGCGTGATTCCTTGGTCCTACAGGTTTGTAGCCTCCTTCAGAGCTGTTGACAAGCATGCCCATTAAAGGGACCGGTCTGCTGAGAGCCAGATTGACACAGTGGTTTTTCCAGGAGACTCAAAACCAGGAGATGGCGAGTTCTAATCCTGCCTCAGGCATGAAAGCCGAACTGGGTGACTTTGGACCAGTCCCTTTCTCTCTGTCCTCGAAAGAAGGACAAACACTTCCAAAATTGTGCCTAAGGGAATATGAATGTGTCCCCGTAGCTGCTAAGAGTCAAGACTGGATCAACAGCGTAAACCTCCTCCCTAAATTCCCATATTTTGATATCTGAGATACAATTACTTGTCCAACTCTATATATTCCTGATAATTGACAACTCAGAGGAATCCAGCTGTTGCTGAACTATAATTTCCAGCCTCTTTCCAACACTGACTACCTGGCTATCACCCAGGGTATTTGTCTAGATTTGTGAAGACTCTGTCCCAACTCTCTTGATTAATAATCTGGGGGCCTTGATCTCATCCATGCTGTGGGCGAACTCAGGAGGAGCAGCTGGGCTCCCACCCTCTGCCCCAGCAAGCAGCTGCCTTCCTTTCCCTAACCTGAGGCGGCCCCCCCTTTCAGCCTTTGAGCAGCTCTTCTAGACAGCGTTTCACGCCAAAGTACCTTTTTCCACAAAGTCCTCAGGATGGTTCTTTATGTAACTGAAAAGCTCCCTGTCCCGCTCAGCGTAGTAGTAATTGGAGTATCTCTTGATGTAGTAGCCCAAACAGAAGCCCAGCGTGGTCATCAGGATTTGACGATGGACGCCTGGAAATGGTCAAGAGAGCACAAGTGGAAATCGGCAAGCGGCACATGAAAGGATGTACAAGCAGGAGGTTTTACTAGCATAGTGCCTACAAACTAAGTTGTGAAGAAGACGGGCTGAACATGGTCCGGATTGAGGTTACTAAATCTGCCTTCTTTATTCCCCCCGTCATTTTTCTCCTTCCTTCCCTTCTTCTTCTCCTGAATCCAAAGTGGAACTGTCCCTTCCTCAGCTCTGTCCTGGCAGACCAACCTGGATATACGGTTGACCATCACCTCCCACCCCAGCCCACCCCAAGCACATCTTCCCACATTAAGGCTGCTAGGGCATGCCTGGTATTCAGTTTCTATGCCATTCCCTACAAGCAGTCACCATTTTAAAAAAGGGAACAAAAGGGAATTCCTTGATTGTCTCGGAGCTTGGCTGTTTGCTTGCAGATTCATTGCCCATTGATCGTATTATCAGTGCCAGGGAGTGTGGGGTTAGATGCCTTATACATATACTATCCTGCCCTGACAGTGTTGAGAGGGGAGCAGTTTATTCCTTGGTGTTTCCTTGATTGCATACAGTATTTTGTTTTTATCCCTGATTTTTTTTTTGTCTGGTGGTAATCGCTATTTATTTGACCTCAGGCTGCAGGAGAGGATGTATCCTGGTCTTTTCATTTCTATTTTTTTTTACTGTCTCTTTTGAACGGTGTGTAAATATTTTTTGTCTCTACATGTCTATTGATGGCTGATTTGTCTGAAGGCCAAACTTCCACGGATTCCCTACTTGGTGTGACCTTAGCCAGTTCCTCTCTCTGTCTGACCCACCTCGCAGGATTATTGTGGGGGGAAGAATGGGACGGCATTAGTTGAGCCTTGACACAACATTGGGAGATGAGAGAACAATCCAAAAAATAATTAAATCCTCCTGCCAGTTTTGGCAAGGGTACAGTTTACTCCTTTGTGATTCCTTGATTGCATACAGTACTTTTTTTTCCCTCCTTTTTTTGTCTGGTGCTAATCCCCGTTTATCTGACCTCGGGCTGCAGGAGAGGATGTGTTCTGGGTCTTTTCCTTTCGAATATTTTTATTGTCTCTTTTGAACGGTGTGTAAATATGATTTGTCTCCATCTGTCTGCCGATGGCTAATTCGTCTTAAACTCAAGACTTTTAGGATTTCCTAACATTGGAATCAAAATTATTATTTATAGATTGGGCTTGGTCTAAGAGACTAATAGAGGTCATTCAGTGTGACTTTGGCCAATACCCCTCTCTCTCTAAGCCTGACCCACCTCGCAGGGTTGTTATGGGGGGCAGAGATGAGGGGGCATTAATTTTGCCTTGACCCCAAATAGGGACCCAATAAATAACTAAACCCTCCATTTGGGTCCACCAGGAAGGGCCCCCTTGGGGAGCATCGACCCCCAGAGGTCAGACCAGGATCCTCCGGTCTGTGGCTTCTTTTGGCTCCCCCTCGGTTGTGGATTATGGGCATAAGGCGCCCTGTGGATTATGGGCATGGGGGATTGTTGATTATGGGCATGGGGGCTGTGGATTATGGGCATGGGAGCTGTGGATTATGAGCATGCGGGGAGGCTGTGATTATGGGCATGGAGGGTTGTGGATTATGGGCATGGGGGGAGGCTGTGATTATGGGCATGGAGGGTTGTGGATTATGAGCATGCGGGGAGGCTGTGATTATGGGCATGGAGGGTTGTGGATTATGGGCATGGAAGGGGGCTGTGATTATGGGCATGGAGGGTTGTGGATTATGGGCATGGAGGGTTGTGGATTATGGGCAAGGGGCCCTTCCCTTCTGCCTTTATAGTTGGGAGAGCTGCTCGTGAGGCTCAGCGGCGCGGAGTCCGAGACGGGGATCCAGTCCCGGGGACCCTTCGCAGCCCGTCCAAGGGCGAGAGAGAGAGAGAGAGAGAGAGGGAGAGGCGGGGAAAGGACGGGAGGCCACCGGGAGGGCCTGGCCACTGACCGGCTCGCAGGGCGGGCCTGCGGTTGAGGCCGTTGTCCAGCAAGGCGCTGAGCCAGAAGACGCCCGCCATCCAGACCGACGGGAAGTTGAGCAGCGGCGGCGGCGGCAGCAGCGAGCGCGCCTCTTTGGGGATGCCTAAGCGGACCTGCATGGCGGAGGGTCAGAGGGGGACGGTCCTGCCCGCAACGCCTTCCCCGCGCCCGCAGCGCCCGCCGAGGAAGGTTCCGCCGCCCCGCCCTCCCTCGCGCAGGGGGCGGAGCTACGTCGAGGCTGGCCCGTCTCGGCCGCGGAGCTCGGATTGGCTGGCAAGCGGGGCTCTGATTGGTTGGGAGGCGGGGCTCTGAGCCACCTTGGGAGGTTCCTTTCTGCCAAAGTGGAGATTTTCAAATGCATAGTCCTCGATTTTCAATAGTTCATTTAGCGACCATTCAAAGTTGGACCGGCACTGGGGGGAAAAAAGGGATTTATGTCCGTTTTTCACACTTAATGACCATGGCAGCATTGCTATGGTCACGTGATCAAAATGTGGATGCTTGCCAAACTGGTTTGTATGGAAGAAGGGGAATTTGCAAATAGAGAAATGAATGAATGCAGCAACGCCCGAGAGAGAAAGAGAGAAAGGCAATTGGATCAAGATTGCGAATCTGATCGGAATGGCTTGCGTAATATATCTGCAATGATAAATTCCAGACAGACAAGGGAACAGATACAAAACCAAATCCTTTATTCACATTTTCGTTTTTGTGCCCCTGCATGATAATAACTTTTTCTAGAGAACAGTGATTCCGTAATATAGAGTTGGGGAATTCAGCCTGTGTCCTTTTCTTGGGTAGATGCAAAGTCCATCTCTTAAATTGGCAAATGTCTTTCCTTATAATTCAATGTAATATATATATATATATATATCGAACTGGGGAGAAAGAATTGTTCCCGTTCCCTTTGTATTTGTATCAGCACATCCCTATGGCCTTTTTTTTTATTTTTTTTTTTTTATTTTTTATTTTTTTTAATTTGATTTATATGCCGCCCTTCTCCGGAGACTCAGGGCGGCTTACAATGTGTTAAGCAATAGCCTTCATCCTTTTGTATATTTATACAAAGTCAGCTTATTGCCCCCACAAACTGGGTCCTCATTTCACCTACCTTAGAAAGGATGGAAGGCTGAGTCAACCTTGAGCCTGGTGAAGATTTGAACTTGCAGTAATTGCAAGCAGCAGTTGTTAATAACAGTGCTTTAGTCCACTGTACTACAGGCTCTTACTGTACTACAGTTGTTAAATTTGCAGCGTGATTCTCAAGTGAACCTGGCTTCCTCATTCACTTTACTTGTCAAAAATCGTTGGGGTGCTGCAACCGTCATAAATACGAATCGGTTGCCAGGCGTCTGAATCACGTGGCACTGGGGATCCTGCAATAGTCGTCAGTATAAAAAAAAAAAGGTCCCTAACTCCCTGTTTTCAGTGTCGTCGTAACGTTGAACAGTCCCTAAATGAACCATTGGAAATCGAGGACGACCTGTAGTGTTATCACACAGATAAAGGCTCCCCGTCCCCACATCGTTTCCACGGCTCCCATTTTAAACTAGGAATTAAAGTCTCTTGGGTTAGGTTTTGCAGCTCGGTCCATTTCCCAAAAAGGATTAGATTAGATTCACAGAGTCGGGAGGGACCTTGTAGGTCATCTAGTCCAACCCCCCACCCAAGCAGGAGACCCTACACCATTTCTGACAGATGGCAATTCCAGTCTCTTCTTGAAAGTCTCCAGGGATGAAGCTCCCACAACTTCTGAAGGCAACTTCAGAAGGCCGTGACCGGGAGGATTTTTCATCAGGTTCGCCTGATCCGCCAGTTGCGTCCCTTTCTAGATCGGGACTCCTTACGCACGGTCATTCATGCCCTCGTCACCTCCCGTCTGGACTATTGTAACGCTCTCTACATGGGGCCCCCCTTGAGGAGCACTCGGAGGCTCCAACTGGCGCAGAGTGCGGCCGCGTGGGTGGTGACGGGAGCGACGTGGCGCTCCCATGTAACACCTCTCCTGCGCGAGCTGCACTGGCTCCGGTGGTCTTCCGGGTGCGCTTCAAGGTCTTGGTTACCACCTTTAGAGCGCTCCATGGCTTAGGACCTGGTTATTTACGGGACCGCCTGCTACCACCAATAGCCTCCCACCGACCAGTACGCTCCCATAGAGAGGGGCTTCTCTGGGTGCCGTCGGCCAAACAATGTCGACTGGTGGCCCCCAGGGGGAGAGCCTTCTCTGTGGGGGCACCTACGATCTGGAACGAGCTCCCCCCGGAGATACGGAGGATCTCGGATCTGCGTACCTTCCGTCGCGCGCCTCAAGATTTTCTTATTTCATCAAGCTGGCCTGGCCTAAAACTTTCCCCTTTTTAAATGGAAATTTTAAATTTGGTTTTAAATTATTGGGGTTTTAAATTTGTTCAGCCAAATTATTTAATTCGTTTTAGTTTATTTTAAATTTTGTATCTATATGTTTTATTCTATGGCTGTTCACCGCCCTGAGTCCTTCAGGAGTAGGGCGGTATACAAATTCAATAAAATAAATAAATAAATAAACTTCTGTTCCATGGGTTAAATGTTCTCACTGTCAGAAAAGGCACCAACCTGTGTCGCAATGGCCACGCCACTAAAATGTGGTTAGCTCATGGCAAGTTTACCTTCTTGCGCCGTTACTGTCCCTGCCAAACCAGGACAAACCCATCTGGGCAAGGTTTGAGGGCAGAAATCCAGGGCCTGATTTAGCTGGATGACGAAAATCTGGATGATGCAGCAAAGCTGGAATTGAGGTGAAGTAATGGAATTGCAAAAGAGGATTCGGTCCAGAGTCTAAACCAGCTTGGCAGGACCAAGGGAGGGAGGAACAAATGCATCAAGAAGGGGGGAGAAGAGAGAGAGAGGGAGGGAGTCAATGCTTTCCCTCATTTTAATGCTACTGCATCTGGCTGCCGAAACCTCGATCGCCACTAGAGGGCGCCAAGGGGACAGAGGCAAATTCTCGCCTGCTCCTGCCCTCTAGAGGACATCAGGAAATTTGCAGTCTTACACTTCATACCTCCGTACGTAGCTCAAGTAGATAGATAGATAGATAGATAGATAGATAGATAGATGGATGGATGGATGGATGGATGGATGGATGGATGGATGGATGGATGGATAGAGATGGATGGATGGATGGATGGATGGATAGATAGATGAAGATAGAAAGAAATGGATGGATGGATGGATAGATAGAGAAAAGAAAGAAAAAGAAAGGAAAGAAAAAGAAAAAGAGAAAAAAGAAAGAAAGAAAGAAGAAAGAAAGAAGGAAAGAAAGAAAGAAAGAAAGAGAAGGAAAGAAAGAAAGAAAGAATTCTTTATTGGCCAAGTGTGACTGGACACACAAGGAATTTGTCTTTGGTGCATATGGCCACAGTTGAGAAGTTAGACAGTTGTTAAGTGATTTTTACCTCCCGTTTACGACCCTTCTTGCCACAGCTCTTAAGTGAATCACTGCAATTGATTTGTTGGTGACTCAGTTGTTAAACGAATCTGGTTTCCCTCTTGACTTTGCTTGTCAGAAGTCGTCAAGGTTGGGACACACACAACGAGCAACGGACATATGTATAACCGTGGGCCATGCGTCTGAATTTTGATCCCATGATTATGCCGCAAAAGGTCGTAACGGCGAAAGTTTCGATCACATGACCATTGGGGCTCACACAGTCGTGTGCAAAATGGTTGTCACTTTTTTGACTGCCGTGTTAACTTTTGAACAGTCACTCAATGAACTGTTTGTAATCGAGGACTGCCTGTCACTTAGAAACGGTCGCTAAACGGAATGTACGTTGAGGGCTCCCTGGAGCCATTGTCAGATTTGCAGTCCAGATCTGGCCAGCCTATTATTCTTAGCTCCATCACATATTCTTACATCCATGACAGTTGAGGTCCACCTGGACTATGCGTGATTCCTGTGTGTCTTTTTGGAGTCTCCACGTATGTAAGGCACCTGTTGAAGTCCTTTGATGTTTCTCAAGCTTTGGCATAAAATTTTCCATTGGGCATTTTCCAATCAGCCCACTGACTGTCCAGAATGACTCAGCTGTCATCCATGGCCCCACATGTCCTCTGGGGGTCAAACCTCTGGAAGAAGCCCAATTTGGAAACCTGACAAGGTGTCAATAAACCCAAGTTGCCAATTGCAGAGTAAGTCCATATCTGCAACCAATCTGATTGGTTGGAAAACGAGGTGTGCCTTTTGATGGAACCCATCCCGATCACGCCAACGGGTCTGATTTTCCTCCCCGCTTTGTTCATAAATGGTCCTCCACCCCCTGTCCATGCCTTGTCCACCCTTTGCTCCTTGCCAGTGTCTCCCAGCTCAGCAAAGACTTCGAGATGCCAGCTGATTTCCAGCTCCCAGAAATTCTCTCTTCGGCAGCCACGGAGAAGTACGTCTCGGCCATCCAGAAGATGGAACAGACGGTGATGTTCCCCAGCCTCCTTCGTGGAGTCTCC
This sequence comes from Pantherophis guttatus, assembly GCF_029531705.1. The sequence continues at coordinate 869,740 of NW_026844124.1, forward strand.
TTAGAAGATTTAGAAGATGCCTTCGGGGCCGAGTCGGCCGACAAAGATTTGTTTGAACATTTTATGGTGCTGAAATCCGGCAAGGGGATGTTGGAAGGCGTGGGCCCTTACCTCCGAAAAAGAGAAGCCACCTGTGATCCCACAGGTGAAGGAGAACAGGAAAAGGACAGCCTGGAGGACATCTTTTAATACCACTTTGTCCAGTCTGTACCGTGTCCTCTATCACTTGACCCAGAGAGCCCAAGCGTCACCGCCAAATACAACGAAATTATGGAACGATCAACCACGGCTAAGTTGTGGAGAAGAAACACACACTATGAAACCGTCTGAGGTAAGATTATTTTCTTTTATGTATCTGGAAGGGTTCCGGCAGTGTGGTTCCTCCCGTTTGGTCCGGTTCGCCGAGCCGGTAGCGGTGACGATATAACGTCACCAAACCGGTTCCCTTCTCCGGAGACTCAGGGCGCTTACAATGCGTTAAGCAATAGCCTTCATACTTTTATATATACCTGCTTAGTCGGGCTTTTGCCCCCCCCCCCAAAAGCGGTGTTCTTTTTTATACAAAGTCAGCTTATTGCCCCCACAATCCGGGTCCTCATTTTACCTACCTCGGAAGGATGGAAGGCTGAGTCCACCTTGAGTCTGGGGAGATTTGAACTCGCAGTAATTGCAGGCAGCTGGTGTTACTTAACAGCACTTTAGTCCGCTGCGCCACCAAGGCTCTTCTAAGGCTATTGCCCTTCCTTCCTTCCATTCTTCCTTCCTTCCTCCCTCCTTCCTTCCTCCTTCCCTCCCATCTCCCTCCCATCTCCTTCCTTCCTTCCATTCTTCCTTCCTCTCTCCCTCCCTCCTTCCTTCCTTCCTTTCCCTCCCATCTCCTTCCTTCCTTCCTTCCATCCCCTCCTTCCATTCTTTTTCCTTCCTCCTCCCTCCTTCCTTCCTTCCCCTTCCCTCCCTCCCTCTCCTCCCATCTCCTTCCTTCCTTCCATTCTTCCTCCCTCCCTCCCTTCCTCCCTCCTTCCTTCCTTCCTTTCCCTCCCATCTCCTTCCTTCCTTCCTTCCTCCCTCCCTCCCTTCCTCCTTCCTTCCCTGCTCCTTCCCTCCCATCTCCCTCCCATCCCCTTCCTTCCTTCCATTCTTCCTTCCTCCCTCCCTCCCTCCCTTCCTTCTTCCTTCCTTCCTCCTTCCCTCCCATCTCCCTCCCATCTCCTTCCTTCCTTCCTTCTATTCTTCCTTCCTCCCTCCTTCCTTCCTCCCTCCTTCCCTCCCATCTCCCTCCCATCTCCTTCCTTCCTTCCTTCTATTCTTCCTTCCTCCCTCCTTCCTCCCATCTCCCTCCCTCCCTCCCTCCCTCCCTCCCTCCTTCCTTCCTTCCTTCCTTCCTTCCTTCCTTCCTTCCTGCCTTCCTTCCTTCCTCTCTCCCTCCCTCCCTCCCTTCCTTCCTTCCATTCTTCCTTCCTCTCTCCCTTCCTCCCTCCTTCCTTCCTTCCTTTCCCTCCCATCTCCTTCCTTCCTTCCTTCCATCCCCTTCCTTCCATTCTTCTTTCCTTCCTCCCTCCTTCCTTCCTCCTTCCCTCCCACCTCCCTCCCATCTCCTTCCTTCCTTCCATTCTTCCTTCCTCCCTCCCTCCCTTCCTCCCTCCTTCCTTCCATCCCCTTCCTTCCTTTCTTCCTTCCTTCCTCCCTCCCTCCCTTCCTCCTTCCTTCCCTGCTCCTTCCCTCCCATCCCCTTCCTTCCTTCCATTCTTCCTTCCTTCCTCCCTCCCTCCCTTCCTCCTTCCTTCCTTCCTTCCTTCTATTCTTCCTTCCTCCCTCCTTCCTTCCTCCCTCCTTCCCTCCCATCTCCCTCCCATCTCCTTCCTTCCTTCTATTCTTCCTTCCTCCCTCCTTCCCTCCCATCTCCCTCCCTCCCTCCCTCCTTCCTTCCTTCCTTCCTGCCTTCCTTCCTCCGCTCTCCCTCCCTCCCTCCCTCCCGCCCTTCCTTCCTTCCCTCCCTCCCTCCCTCCCTCCTTCCTTCCTTCCTTCCTCCCTCCCTCCCTCTCTCCCTCCCTCCCTCCCTCCCTCCCTCCTTCCTTCTTTCCTATTTTTCTCTATTATCATAAAGACCATGTAATCTAACCATGTTGCCCAAACAGAGCTTCCTGCGATGTACGAACCCTGCCACTGTGCAAGAAATCACACCAAAACACGATTAACTGTACCACACTTAAAATGTATCCTCGCAGCAATGATTTAATCCCTAATTATCAGGACCCTCATTGCAAATACATGTAGGGGAAGTCTGGTCAAGAGTGAATATTGTAGGAGGGGAAAAAACTAGCATTGCACCCTGATTTGCTATTTATAAAGAATTTTGGGTACCCCTGAACACCTTCTGCTGCCTGGACTTCACGCTGTCTGAGACAGATCGCTGACGAATATTTTTTCTGATTTATTTCACAGGTTTTCTCCACTATCGTTGCCTGAAAACTACCGATGGACCAAAAACCTTCTCAAAAACTGCTCCAAAGAACATTCTTGGACAGCCATCAACCTGTTGCCATTTCTAGAAAGAGTTTTAAGGTTTTGAATTTGTTCCAAGCGAATGAGAGAATTTTCTCGCCAGCAAACTGTGTCTTGAAATACCAAAAAAACACAATTTTTTTTATTTATGGTTATGCACTTACTTCGAGCGAAAAGAAGATTAAGTTATTATTCATAGATGAAATATTCTGGGTTTGTGTACCTTTTGAATCAGCCCAGATACCGTATCAGGGTGGGGTTGAATTTAGCCACTGTTTGAAAATCATTTTCAGAATGATATTTATGCTACTTTTTTTTTTTTTGTATGTAACTGAACTGACACACTTATTGTGAATAAAACTACATGGCTAAAATTCATTCCAGATATTGGCTCATTCCCTTTCTTCTTTCCAGGTTCAGTGTTTGTCCTGCTTGCAAAATTTGCAAAATTAGCTAATATCTACAAGGTGTTGTGTTTTTTTTTTTCTTGTAGAGAAAATCCTCTACAACCCCTTTCAAATCATACTTGGCTTTCTGATGACTTCCAAATAGACAAATCCCATTTGTTAAAACTTATTGTTATCAATGAACATTACTTCTATTATTATTATAATATAATAATGACATGTTAGCAGTGTTCCAATATCTCAGGGGCTGCCACAAAGAAGAGAGAATCAAGCTATTCTCCAAAGCACCTGAAGGCAGGACAAGAAGCAAAGGGTGGAAAATAATCAAGGAGAGAAGCAACCTAGAACTAAGGAGAAATTTCCTGACAGTTAGAACAATTAATCAGTGGAACAACTTGCCTCCAGAAGTTGTGAATGCTCCAACACTGGAAGTTTTAAAGAAGAGATTGGCTAACCATTTGTCTGAAGTGGTGTAGGATTTCCTGCCTAAGCAGGGGGTTGGACTAGAAGACCTCCAAGATCCCTTCCAACTCTGTTATTCTATTCTATTCTATTCTATTCTGAATTCTATTTCTGAATTCTATTCTATTCTATTCTATTATTTTCTTCTCCTATTCTATTCTAATTCTATTCTATTCTAATTCTATTCTATTCTAATTCTATTCCATTCTGAATTCTATTTCTGAATTCTATTCTATTCTATTCTATTCCATTCTATTATTTTATTCTATTCTGTTCTGTTCTATTCTATTCTATTCTATTCTATTCTATCCTATTCTATTCTATTATTTTCTTCTCCTATTCTATTCTAATTCTATTCTATTCTAATTCTATTCTATTCTAATTCTATTCCATTCTGAATTCTATTTCTGAATTCTATTCTATTCTATTCTATTCCATTCTATTATTTTATTCTATTCTGTTCTGTTCTATTCTATTCTATTCTATTCTATTCTATCCTATTCTATTCTATTATTTTCTTCTCCTATTCTATTCTAATTCTATTCTATTCTAATTCTATTCTATTCTAATTCTATTCCATTCTGAATTCTATTTCTGAATTCTATTCTATTCTATTCTATTCCATTCTATTATTTTATTCTATTCTGTTCTATTCTATTCTATTCTATTCTATTCTATTCTATTCTAATTCTAATCTAGTCTGATCTAATCTAGTTCTGATTCTATTCTATTCTATTCTATTCTATTCTATTCTATTCTATTCTATTCTATTCTATTCTATGTTACAAGGGCACTGAAAAAAGTGACTTATGACCTTTTTTCACAATTATAACCATTGTTAATATCTCCTCAGTCATGTGATCACAATTCGGACAGGAAACAGGCCAACCAGAAGATATGGGTCTACCTGTGTAATGACAGGTGTATAAGTTGATGTAGCCAGTTGCCAACCATCCTGTTTTCAGATGCCAGGGGGTCAGGTTTCTCCATTACCTGTTCTAACTCCCCAGGTGTCACTCTTCAAAGTAGATCAGGTTATCAAATACACGCCACGGGGATGTCAGAGGTACAGGATGTCCTTGACATACAACAGTTTGCTTAGTGACCATTCAAAGTTACGACGGCACTGGAAAAAAGTGACTTGTGACCATGTTTCACACTTATGACCGTTGCAACATTCCCACGGTCACGTGATCAAAATTCAGATGTTTTGGCCAGTGGTTCATATTTATGACGGTTGCAATGTCCCTGGGTCATGTGATCCCTTTTGCGACCTTCTGGCAGCCAAATTCAATGGGGAAGTCGGATTCACTTAACAACTGTGGCCAAGGAAGGTGGCAAAATGGAGCAAAACTCACCTATCAACCATCTCGCTTAGGAACAGAAATTTTGGGGTCAGTTATGGACGTAAGTCGAGGACTGCCTGTAGTAGTTGTATGCCACCCATCCAGGGGTGAAATCCAGCAGGATCTGACAGGTTCTGGAGAACCGGCAGCGGAAATTTTGAGCAGTTCGGAGAACCGGCAAATACCATCTCTGGCTGGCCCCAGAGAGGGGTGGGAATGGAGATTTTGCAATATCCTTCACCTGGAGTGGGAAGGGAATGGGGATTTTGCAGTATCCTTTCCCTGGAGTGGGGTGGGAATGGGGATTTTGCATTACCCTTCTATTGGAGTGGGGAGGGAATGGAGATTTTGCAGTATCCTTCCCCTGGAGTGGAGAGGGAATGGGGATTTTGCAGTATCCTTTCCCTGGAGTGGGGGGGGAATGGAGATTTTGCAGCATCCTTCCCCAGGAGTGGAGAGGGAATGGGGATTTTGCATTACCCTTCTATTGGAGTGGGGAGGGAATGGAGATTTTGCAGTATCCTTCCCCTGGAGTGGTGTGGGAATGGGGATTTTGCATTACCCTTCTACTGGAGTGGGGAAGGAATGGAGATTTTGCAGCATCCTTCCCCAGGAGTGGAGAGGGAATGGGGATTTTGCATTACCCTTCTATTGGAGTGGGGAGGGAATGGAGATTTTGCAGTATCCTTCCCTGGAATGGAGAGGGAATGGGGATTTTGCAGTGTCCTTCCCCTGGAGTGGGGTGGGAATGGAGATTTTGCAGTGTCCTTTCCCTGGAGTGGGGTGGGAATGGGAATTTTACACTATCCTTCCCCAGGAGTGGGGTGGGAATGGGGATTTTGCAGTGTCCTTCCCCTGGAGTGGGGTGGGAATGGGGATTTTACAGTACCTTCCCCTGCCACGCCCACCAAGCCACACCCACAGAACCGGTAGTAAAAATGTCAAAATCAACCCCTGGTTCCAACTTACCTTCGCTATCGGTTCGGAACTAAGAGCACACGCATATGCCCTTGCTTCGCTCGCACGTGGCGCTTCTGTGTCCGTGACGGCATCCAGGTAGGTGGGCGGAGCCTCCCACCACCACCACTACCAGTTTGCCCGAACTGGGGCGAACCAGTAGAAATCCACCACTGATACTGGGACTTATCCCCCCCCAAACCTGCCCTAAGAGGATATTCCTCTTTAGCCTCCTCTTTAGACAAATAACAGAATAACGGAATTGGAAGGGACCTTGGAGGTCTTCTAGTCCAACCCCCTGCTTAGGCAGGAAGCTCTACACCACTTCAGAGAAATGGTTATCTAACATCTTCTTAAAAACTTCCAATGTTGGAGCATTCACAACTTCTGGTGGCAAGTAGTTCCACTGGTTAATTGTTCTCACTGTCAGGAAATTTCTCCTTAGTTCTAGGTTGCTTCTCTCCTTGATTAGTTTCCAGCCATTGTTTCTTGTCCTGCCTTCGGGTGCTTTGGAGAACAGGTCAATCTTATAAAACTAGGACTTTAGTACAGGTAGTCCTCGCGTTACAACCACAATGGAGCCCCCCCCCCCCCGTATTTACGTCGCTATGTGAAACATTTCTTACGCGAGCTTGGCCCCCATTTCACGATTTTTCTTACCACCATTGTTAAGTGAATCCTTACCTTTGCTAAGTTAGCAACACGGTTGTTAAGCGAATCTGTCTACCCCTCCCCCATTTTCTTTGCTTGTCGGAAGGTCGCAAAAGAAGAACACATAACCCCGGGACACTTCAACCGTCATAAATAGGAACCGGTTTGCCAAGCCTCCGAATTTTGATCACCTGATCATGGGGGAGGCTGCAACGGTTGTGTGGGAAAAAGAGTCCTATGTTTTTCCTAAAGTCCTAAGTCAATTTTTTCATGTAACTTTGAATGGTCGCTAAATGGACTGTTGTAAGTTGAGGAACTGCCTGTACTGAGCTGTTCAAATGCAGGGGATAAGCTTGGGAGTCTTCAGCCAGACCGAGGGCGCTGAAAAATCCAGAATCAGCTGAGAATCGGAAAAGAGCCAAAGGCGATGCCTGTTTGGTGAGAAATAGAACAGAATAACAGAGTTGGAAGGGGCCTTAGAGGTCTTCTAGTCCAACCCCCTGCCCAGGCAGGAAAACCCTACACCACTTCAGACATAAACGGTTATCCGATCTCTTCTTAAAAACTTCCAGTATTGGAGCATTCACAACTTCTGGAGGCAAGAGACGGTTGGCCGAAGGGCACAAAAGAGACGAGAAAGAACAGATTAGGCTGATTTGGCTCTTCGTCATCTTTGACGTGTCTGCCTGGAGGCAGGAATTTGGAAAAAAGCTGGCCTGCGATCTCCTCCTACTTCGGAGCGTAGTGCCACCTCTGCAGGTGTCCTAAAAGGCAAAACTTCCGCTTACAGGTGCCTCTGTTATGCTGTTTTCACCTGGAAGGGAGTGTCTGGCGTGCAACGCACATCGGTGTGTTGCAGTGACGAGAACCTGTTTGTGAGTCCGTTCCCAACAATAACCCACCGACTTCTAACTGGTAAAGACCTCTGAGACACCAGTGCTGAAGGAGTCAAAAATGAGTAATTCTCCCGAGCCGAAGATGCTTGGAAAACAAAGCCCGGCAAACTTGCCGACGGTAAGCAAGACAGAAGAAAGCAAAAATGAGGAAGGGAGAACGGGAGTGGGTGGGTTTAATCCCCTCTCTGGCAGTCTTGCCACCCTCAAGGAGCAGCTGGTAAGTAGGCAATATGTTGCTGCGTTTGAGGAGCTGATGCGCTGAGGGAAGAGAGGTGCCAAAGGCATCTCTTTGTGGGTCTTTGTGGAATCTGCCGCTTTGTGTAAGGCTTGGCTTGATGTACACATTGTGCAGTCAGTGGGCTGAGATCGCACAACGCACTAAGAAAAGGATTTGTCAACCGCAGCGGTTTGAAGATGGGTGGACTTCAACTCCCCAGCCAGCATGTGAAGTGTTAATACCGCTTTATAAGGCCTTGATAATACTTACAATAAGCTGAACGTTGTGTAGAAATGTATAGCATATATGGGGTAGAATAGTTGTATGTTAGGAAGAAATGTATACTTCACAGGGGGTAGAGTAGATGGGTGGTAAAGTATTATATAATGTGATTTGGATTTAGGTTTCACCCTTGGGAAGTCATGGGGGTAGGGGAGGGTAAGGGAGGGTTAGGGAGGGAAAGGGGGGGGAAAGAGGGAAAAATCTGTATTTGTAAAACTTTTTCAATAAAAAAAAATACTTAGAATAATAGAGTTGGGAGGGACCTTGGAGGTCTTCTAGTCCAACCCCCTGCTTAGGCAGGAAACCCTACACCGCTTCAGACAAATGGTTATCCAACCTCTTCTTTAAAACATCCAGTATTGGAGCATTTACAACTTCTGGAGGCAAGTTGTTCCACTGATTAATTGTTCTCACTGTCAGGAAATTTATGATAAAAACCATACTTCGAATATTGCAGCCAGTTTTGGCTGGATTTTGTAGATATACTTAATTCCAACATTTTTTTTTTTACAAGTTGAGACTCTGGAAAGAGTGCGGAGAAGAGCAATAAGGATGATTAGGAGACTGGAGGCTAAAACATACAAAGAACGGTTGCTGGAATTGGGTATGTCTACTCTAGTGAAAAGATGGACCAGGGGTGATATTTCTAATATTTGAGGGGCAGCCACAGAGAAGAGGGAGTCAAGCTATTCTCCAAAGCACCTGAGGGCAGGACAAGAAGCAATGGGTGGAAACGAATCAAGGAGAGAAGCAATTTAGAATTAAGGAGAAATTTCCTGACAGTGAGAACAATTAATCAGTGGAACAACTTGCCTCCATAGAATAATGAGGACCTTATCAATAAGAATAAAGGAGCATAGTTATAAAGTTATCTGGAAATGGTACCTGTTCCCAATAAGATTATATAAAATGAATAAAAGTGCTAGCAAGTTATGTTGGAGATGTAAAATGGAGAATGGGACATACGAACACATGTGGTATGGATGTCGTAAAGTGAAGAATTTTTGGTTACGAATAGAAGAAGAATCTAGTAAAATAATTAAAAAGAAGGTAAAGTTGGGAGTAGATACCATCCTCATATTAAAGTTGAATGACAAGGTGTTAACAATTGATGAAAGTTATTATCATGTGTGGTGGACTTGTAAGAAAGTGAAGGCTTTTTGGATAAAAATTTGGTGGGTTATGCAAAATGTTTTGAAGAAAAAACTTCAGTTTTCTCCCCAACTGTTTTTATTGGGTATAGCTAAGGGTTTCGCATTGGGTGAAACAAAGTTGATATTGTATATGGTAACAGCAGCGAGATTACTGATAGGTCAATATTGGAAAAATGAAGCTATGCCCACTATTGAAGAATGGACTTTGAAGATGGCCAGTTTTGCAGAGATGGCGAAGATTTCAGCATATCTAAAAGATCGTTCACAAGAGACTTATGTATGGGAGTGGAAAAAGTGGATAGATTATGTGCAGAATAAATACCAAACTAGGAAATACCAGATAGCTTTTAACTGAATGTATTATGTAGGGATAGAATAATTGAATTTTGTGAAGATCTGAACAATATACAGGGGGTGGAGGGGTTCAAGTTTTATAAAATGTGATTTTGATTTGGATTATATTTTGTGGAAGTCAAGGGGGGACGGAAGGGTTAGGGGGGTTAGGGAGGGTTAGTGGGGGAAACTGGGGAGAAAATGTATTTGTAAAACTTTTTCAATTAAAAAAAATAATTGATGAAAGAGAGCTTGTAAGGATATTGGTCATTATGGGACGAATTGTGATTGCAAGATATTGGAAATTGAATATTGAATACAAAATAAATGAATGGTTCAGAGAAGTTTGGAAAATTGCTCTTAATGATAAGTTAACGGGTGATATAAAATTAAAAAAAGGACTATTGAAAGAAAACATATTTTGGAGGATATGGCAACCGTTTGTGGACTACGCAATCAGGAACTTGGAAGAAATAATGCCAGTGCCAATGCAAAGAGAATTTTGGAAGACCTGAAGATGAAGAAAAAATTCCTCCGCTTCTCCCTATTTTGTATTATACACTGGGTGTGGTTTTGTGTTTTGTGTTTTGTCTTTAATTAAAAACTTAATAATAATAATAAAAAAAAGAGAACAACTTGCCTCCAGAAGTTGTGTATGCTCCAACACTGGAGGTTTTTAAGAAGATGTTGGACAGCCATTTGTCTGAAGTGGTGTAGGGTTTCCTGCCTAAGCAGGGGGTTGGACTAGAAGACCTCCAAGGTCCCTTCCAACTCTGTTATTCTATTCTATTCTATTCTATTCTATTCTATTCTATTCTATTCTATTCTATTCTATTCTATTCTATTCTATTCTACTCTACTCTACTCTACTCTACTCTACTCTACTCTACTCTACTCTACTCTACTCTACTCTACTCTACTCTATGTAGGGCAGGCCAATCCCACAGGAGGGGTAATGTTCCTAGACCTAGAAGAACCAAGGAGAACCTCTTTAAAACAACGTATTATTGATTAAAATGCTATTTTAACTAGATCTTTGTGGCTGTCCCTGCTCTTTCCCTTCTCAAAACTGAAATGTGGCATATCTTCCCCCTCCCTTTTCTCATCTACAGTGTCAAATCGTCGAGTTAAACGTTGGCGGGGACATCTTCACAACCACATTGAGCACTCTGAAGAAGTACCCAGGATCCAAATTGGCTGAGATGTTTGGCCAGGCTAAACCTCGAATAGATTCGGTGGGGCGATTCGTCATAGACCGTCCTGGAACTTATTTTAAATACATCCTGGATTATCTACGTAGTGATCAGGTCCCCTTGCAACACGTTGAGGAGGTTTACAAAGAAGCCACCTACTATGACATCAAGCCTCTGATCAAGCAACTGGAAGAGTCCCCTCAGATCTTTGGTGAGCTGGTGGCCAGGAAGCAGTTCCTTGCTCGGGTGCCCAACTACTCCGAAAACATCGAGCTGATGATCCGAATCGCCCGGGCAGAAGCTGTGGCTTCCCGCCAGTCCAGCGTCATGCTCTGCGTGATGAAGACTTTGGAAGATGTGGCGAGGTGCAGCGATGCTCTCAGCAGCTTAGATACCTCCAAGAAATCCGTGGTCCAGTTTGGCCCGTGGAAAGCTGCCCCGAACATTCTGGATCTCCTGGACTGCATCAAGATGGACGTAGAAGCCAAAGGTTACAAGACTTCCTTCCAGAGCTACGTTCCAGAAAAAGGCTTTCGATTCAAAGCCAATGACTTCTTCTACAAGTTTTTGTTCCATTGGTGGTAGCTCAAAACTCATAAACTCGTAAGATCTTGAAGGTCTCTTGGGTAGCTTTCCCAGCCCTGGGCTACGTAAGGCAGATGATCACTCCAGATTTCTGCCAGAAGATCACTCCATATGTCTGCTGAATTTGAGCAGTCTAGAATCTCTAAACTTTGCTCCTTATCTGGAGTTTGAGATCTTTGGAGAACACTTGGATCTTGGTGGGCATTCTCACATAATAGGAAACAGGCCAACAGGAAGATGAAGGCTTATTTGTGTAAATCTCTATGGAGATTCTTAGTCATCCAAATCATGGTTGTCTCAAAGGTGGTTTTTCTTTGAAGACGTTTTACTTCTCGTTTTCGACAGAGAGGGGCGCTGGTTTAAAAGAGGCGTCAAAGATGCCGTCTATGTCAAAATTGAACGGCTCTCTCTCAACAGAGAGGGAGGAATATATGACATCATCTATCTCCAGTCTACAACACAGTCCTTTCAGCAGTTCCAAGAAGGCTCCATGCCCACTTGCGCCACTCAGGTGACCCTGAGGACACCTGAGAAACCTTCAAGTGGCCTCAACGACTCTCTAAAAGGATGCAAATGACCAGCTGTCTGCAAGGAGTATCAATCCTTCCATTTAACCCAGACAAGACCGAATGGCTGTGGGTATTGCCTCCTAAAGATTACGTCGATTGTCCATCCTTGTTCCTGGGGGGGGAGAAATTGTCCCCCTCAGAATGGGCTCGCAATCTGGGTGTCCTCCTAGACTCACAGCTAAGATTGGAACAACATCTGACAGCTGTGGCTAGGGGGACCTTTGCACAGGTTCGCCTGGTGCACCAATTGCGACCCTACTTGGATTGGGAGGCTCTCCTCACAGTCACACATGCCCTTGTCACCTCACGGTTAGATTACTGCAACGCGCTCTACATGGGGCTACCCTTGAAAAGTGTTCGGAGACTACAGTTGGTCCAGAATGCAGCCACGTGAGCTGTCGTGGGTGCACCTAGGTACACCCACATTGCACCAATTCTCCGCGAGCTACACTGGCTCCCTATTGGTCTCCGGGCACAATTCAAGGTGTTGGTTATTACCTTGAAAGCCCTACATGGCTCAGGGCCAGGCTATCTTCGAGACCGCCTTCTACCGCATAGCTCTCAATGACCGGTAAGATCCCACAGAGTTGGTCTCCTCCGGGTCCTGTCAGTTAAACAATGTCGGCTGGCGGGCCCGCGGGGGAGGGCCTTCTCTGTGGCTGCCCCAGTTCTCTGGAACCAGTTACCTCCTGAGGTCCGGACCATCCTCACCCTACTGGCCTTCCGAAAGCGGTGAAGACCTGGCTTTTCCGGCAGGCCTGGGACCGTTGATCTCGCTACGGCGATCTTGCAAGACCCGGCCATGGAATGGAGTGTATGGGTTTTTAATGTTCTTTTAACATTTTTTTACGGGATATTGTTCGCATTGTTTTTTTGCTCTAAGCCGCCCAGAGTCCCTAGGGAGTTGGGCGGCATAGAAATGCGACTAATAAATAAATAAATAAATAAATTTCCCATCATCTAGTCAGAGTTGAAGAAGCTTCTTGGATGAGAAGCGAAAGGTCTTTAAAGAAAAACCAGAAAGTCCAGTTGCCTCCTGAAAAAGCACCTTTGAGTTTACCTGTGTAATGACAGGTGTATAGGTTGATATATAGCCAGTTGCCAATCATCTTGTTTTCAGATGCCAGGTGGTCAGGTTTCCCCTTTACCTGTTCTAACACCCCAGGTGTCAGCTCTTCAAGATATTCCAGGTTATCAAACAGACGCCACGGGGATGTCAAAGGTACAGGAAGTCCTCGACTTACAACCATTCATTTAGTGACCATTTGAAGTTACAATGGCACTGCTGAAGCAACTGACGACTGATTTTCACTCTTAATATCATTGCAAAAGTCACGCAATCAAAATTTGGAGAAATGTTGGAAGTGTCATCAGACCCCAGGATCATATTACCATATGTGGTGGACATGCATAGAAGCAAGGAGATATTGGACTAAGATACACATGTGGTTGGAAAAAATGATAAAAAGACACATTGATCTTAAACCAGAGACATTTTTATTAGGGATCTTACCATTCAATAAAGAATTGCAATATTTAATTGTGAATATTGTAACAGCGGCTAGAATTGTATTTGCTAAAAACTGGAAAGGAGAGAAGATAATTACTGATGAAGAAATCATGAAGAAAATGCTGTGCTGTGCTGAAATGAGTAAACTGACACTTGAAATAAGAGAACAGGAAGATAAACAATCTTATTTGATATGGGAGTTATTTTATCAATGGATAGACAATAAAACATGGAGATGAAATATGATGTATGAAATGAAATTAAGATAAAATGTGTAAACACTTGTTTTCTTTTAGGGGAAAAGAACATTTGTCATATATTGATATTTTGAAGATTTTGGGAGCACGAAATGATTTTAACTGACCGAAACACTGTCTATAATTGTTTGAAAGGATGATGTTTTTATGTTGTTTTTGTTTAAAATAATAATAAAAAATTCTTTTAACAAAAAAAGGTACAGGAAGTCCTTGATTTACAGCCATTCATTTAGTGACCATTTGAAGTTACAGCGGCACTGCTAAAGCGACTGACGACCGTTTTTCACTCTTAATATCATTGCAAAAGTCACGCGATCAAAATTCAGACACTTGGCCACTGACTCCTATTTATGACGGTTGCAGTGTCCTGGTGTCATATGATCATCTTCTGACAAGCAACGTCAATGGGGGAAGCCCGATTCACTTAACAACCGTATTACTGACTTAACCACCCCAGTGGTTCACTTTAACAACGGTGGCAAGAAAAATGGGGCAAAGCTCACTTAGCAACAGTCTTGCTTAGCAACAGAAATGTTGGGCTCAATTGTGGTCGGAAGTCGAGGACTACCTGCACAACTCTAGGGTACAGTAGCAGAACCCCGAAAACCTGCATAAACTTCTCTCGATCCGTCTTATAGTAAGCAAAGTCTAGATGAGGTTATTTTGAGTTTTTTGTCTCGTGCTTCCTTCAAGATTACGGAATCGTTTTTTTTCCAACACCCCCCTTAAGTTTGTTTTTATAACTTGTGGAATCAAACTCAGGACCCCAAAACAGATAATTAAGCCTCACTGTAATAATTATTTATTCAAGGAGCACTGGAGGAATTCCCTCCAAAATAACTTACTGCACCAAACACAATAGAGTTATCCACCCAGGATGTTGAAAGAGAGTTTATCTTTTAACTGGCTTGTTACAGGGACACTGATCAGGGCTGAGAAACAGTTCACTCATTCAAGATCAGCCCTTTGGTTTCCATGTCAAAGGAAGGACCAAGATTTGATCTAGTGGTTAGGGCACCAGGCTAGAAAGTGGGAGATCGCGAGTTCAAGTCCTGCCTTAGCCATGAATACCATCTGCATGACTTTGGGCCAATCACCAGGAGACGGTTAATTCTAGTCCCGTTTTAGGCATGAAAGCCAGCTAAGTGACTTTGGGCAAATCACCAGGAAACCGTGAGTTCTAGTCCCGCCTTAGGCATGAAAGCCAGCTGGGCAGTGGTAAAATTCAAATTGTTTTGCTACCAGTTTGGTGGGCATGGCTTGGTGAGCGTGGTATGAAGTGGTGGGTTGGTTCTGGAAGGATTGATATTCCTTGCAGACAGCTGGTCATTTATGTAAATATGAATCCTTCCGTTTCCCCACCATCCAGTCAGAGCTGAAGAAGCTTCTTGGATGAGAAGTGAAACGTCTTCGAAGAAAAAACCAGAAAGTCCAGTTGCTTCTTGGAAAAAAAAGCAGCTTTGCTTCTTAACACCTTAACCCAGCGTTTCTCAACCTTAGCGACTTGAAGCACATTCAAGAAAACCAAAAGCCAACTCAGTGTAAAAAAAGAAAACAAACCCTGACCTGCCCCCAGTGCAAAACAACAGTGATGCCAGCAAATACAGTACCAGGAAATAAATCGGATGCACATGATTTGTTCAAACAGTCCTAAAGAACAAGGATACAATTGTTGTCACAAGTTAAAATACATACAGACCAAGATAGCAGCATTCTTTTACAGGTAGTCTTCGATTTACAAACATTTGTTTAGTGACCGTTCGAAGTAACAAAGGAACTGAAAAAAAGTGATTTATGATTTTCACAGGTACGACTGTTCCAGCATCCCTGGGGTCATATCATCAAATTTCAGATGCTTGGCAACTGGCATGTTTTTATGGAAATTTTGAGGGTCAGTTATGGTTGTAAGTCGAGAACTACCTATGTAAGCTTGGCAAGTTTAAAAGTATCTGTATTTTGATGCCAGAATTCTGAGAGTTAAAAGTCCACATACCTTAAACTTGCCAAGGAAGAGAAACCCTGAGTTATAGGGTAAATCCACTTCAACTGCACGTCTTTACCAGCTCTCTTTGGAGTGGATTTTTAGCATGGAAGTCAAGCCCATTGATGGATGGATGGATGGATGGATGGATGGATGGATGGATAGATAGATAGATGGAAGATAGAGATGGATGGATGAATGGATGGATAGATAGATAGATAGATAGATAGATAGATAGATAGATAGATAGATGGATGGATGGATGGATGGATGGATGGATGGATGGATGGATAGATAGATGGATGGATGGAAGATAGGGATGGATGGATGGATGGATGGATGGATAGATGGATAGATAGATAGATAGATAGATAGATAGATAGATAGATAGATAGATAGATAGATAGATAGATAGATATGGATGGATGGATGGATGGATGGATGGATAGATAGATGATGGATAGATAGATGGAAGATAGAGATGGATGGATGGATGGATGGATGGATGGATGGATGGATAGATAGATAGGTAGATAGATAGATGGAAGATAGAGATGGATGGATGGATGGATAGATAGATAGATGGAAGATAGAGATGGATGGATGGATGGATAGATAGATAGATAAATAGATAGATGATGGATAGATAGATAGATAGATAGATAGATAGATAGATAGATGATAGATAGACTGATTGATATATGAGAGATAGATGATACATGATTGGTAGATGATAAATGATAAATAGATAGATAAATAGATAATAGAAAGATTGATTGATGATAGAAAGATAGATGGATAAATAGATACATAGATGATAGATAGACTGATTGAGAGATGAGAGATTGGTAGATGATAAATGATAGATAAATAGATAATAGACTGATTGATTGATTGATGATAGAAAGATAAATGGATAGATAAATACATAGATGAGAGATACACTGATTGATAGATGAGAGATGATTGATTGGTAGATGATAAATGATAGATAGATAAATAGATTGATAGATAGATGATAGATACTTGATAGACACAGACTGATCGATCGATCTGCTCCGGCGAAAGACCCCCCCCGCCCTCTCGACAAATCACATCTGCGGTACTTCCATTGACTTCCGCCACTCCGACCCCGCAAATGGAAGCCTCTGAAAGCTGCCCTTGACAACCTGAAGTCACGGCCGCATGAAAGTCGGGAGACGAGGAGCGCCCCGCCTCTTCAGCGACGATGAGAGAGAGAGAGAGCGAGCGAGCGAGCGAGAGAGAGAGGGCGGCTACGGCGGCCGAGGAGGCTCCTAAGGGCCCAGAAGGCGAAGCTCGGCCTGGCTCATGGCGGCTCACCTGAAGAAGCGGGTCTACGAGGAGTTCAGCAAAGTGGTGGTCCAGGTAACCGGCGAGGCTCTCGGGAGGGAGGGAAGGAGGGGCCGGGGACGGAGGGAGTTCACGGAAACAAGGCTGCGGGGCGGGAGAGGGGCCGGGGCGGGGTGGAACGCGATGCCCGCTTGTCTGGCTCTCTTCACACGACACGCGGAACCCGGGTTATCGAAACAGGCGGCGCGTTGCGTGGTTCAGGCCGTCCACGTACCAAGGAAACGGGCGGGTTCTCACGTTACGCTTGACCCGGGTTGGTAGGACCGTGTGGACGCGACCTGGGATGCTAGGGAAAAAGGAGACTTTTATATTTCATATAAAATATTTAGCATATTTTTTTCTTTTTCTTTTTATACGTTTTCGTATGCTTTTCGTATTTTTCTCTTATATTTAGCATAGATTTTTTTATTTTTATACGTTTTCGTATGCTTTTCGTATTTTTCTCTTATATTTAGCATAGATTTTTTTATTTTTATACGTTTTCGTATGCTTTTCGTATTTTTCTCTTATATTTAGCATAGATTTTTTATTTTTATGTTTTCGTATGCTTTTTGTATTTTTCTCTTATATTTAGCATAGATTTTTTTATTTTTATACGTTTTCGTATGCTTTTCGTATTTTTCTCTTATATTTAGCATAGATTTTTTCTTTTTCTTTTATATATATATTTTCATATACTTTTCGTATTTTTCTTTTGACCGTAAACCGTAAATAAAGAATAAAAAGATATATAGAAGTCCATTATAAACAAAATGAAAATTTGACCGTAAACCGTAAATAAAAAATAAAAACATACTTAGAAATCCATTATAAACAAAACAAAAATTTGACCGTAAAGAAAAAATAAAAACATATATAGAAGTCTATTATAATCAAAACGAAAATTTGACCATAAATAAAAAATAAAAAGATATATAGATTATAAACAAAAGAAAAATTAGACTGTTAACCGTAATAAAAAATAAAAAGATATATAGAAGTTCATTATAAACAAAACAAAAATTTGACCGTAAAGAAAAAATAAAAACATATATAGAAGTTGATTATAATCAAAACGAAAATTTGACCATAAATAAAAAATAAAAAGATATATAGATTATAAACAAAAGAAAAATTAGACTGTTAACCATAAATAAAAAAATAAAAAGATATATAGAAGTCCATTATAAACAAAATGAAAATTTAACCATAAACCGTAAATAAAAAATAAAAAGATATATAGAAGCCCATGATAAAGAAACAAAAAATTTGATCGTAATGTAAACTCTGCGTTAATGTTTCAGCAACAACAGCATGAAGAAGTTTCGGCTAAAAAACTCCGGCTAACCAAACCCAGCAAATCTGCCGCCCTTCACGTAGATCTTTGCAAAGCCACTTCGCCAGCCGATGCGTTGCAATACCTGCTTCAGTTTGCCAGGAAACCCGTGGAGGCTGAAAGTGTGGAAGGCGTTGTGCGAATCTTGCTGGAACATTATTACAAGGTAGGACAATTCTTTGGGGGACCGAAATTATGTTTGAGATTTATAGGTTTTGATTTACGACCACAATGGGAACTGGATGATGGATGGCAGATTCCACTTGCCCCACCTGTTGTGACCGGTTGGCTGCCAGCGGAGCTAGCAGCAGAGTCAGACAAGGAGGGGTGGGGAAGGGGAGGGGGAGCTTGGGTAGTCTTTGGAAGGCTTTGATGAGGAAGCAGAATCAAAGACAGAGGCAGAGCCGGTTGATCTGTCCCCGTACCCACACACACACACACACAGCCAGTCGAGGGTTAAGGAAACACTTTGGAACGCACCCAGGTCTTATCTTCCACTTGGCAGCGATAGACACACCGTCTGCCAAGTGACTTTATTTTCAAAGTAAAAACAGAAAGATAAATACTCAAGAGTCCAAATGTCCGACACTTTAAATCTTTCTCTCAGCAGTTCCGGACGAGGCTTTAGTGACTATCTAAGGTTTGCTTTGTTCGTCACAAGGATCCTTTGACCACTACCCTCTATTATATAGTCTCTGGGGTGTGGTCCAGTGACTCAGTTCTAATCCCTAGCACGCCTCCTAAGCTGCTGCAAATGTTTATCACGCCTTCGGAGGCGTGCGTCCAGGAATGATGTTTCTTCATCACTCTGATTCGAATCAGCTGTCTCTTCTCCCTCGGCCGGCACTTGAGACAATGCCAGAGGGGAGGGGCCTGGAGAGGGAGGCCTGGCTGACTCCTCTTCCTCATGCTCGGAGCTTTCTTCCTCCGATGGGACAGGCTCAGAGGGCGGGGCCACAACACCGGTGTTGTGGTCCGCCAGCAGCCTGCGGAGCTGGCAGCGGAGTCGGACAGCAAGGAGGCTGGGGAGGAACATGGGCCAGTCCTGGAGTCTGGGGAAGGTCCAGATGAGGGCTCTGCGTCGGAGGCAGAGATGGGGCCAGGGCCATCTGGGAGTGATGTGCGGACACCGGAGCCTCCAGAGGCAGACAGTAGAGAGGCAGAGGAGCAGGAGGAGCCTGTTCCTAGTGCATGCATGAGAAGAGCTGCCAGAAGGCAAGAGCAGCTAAAGCAAAAAGGACGACTCAGGAGTAAGGCCAAGAGATGATTGGCCCCTCCCAGAAAGCTTAAAAGACCAGCAACGGCTCTTGGCCTCTTTGTCGGAAAACAACATTGATAGATTTGTTTCTTGTCTTGCTGCATTTATTTCGTGTCGGCGTCTTCTGCTTCTGAACTTTTGCCAAGAGAAGCCTTTGGCAGGTTGCCTAATTAGACTAAGGTTGGTGATAAGGCTGAAGAACTATGCTATGAAGTATTTGTTTTGAATTAGTTTGGACTATGCTGAGAATGAGTTGATTCTCATCTGTTTTAATAAAATCTGTTTCTTTAGAATTGATTGCGTCTGATAATACCTACTTGGGCCTGGGTCACAACAGCCGAGGCCTTCCGTCCTCCTTGTTAAGGATATTGTTGTTGTGTTACCAACCAGCAGAGTGTAGAACACAGAGAAACTGAGAGCAATGAATAAGAGATACTTGCAAACTGGTTTATCAAAAGTTTACTTTATAGTGAAAAAACAACCTCATAGTCTTTTAAACAATCCGAGTCTTTGCCAGTTAAATCAGTCCAGTGATACAAAAATCTTCTTACCATACAAACAGTAGTTGGTTAGAATAACAAGTTCACTCTGGTACACAAACCACGATGGTAGCAGATCCATCAACGATGATAGCATAATGATAGCAACTCCTCACACAATGGTAGCATATCATGCACGCTGGTAGCATATCATCAACTGACTACATTACAGTCCCCTTCTTAAATACATTTACAACTAGTGATTAACTAGATTACAGCATGACTCAGCAGTACAATGATACTGCGGTAAAACTTAAAGTCATATAATATATTTATGTTAAAGCCGCAGAACACATATATTGCCTGGACAACCTGTTAGGCTTACACCATATCCTAACATTCCTCCAGGTGGCCTGAGCTGAGTGAGGGAGAGGAGCAGATGGGGCCTGATCCGCTTATGCATACAGAGGAGAGGAGAACAAAGGAAATCAATAAGCCGGCTCTCAGGGAAAAGAAGTTGTAGACGCTAGCCAGCCCGTCCCAGGCTGGGAAATAAATACTAGGGGTCTGCGAGTGGCCGGTTGTTGCAAATAACCGTTCATTTTCCAGTGTACATCAATCAAGTCGGACTCCTTTGCCAGAACTTGGTTTGTTGGGACTAATTGCTCTGTATTTGAGGTGCCAACTGAGTCTCCCTACTGGGAAACAACAGGGAGTGAATTTGCCTCAGCCGGTGTGAACGTGGGACGGTTTCTGCTTGGTTTAATCATTGAAAGGACTTCTTATCTTGGGTTCTCATGTCAACAGAGACTGTTCGTGCCCTGTTTCAGAAGGGGAAAAGACGTTCATTTGTGACTAATCATTTTTTGGGGTTGTTAATCCAATGTGACGGGACTGTTCCTGCCCTGTTTGAAACAAGGGGGTTCGTTTTACTTGTGAGTAAGCGGTTTCAGATGGCTTGCGAAGGCTGGGTCAGAACACTTCCCTTGCTCTCTGCTCTCCTGTTGTGGCCTGTATGCAGCCTGTGCGGCTGGTGGCTGATTCCGACAGCGAGGAGGCTGGTGTGGTGCTGCGCCATCAGCCTGTGCAGCTGGCACTCGAGTCGGACAATGAGGAGGCTGAAGATGTGGTGCCAGAGGCGAGGATTCAGCCAGGGCCTTCAGAACCTCCAGAAGCTTCCATGGGTGAAGAGGAAGAAGAGGAGGAGCCTCTTCTCGATGCACGGGCGCGCAGAGCTGCCAAAAGGCAGGGGAGGCTCCTCAGGAGGAGGTCTCCTCGAGAGTAAGGCTTGGGGCTAATTGGCCACTCCCTTAGCCTATTTAAGGAGGAACGCCGACTGAAGCAATTTGCAGGGAACAACTTCGTTCACTCTCCTTCGCGTCTTGATCTTAGTTCTCTGCAAATTGCTTCTGGGCTTTCTGCCAACCATAGTAAGATTAAGATTATTTATTCTTTGGATTCTTGTAGGCTGTTAAGAAAGTTAATTAACAGCCTTTGTTTGAAAAAAAACCTGATTTAATTTAGTAAACTAAGGTTTGTACAGACTTTGTGTGTGCTGCGTTCTTTGGGGTCCGTAGCTGGCGCAGAACATCTCCATCCATCCATCCTTTTGCTTACTATATTGATGTACAGGTAGTCCTCGGCCAATGACCACAATGGAGCCCAAAACGTCCGTTGCTAAGTGAGATGAGTTGTTAAGTGACTTTTGGCCCCGTTTTACAACCTTTCTTGCATAGTTGTTAAGTGACTCGCTGTAGTTATTAAGTTAGTCACACGGTTGTTAAGTGAATTTGGCTTCCTGCCATTGAATTTCTCTTGTCGGACGGTCACAAAAGGGGTGACCAGTACCCAGTATGGGGTACATACTGGCCAATTGCCAAGCATACGAATTTTGATCACGTGGACATGGGGGTGCTGCAGCAGTCGTAAGTGTGAGAATCGGTCATGTCACTTTTTTTCAGTGCCGTTGTAACATCGGACAGTCATTAACCCAATTGTAAGTTGAGGAATATCTGTATTATTCTCATGGTGTTCCTTTGTCATTGTTTATTTCATCTTCCTATTAATCTTATTTCTGTTTACATGCCTTTCATTGTCTTCCTTTTTTTTTTTTTTTTTGATTTATATGCCGCCCTTCTCTGGAGACTCAGGGCGGCTTACAATGCGTTAAGCAATAGCCTTCATACTTTTGTATATTTATACAAAGTCAGCTTATTGCCCCCACAAACTGGGTCCTCATTTTACCTACCTTAGAAAGGATGGAAGGCTGAGTCAACCTTGAGCCTTGGCGAGATTCGAACCTGCAGTAATTGCAGGCAGCTAGTCTTAATAATAAAGCACAATAATATAGTGCTTTAGACCACTATACTACCAAGGCTCTTTTTATTATCGTAACCAGCCTAGAGTAAGCCCATAGCACGATCGGCGGCAAGTAAATTTAACAAATGAAATGAATAACTGAAAAATTTGTCGTTAAGCAATGCAAGCGATAAGCGAGGCATCATGGGACTGTCCCTGATTTTATGACCTTTTTTTGGCATAGTCATTCAGCGAGTTACACGGCCATTTAGTAAATGGCACATCGCTAAGCGAACCATGCAGCTCTCTGTTGACTTTGCTTGTTGGAAACCGGCTGGGACGGTTGCAGACAAGATATTTTGACATCCTTCTCTTATCCACAGGAAACCGATCCCTCCGTGAGATTGAAAATTGCTTCCTTGCTGGGCCTGTTGTCAAAAACTCCTGGCTTTTCTCCTGACTGCATTCTGGATGATGTCATTAACACTCTCCAAACTGAAAGTAAGTCGTCCTCCTCCCAGCTAAGGAACGTACGGAATTGTGGAGCTTTCGCCTCACAATCAGGAGGCTGTGAGTTTGATCCTAGGTAGAGGCTGGTATTTCTATCTCTGGGCACGATGAGAATATATCTGCTGAATAAAACTCCGCATTGGCGACAGGAAAGGAGTCCGGCCAGTAAAACACTCAGCTCCGTTCAGTTGCACCGACTCCACCTTGCAAGGGATTACGGGGTCGTTAAACAACGAACAACATTTGAAGCATGGGTGACATTCCTGTTTGTTGGTGTTACATTCTCCTAAGCCAGACGTGTCAAACGTGTGGCCCGTGCACCGGATTTGGCCCGTGATAGGCCCTGGAATTGGCCCGCGTGGCTGTCCCGGAGACAGCAAGGGACCAGCCCCTGCCGTCCCGGGACCAGCCCCTGCCGTCCCAGGACCAGCCACGCCCACCCACTCAGCCACGCCCTCCAGGCCACGCTCGCCCCAGCCCCCAAAGGCAAACAAGATCCTGATACACCCTGTGACGGGATCGAGCACCCCTGTCCTAAGCCATACAAGTAATCCTCAATTTAGGACCACAGTTGAATCGTGCAGCCGTTAAGCAAATTTGGCTTCCCCCATTGACTTTGCTTGTTGGAAGCTGCCTGGGAAGGTTGCAGATTGTGATTGCCTGATCCCAGGTCAGCTGTTGTGGCCTGTTGGCCACCATTCCCTCTAGCAAGCCAAATCAGAGGAGGAGGAGGAGGCGTGGGAGTCAGGGTCAGCATCAACCTGAGAGCTCCGAGGGGGAATGGTGCTGGCACAGGGGTGGGTTCTAAATTTTTTTACTCCCGGTTCTGTGGTTGTGGCTTATTTTGTGGGCATGGCTTGATGGTCATGTGACAATTATTTAGGATTTAGCAGAGGTACTGGTCTACCAGGCTTTTAACTGCGTGCAGAGCTGTACCGATCTATTTTTTGCAGGCACTGGTCTACTCATGTATTTTTGCAGGCACTGGTCTACTCATGTATTTTTGCAGGCACTGGTCTACCCATTTATTTTTGCAGGCACTGGTCTACCCATTTATTTTTGCAGGCACTGATCTACTCATGTATTTTTGCAGGCACTGGTCTACTCATGTATTTTTGCAGGCACTGGTCTACTCATGTATTTTTGCAGGCACTGGTCTACTCATTTGTTTTCTTTTAACACTGATCAGCTGTAGGGCGGCCCTTTGAAGCCCCGCGGCAAGAGTTTAAACAGGTTTTTTTCCCCTCTAGCCATCAGCTGGGACTCAGGAGGCAGCAATAGATTGGGGGTGGGACCAAATAAAAGGTAAGAATAACGTGGGGGTGGGGTGGGGAAGGGGGGAAGAACCAGTTCGGTGATGTCATATCGTCACCGCTACTGGCTCGGGAGAACCGGGCCGAACCGGGAGGAACCCACCACTGAGCTGGCAGAGAGAGAGAGAGACAGAAGTGGAGCCTGGTCCATCTATCAGCCCTCAGATGGAGAGTCAACAGCCCCCAGGTCTGGAGGTGGCTGATGAGGAAGAGGAGGAACAGCTGGGTCCAGTGCCTGACCTGTGGATATGCAGAAGGCAGAGGAGAGGAGGGCAGTGGAAATCTATGGGCTGGTCCTTGGGATAGAAGAGCCACCGCTGCTAGCGAAGCCCCACCCTAGCTCTGGGGATAAAAGGCAGGCGGTGGAGATGAATAGATGTGGCAGACATCTATTCATCTCCCAGCCTGACACACTTGTTAGCCTGCGGTGAGAGAGAAACTTTTTTGCCGGGGCTGCTGGCGCTCCTAATCAAGGAATCGTTGCTTCAACTCTAGAGGGTTTGTCATGTTTGGGTCAGAACATCAGCACAAGTGTCATAAATACATGCCAGAAGACTCCTAGAGACTCCTAGAGAGGCTCCTACAGACTCCTAGAGAGACTCCTAGAGAGGTTCTGGAGGCTGGGGACAGCAAAAAATGTCACTTCCTGTCCCACCGAGAGTTGGGAAATGGGCCCTTTCAGCCTCCGTAGGGCCTCCAAGGGAGTGGGAAAGGCTGTTTTCGCCGTTCCCAGATACACAGAGAGGATTTGGAACCAGGTAAGAAAGAAAAATGGGCCTATCAGGCCATCATGTGCCAGGAGCGGGGGGGAGGGGGGGAGGGGGTTGCACACATGCGTGTGGGCACGTGCGTACGCGACCCTCCCCCGCCCCTCCCTCTCCTGGCACGCGATGGCAAAAAGGTTAGCCATCACTCTGTTAGGGAATCGGGCCATTGTGGCTTGTTTAAATAACCACTATTCAAAAAAAACCCTGGCATGGTTTGTTGTGTGAACACCAGTCTCTGTCCCAGATTGCAATTAACTTCTTCTCCTGTTACGATTCTTTAGGCAATCAATCTCCATCCAGGAACAGAGACTCTTTAAGAATCCTTGGTGCAAGCATGGTGGAATTGTGGAAACAATTTTGGGAAATGTGTACTTTCTAAAACTAGCTAATAACACCGCTTTTATTGGGAGTGTGGTACCATAAAATTACATATCAATGGAAAGATAATTTAATCAAAATTGTCATGCCATAACTTTGATGAAGGATTTGCTATTAGAATAGCAGTTATAAAGAGGAAAAGTGAAACACGTAGAAAAAACGAGATCTACAAAAATCACCATAGAAAAAACGAGATATACAAAAAGGATTCCCATGTCAGTTAATACTTTGTGTTGTGACTCCGACCCCCGAGCCCGTCTTATCAGAGGGAGAAGACTTCGAAAGTGAAGGAGAGGAGTTGGCAAGGCCTCCCTCTTCAGGATCCTCCTCTCTGGCAATGCCTCAGGTGTCTTCCGAAGGAGAAGAGATAGGCCAGGAGCCAGGCACTTCCGAGCAGCCGCAGTTAGACAGGAGATAAGTCTTGGCTGGATCCCCGCCAGCGTCGGAAAGATAAGCGCGCGCAGCAGAGAAAGAGGCGTGCCAGAGATTAAGCTGAGTCACTGGACCACACCCCACAGGGGATAAAAGGGGGTGTGGTGGCCATTCAGGCCTTGTGACGGACAAAACTGAACAGCTAGCAAGTCATACTGCGTTTCTGGAACTTCGTTATATGCTTTCCTTGGATTTATTATGGACTGGACTTGACAATTCTTTGGCTTTGTGGACTTATTTTGGTGTATCGGACGGAGGAGAAAAACCTCCCTTTGTGAGTAAAGTCTTTGGCAGGCAGCTTCTGGGTTGCTGCCAATGCTGTTATCTCAAAGGAATTCCTGACTGCTGGTTTTATTAACTCCTGGCTGACTGTTTGTGTGCGTGTGTGAGACGGGGACAGAACACTTAGCTGGGTAACCTTTAGCACGAATTCCGGCCTTACAACGTCTTCCCATGGAGCGAACCAAGTCTTTCAGTTCTGCAGCTGTTCTAATGTGAAACTGAGATTGAATGATGGCTTCTATTAACTGAGTTTTATTGCTGGGTCGCTTCTGACTGACAAGTTTCTTTAGTCGGCTCCATAGATTTTCCATTGGGTTAAGGTCTGGGCTATTCCCAGCAGTGGAATAGGGGATGATCTTGAAACTCCCCCCAAAAAGTGGTGTTATTAGCCATCAAACCTCAAAAATACACTTTTCCCACAAGGTTTCCACAATTTTGGCCACTACTGTAGGTAACCTCAGTGCTAAGTCTGCGTGGAGTTTGCTCCCATTTTATATAGGAGCTTGCCCTTTTTCTACAACATGGTTGTTGCATTGTGAATAGAAGTGGATTTTGGTTTGTTTTCCAGAATCCCACCAAGTTCTGGCTCAGCTTTTGGATACCTTGCTGGTGATTGGGAAGAAGCTTCAAGAGAACCCTTCAGTGCGGGGACATCTCGTAGACGTGGCTTGCAAGGTAATTAAAAACGGTCAGCCAGTGAATGAACTCGGGTTCTTTAAGTGATTTAATTGCATAGATCAGGAATATTCAACATTGGCAATTTTATAAGACCTGTGGACCTCAACTCCCAGAATTCCTTAGCTGATGATGCTGGCTGGGGAATTCTGGGAGTTGAAGTCCACAAGGCTTAAAATTGCCAAGGTTGGAGAGCTCTGATACAGATCAGTGTCTTTCCATATTTCTTCCCGACACCATGGAAAATTCAAAGATAATAGCAATAGCAATAGCTTTACAGCCCTCTCTAAATGGTTTACAGAGTCAGCATATTCCCTCCAACAATCCGGGACCTCATTTTACCCACCTTGGAAGGATGGAAGGCTGAGTCAACCTTGAGCTGTTTAGGATTGAACTGGTGGCAGTCGGCAGAGTTAGCTTGCAATACTGCATTCTAACCACTGCGCCACCACAGCTCTTGATTAGATAGATAGTTAGACAGACAGACAGACATAGCACTTAGACTTATATACCGCTTCACAGTGCTTTTACAGCCCTCTCTAAGCAGTTTCACAGAGTCAGCCTATGGCCCCCAACAATCTGGGTCCTCATTTTACCAACCTCAGAAGGATGGAAGGCTGAGTCAACCTTGAGCCTGGTGAGATTCGAACTGCCAAACTGCAGGCAGCCGGCAGGCAGCAGAAGTAGCCTGCAGTATTGCACTGTTGTGGCCCGCCAGCAGAGCTGGAAGCAGATTCGGACAGTGAGAGCATTGGAGAGGAACCTGGGCCAGTCCTGGAGTCTGGGGAAAGCTCGAACGAGGGCTCTGTGTCGGTGGCTGAGACGGACCCAAGGCCATCTGGTAGTTCTTTGCTACCTCTGGAGTCTCCGGAGTCTGACATCAGCGAGGCAGAAGAACAGTGTGAGCCTGTTCCCAGTGTGCGCATGCACAGAGCTGCCAGGAGACAGGAACAATTAAGGAAACAGGGTCGACTTGGGAGTAAGGCTTGGAGATGATTGGCCCCTCCCATAAGGCATAAAAGAGAAGCAAATGGGACGTGAGCTTTTGCAGGAAGCAATTAGTACATCTGGCCGATTCAAGATGTGAAAATTCTGTTTGTGACTCTGTGCCAAGTTTGGCCTTGCCCTGCGTCCAGAAATTAGCTCTTTGGCAGAGTTCCACAGGAGATAGGTGGGCGTTGATAACCTTGCTCTGAAAGACTGTTTATCCGCAGCATCTGACGGATTCCTCGCACGGTGTAAGGAACAAATGCCTGCTCCTGATTGGCTGCCTGGGGACAGTGGAGAAAGGTGACAGCTCGAAGGAAGTGGAACGCCAGTCTCCCAAAGATGTGCAGAAGATCATCGGGGATCACTTCAGCGACCAGGATCCACGAGTGAGGACTGCAGCTATCAAAGCTATGGTAGGTCTCCATGAGAAGAATGAAGATTTAAAATGAATGATGTGGAAATATAGTCAAATTCCTGTCACGTTTTCATCTTATTTTGCAAAAGCCTAAATTTTCTGAATTGCTATAATAACAATCTGGTGTAATTTTTTTTTCTCCTATAGTTGCAGCTCCACGAAAGGGGATTAAAGTTGCAGCAAGCCATTTATAACCAGGTAATGATGATGTCTTATATCAATTTAGCAAAGGGTTCTAATATTTGATGAATGCAAGAGAAATATTGAGGGAATCTGCTTTGATAGGTTTTGGTCTAGTGCTTAAGGCACCACATTAGAAAGCAGGAGACGGTGAGTTCTAGTCCCACCTT
Source organism: Pantherophis guttatus (assembly GCF_029531705.1). The sequence goes on from NW_026844124.1 coordinate 897,875, forward strand.
AGGCACGAAAGTCAGCTGGGTAACTTTGGGCCAGTCACCAGGAGACTGAGTTCTAGTCCCACTTTAGCTATGAAAGCCAACTGGGTGACTTTGGGCCAGTCACCAGGTGACTGTGAGTTCTAGTCCCACCTTAAGCACGAAAGTCAGCTGGGTGACTTTGAGCCAATCACCAGGAGACTGTGAGTTCTAGTCCCACTTTAGGCATGAAAGCCAGCTGGGTGACTTTGGGCCAATCACCAGGAGACTGTGAGTTCTAGTCCCACCTTAGGCACGAAAGTCAGCTGGGTGACTTTGAGCCAATCACCAGGAGACTGTGAGTTCTAGTCCCACTTTAGGCATGAAAGCCAGCTGGGTGACTTTGGGCCAATCACCAGGAGACTGTGAGTTCTAGTCCCACTTTAGGCACGAAAGTCAGCTGGATGACTTTGAGCCAATCACCAGGAGACTGTGAGTTCTAGTCCCACCTTAGGCACGAAAGTCAGCTAGGTGACTTTGAGCCAATCACCAGGGTACTGTGAGTTCTAGTCCCACTTTAGGCACGAAAGCCAGCTGGGTAACTTTGGGCCAATCACCAGGAGACTGTGAGTTCTAGTCCCACCTTAGGCACGAAAGTCAGCTGGGTGACTTTGAGCCAATCACCAGGAGACTGTGAGTTCTAGTCCCACCTTAGGCATGAAAGTCAGCTGGGTGACTTTGAGCCAATCACCAGGAGACTGTGAGTTCTAGTCCCACTTTAGGCATGAAAGCCAGCTGGCTGACTTTGGGCCAATCACCAGGAGACTGTGAGTTCTAATCCCACTTTAGGCACGAAAGTCAGCTGGGTGACTTTGAGCCAATCACCAGGAGACTGTGAGTTCTAGTCCCACTTTAGGCATGAAAGCCAGCTGGGTGACTTTGGGCCAATCACCAGGAGACTGTGAGTTCTAGTCCCACTTTAGGCATGAAAGCCAGCTGGGTGACTTTGGGCCAATCACCAGGAGACTGTGAGTTCTAGTCCCACTTTAGGCATGAAAGCCAGCTGGATGACTTTGGGCCAATCACCAGGAGACTGTGAGTTCTAATCCCACTTTAGACATGAAAGCCAGCTGGATGACTTTGGGCCAGTCACCAGGAGACTGTGAGTTCTAGTCCCACCTTAGCCATGAATACCAGTTGGGGGAGTTCAGACCAGTCCCTCTCTCAGTTCAATCCACCTAACAGGGTTATTGTTGCTGGGAAAATACAAGGAGGAAGGAATGTTCCCCGCCTTGAGTTATTTATAAAAAGAATAAAGGAAGGATACAAATCAAATAAATAAAAGAAGAATGCTCAAAAGTCGCAGCTTTTGGACAGATATGCTGCTTCTGAGGATTAGATGTTTAAGTAACATAGCAATAGCCCTTAGACTTATATACCGCTTCACAGTGCTTTTACAGCCCTCTCTAAGCGGTTTACGGAGTCAGCATATTGCCCCCAACAATCTGGGTCCTTGTTTTACCCACCTCGGAAGGACGGAAGGCTGAGTCAACCTTGAGCCTGGGGAGATTTGAACTGCCGAACTGCAGCTAGCAGTCAGCTGAAGTAGCCTGCAGTACGGCACTTTAACCACTGCGCCACCTCGGCTCTAACATGAATTCAAGCTCAATGCTCCTCTGCTTGTACCAGCCTGCCTGCCTTCTCTGGTCATCAATTGAACCCTTTTACACTTGGTTGCAGCCAAGACACATGAACAAAAAAAAAGACTTGTGTAGGGAGGGAGCAGGTCCAAATTTCCTCCATAGCCTTTCCTTTGCATGTGTCAAGTCTTTTCTTCACACGCTTTTAAAAACTCCAAATAAATACCCAATATTTTTTTTTTTTAAGCTGGGGTTTCGAGGCAGTTGTTCAGTGGCTAAGACGCTGAGCTTGTCGATCAGAAAGGTCGGCAGTTCAGCGGTTCGAGTCCCTAGTGCTGCGTAATGGGGTGAGCTCCCGTTCCTTGTCCCAGCTTCTGCCAACCTAGCAGTTCGAAAGCAGGTAAAAAAAAATGCAAGTAGAAAAATAGGGACCACCTTTGGTGGGAAGGGAACAGCGTTCCGTGCACCTTTGGCGTTTAGTCATGCCGGCCACATGACCACGGAGACGTCTTCGGACAGTGCTGGCTCTTCGGCTTTGAAACGGAGATGAGCACCGCCCCCTAGAGTCGGGAACGACTAGCACATATGTGCGAGGGGAACCTTTACTTTTACCTTAACTTCCAGGCTGTTGGATTTTTTAAATAACAATTTTCTTGGGTGGGATGTATTTCATTGTGGAAAACACTCTAAAATTAATATCTAATATAAGATGGAGTTGTAAGTCGAGGACAACTTGTAACACGGTTGTTAAGTGAATCCCTCAAAACCATGTTGTTCCGCCAGGCTGGGCTATCAATATAAAGATTTTAATTGGTTTTAAATGGGATTTTAAATTCGGGGTTTTATAAATTGGGCCTATTATTTAATGATTTTAATTATTTTTAAATTCGTCAGTTTTTGTGTTTTAATTAGGCTGTACACCGCCCTGAGTCCTTCGGGAGAAGGGTGGTATAGAAATAAAATTAATAAATAAATAATAAAATAATAAATAAATAACAAAAATCTGGTTTCCCATTGACCTTGCTCGTCAGAAGGTTGCACAAGGCGATCACATGACCCCTGGACACTGCCACCGTCATAAATATGAGTTGAGTGTCAATCCCGCGAGCGTGGGGGAATGCTGCAACGGTTGTAAGTGTGAAAAATGGCCCTAAGTCACTATTTTCAGCGACGTCGTAACTTTGAACGGTCCCCAAACAAACTGTTGTAAGTCGAGGACTACCTGTAAATGGTGAAATTGTTGGCCAGTAATAATCTCCTGGGAATCTTCCGTTGCAGGCTTGCAAACTCTTAATGGATGATTACGAACAGGTCCGGAGCGTCGCGGTGCAACTCACTTGGGTCCTTAGCCAGCTTTACACAGAAAGGTACGTACAAGATATATACTAGTGGCCAAAAGTGTGGAAACCTTTTGGGAAAAGTGTATTTTCTAAAACTAGCTAATAACACCGCTTTTTTTGGGAGTAGTACCATAAAATTATATATCAATGGAAAGATAATTGAATCAAGAATGTAATGCAATGACTTTGATGAAGGATTTGCTACTAGAATAGCAGTTACAGTATAAAGAAGAAAAGTGAAACACGTAGAAAAAATGAGATATACAAAAATTACTACCATGTCAGTTAATACTTAGTTGGGTAATCTTTAGCACGAATGACAGCCTTACAACGTCTTCCCATGGAGTGAATCAAGTCTTTTAGTTCTGCAGCTGTTCTAATAATGTGAAACCAAGATTGAATGATGGCTTCTACTAACTGGGTTTTATTGCTGGGTAGCTTAGGACCTACAAGTTTCTTTAGTCGGCTACATAGATTTTCAATTTGGCTATTCTCATCCCATTCCAGCAGTGGAATAGGATTATCTTGAAACTTTGGGAGTCCTTTCAGCAGTTCGAAGAAGGCTCCACACCCATCTGCACCACTCAGGTGACCCTGAGGACATAGACAAACCTCCAAGTGGCCTCAATGACTTTCTAAAAGGATGCAAATGACCAGCTGTCTGCAAGGAGTATCAATCCTTCCATTTCTCCACCATCCAGTCAGAGTTGAAGAAGCTTCTCGGATGAGAAGAGAAACGCCTTCAAAGAAAAACCAGAAAGTCCAGTTGCCTCTTGAAAAAAAAAAAAGCACCTTTGAGACAACCATGAACCTGGATGGGCTGAGAATCTCCATAGACAGACATCTTAAAGTTGCTGATATACAGATAGTCCTCAGTTTATGACCCTAATGGAGCCTAATAATGCTAACACTAATAAAGGGGTGTTATCCAGTTTTATAACCTTTTTGGGGCTGGTTGTTAAGAGAGCCTGGTGGCGCGGCAGACTAAAGCACTGTTATTAACAGTTATTAACATCAGCTGCCTGCAATTACTGCAGGTTCGAATCTCACCAGGTCAAGGTTGACTCAGCCTTCCATCCTTTCTAAGGTAGGTAAAATGAGGACCCAGTTTGTGGGGGCAATAAGCTGACTTTGTATAAATATATAAAAAGGATGAAGGCTATTGCTGAGCACATTGTAAGCCGCCCTGAGTCTCCGGAGAAGGGCGGCATATAAATCAAATTTAAAAAAAAAAAAAACATAGATAGTCCTCAATTTACAACAGTTCACTTAGTGACTTTTCCTACTTACAACAGCACTGGAAAACCTGATTTACATTCAGACGCTTGGGAATTGATTCATATTTATGACGGTCGCACTGTCCCAGGGTCAGGTGATCCCCTTTTACGACCTTCAGAGAAGCAAAGTCAGTGGGGAAATCAGGTTCGTTTTAACCTTAACTGATTTAACAGTTAAGATTTAACTGATTTAACAGCAGTGATTCACTTAACAAAGGCGGCAATAAAAGTGGGAAAATGAGGCAAAACCCACGTAACAAATTTCTCACTTTGCAACATAAAAGTTTGGGCTCCATTGGGTCATACGTTGAGGACTATCTGTACAGGTAGCTCCTAGACCTGCGGCCACAATTGAGCCCAGAATTGCTGCTGCTAAACGAGACATCTGCTAAGTGAGTTTTTCCCCGTTTTACGACCTTTCTTGCCACAGTCGTTAAGCGGAACACTGCAGTTGATAAGCTAGTCACCCAGTTGTTAAGTGAATCCGGCTTTCCTCATGGACTTTGCTTGTCAGAAGGTCGCAAAAAGTGATCGCGTGACCCCAGGGACACAGCAATGGTCATAAATATGAACCAGTTGCCAAACATCTGAATTTTGATCACGTGACCATGGGAATGCTGCGATGGTCATAAGTGTGAAAAACAGTCATAAGTCACTTTTTTCAGGGCCGTTGTAACTTTGAACAGTTACTAAACGAACTGTTGTAAATTCAGGATTATCTGTAATATCATCTCTCTCTCTCTCCCTCCCTCTCTCTTTCCCTCCCTTTCTCCCTCCCTCTCTCTTTCCCTCCTTCCCTTTCTCCCTCCCTCCCTCTCCCTCCCTCTCTCCCTTTCTCTCGCTTCCTCCCTCCCTCCCTCCCCCTCCCTTCCACCCTCCCTCTCTCTCTCCCCCTCCCTCCCTCTTCCTTCCTCCCTCCCCCTCCCTCCCTTTCTCTCTCTCCCTTTCTCCCTCCCTCTCTCTTTCCCTCCCTTTCTCCCTCCCTCTCTCTTTCTTTCCCTCTCCCTTTCTCCCTCCCTCTCTCTTTCCCTCCTTCCCTTTCTCCCTCCCTCCCTCTCCCTCCCTCTCTCCCTTTCTCTCGCTTCCTCCCTCCCTCCCCCTCTCTTCCACCCTCCCTCTCTCTCTCTCTCCCTCCCTCGCTCTTCCTTCCTCCCCCCTCACTCCCTTTCTCTCCCTCCCTCTCTCCCTCCCTCCCTTTCTGTCCCCCTCCCTCCCTCTTTCTTCCTCCCCTTCCCTACCTTTCCCTCCCTCCCTTTCTCTCGCTTCCTCTCTCTCCCTCCCTCCCACCCTCCCTCTCTCCCCCTCCCTCCCTCTTCCTTCCTCCCTCCCCCTCCCTCCCTCTCTCCCTCCCTCCCTTTCTGCCTCCCTCCCTCTTCCTTCCTCCCTTCCCCTCCCTCCCTTTCTCTCCCTCCCTTTCTCTCGCTTCTTCTCCCTCCCTCCCTCCCTCCCCTTCCCTCCCACCCTCCCTCTCTCTCTGTCCCTCCCTCCCTCTTCCTTCCTCCCTCCCCCTCCCTCTCTCCCTCCCTCCCTCTCTCCCTCCCTCCCTCTTTCTTCCTCCCTCCCTCCCCCTCCCTCCCTTTCTGTCCCTCCCTCCCTTTCTGTCCCTCCCTCCCTCCCTTTCTGTCTCCCTCCCTCCCTCCTCCACTCTCCCTCCCTCCCTCCCTCTCCCTCCCTCCCTTTCTCTCTCTCTCTCTCTCTCTTTCTCTCTCTCTCTAGCATTGTCCCCATCCCATCTTCCAACGAAGAAATCCGGCTGGTGGACGATGCTTTCGGGAAGATCTGTCACATGGTCAGCGACGGCTCTTGGGTTGTGAGAGTCCAGGCTGCTAAGCTATTGGTAAGAAGGATTTCTCCTCCTTCTTTCTCTGTTGCCATGGTAATCATCCCTGGTCTGCCAGCTGGTCCATGAAATCCAAGATGCTTAATTGTTCTCTCCCTTTATGGTCGATCTGCCTTTGTGCTGAGCTTCCGAAAGCCTCACCCTGAAGCTCAAAGGGGTGGAGGGAAGCCAGGGAGGAAGTGAAAAAAATAAGTTCCATCGTTGAGTCTCTTTCATTTATATGGGAGGAAAACGGGTGTTTGGCATACAGCAACATCCTGATTTGATCATAATAACAAAACAGAATAACAGAATTGGAAGGGAGCTTAGAGATCTTCTAGTCCAACCCCCTACTCAGGCAGGAAACCCTGCACCACTTCAGACAAATGGGTATCCAACATCTTCTTAAAAACTTCCAGTGTTGGAGCATTCACAACTTCTGGTGGCAAGTTGTTCCACTGATTATAATTGTTCTCCCTGTCAGGAAATTTCTCCTTAGTTCTAAGCTGCTTCTCTCCTTGATTAGTTTCCACCCATTGCTTCTTGTCCTGCCCTGAGGTGCTTTGGAGAATAGCTTGACTCCCTCTTCTTTGGGGCAGCCCCTCAGATATTGGAAGACTGCTATTATGTCTCCCCTAGTCCTTCTCTTCATTAAACTAGACATACACAGTTCCTGCAACCGTTCTTCATATGTTTTCACCTCCAGTCCAGTGGTGAAATTTAACATTTGTTACTACCGGTTCTGTGGGCATGGCTTGGTGGTGGTGGTGGTGGGGGTAATGTGACTGGGTGGGCGTGGCCAACTTTTTGTTTTTTAACTTTTAAAAGCATTTTTTCTACAACCTTTTCTAAGAGCCTTGGTGGCGCAGCAGACTAAAGCAGTGTTATTAACATCTGCTGCTTGCAATTACTGTGAGTTCGAATCTCACCAGGCTCAAGGTTGACTCAGCCTTCCATTCTTCCGAGGTAGGTGAAATGAGGACCCGGATTGTGGGGGCAATAAGCTGACTTTGTATAAAAAAGAACACCGCTTGGGGGGGGGGGCAAAAGCCCTACTAAGCAGGTATATACAAAAAAAGTATGAAGGCTATTGCTTAATGCATTATAAGCCGCCCTGAGTCTCCGGAGAAGGGCGACAAATAAATCAAACCAATAAATAAATAAATAAATAAACCTCTTAGGGCGAAGAGGTTGTAGAAAAAATTCTTTTAAAAGGCTCTGATGATCCCAGCTGAGCCGCGCGATCATCAGAGGCTTTTTTTTTTTTCTTTTAAAAGCATTTTTTCTAAAATCTCCGGTGGAAGAGGTTGTAGAAAAAATGCTTTTAAAAGTAAAAAAAAAAAAAGCCTCTGATGATCGCGCGGCTCAGCTGGGCATGGGGGGACGCAGGGATTTTTGCTACCGGTTCTCCGAACCACCCACCGCCATCGCTACTGGATCTGGTGATCTGGTCCGAACCGGGAGCATTTCACCCCTGCTTCAGTCCCCTTATCACCTTTGTGGCTCTTCTGTGGTTTTAGAATCTTTTTGACCACTTTTTGAATATCTGAAATAAGAGAGAGGGTTAGCAGAGGGCTCTCTAAACTTGGCAATTTTAAGACTTAACCTAAAACCTCATAGAACAGAACTTCGTCTCCCAGAATTCTCCAGGAATTCCCCCAGGGATTCTGGGAGTTGAAGTCCATAAATCTGAAAGTTGCCAAATCTGGAGACGTCTTTTTTAAAGCACAGATTTCTTATGATTTTCACCTCATTCTGTTCAAAATGACTTGACGAACTCTACCCACGTATCAGACCCGGACTTAAATAATTGTTTTAGCTTTGATTGGGCTTGGGATTAAAATGTCATTCTGATAAATGGTTTTCCCCACCTGTTTTCCAGGGGTCTATGCAGCAAGTTAGTTCTCATTTTTTAGAACAGACCTTGGACAAGAAGCTGATGTCAGATTTGAGGGTACAGTATTCTCTTTTGTTTTGTGCTGGGAGTTTATATCTGTATATCCAAACCCTGGGAGGCTGGAGGTTGCACGATTGATTCTTTTGAATGCTTTTTGGTTTTAGTTTTATTACCGTACTCTACCCCTACTCAACCTCTCCTGTACTCTTCCCCCTGCTCTCAATCTACTGTACTGTACTGTACTGTACTGTACTCTACTCTACTCTACTCTACTCTACTCTACTCTACTCTACTCTACTCTACTCTACTCTACTCTATCCCTGCTCTATTGTACTATACTTTGCTCTACTCTGCTTCCCCCTGCTCTACGTCTACTCTACTCTATTCTACTCTATCCCTACTCTACTCTACCCTCCCCCTGCTCTCACTCTACTCTACTCTACACTACACTCTACTCTACTCTCCTCCTGCTCTCACTCTTCTCTACTCTATCCCTGCTCTATTGTACTCTACTTTGCTCTGCTCTGCTTCCCCCTGCTCTACCTCTACTCTACTCTATTCTACTCTACCCCTACTCTACTCTACTCTCCTCCTGCTCTCACTCTACTCTACTCTATCCCTGCTCTATTGTACTCTACTTTGCTCTGCTCTGCTTCCCCTTGCTCTACCTCAACTCTACTCTACCCCTACTCTACTCTACTCTACCCCTGCTCTCACTCTACTCTACACTACATTCTACTCTACTCTCCCCCTGCTATCTCTCTTCTCTACTCTACTCTACACTCTACTCTACTGTACTCTACTCTACTCTACTCTATTCCTGCTCTATCCCTACTCTATTGTATTCTACTTTGCTCTGCTCTGCTTATCCCTCCTCTACCTCTACACTATTCTACTGTACCTCTCCTCTCCTCTCCTCTCCTCTCCTCTCCTCTCCTCTCTTCTCCTCTTCTCTCTCCCTGCTCTCCCCCTGCTCTCACTCTCCACTCCACTCCACTCCACCCTACCCTACCCCTGCTCTACTGGCCTGGCTGTGGTGGCCCTGAGGGAAGCTGTTGCAGGGTGCCTCGGGCAGCTCCAGCACCCTCCTGCCTCGCCTCGTTGCTGTGGCACCACAAGCAACGAGATAGGCAGCCAGCTGCGCAGGCTCTTAAGTGGGCTTATTTTGCGGAGTAGGGCTTATATTAGGCATACCTGTAAAAAAAAACATGCTAGGGCTTATTTTCAGGCTAGGGCTTATTTTCCAGGAAATGGTATTAAAATGCCTGACTTCCCTTGACTATTTGGTCTCTACAGCGCAAACGCACCGCCCACGAACGGGCTAAAGAGCTGTACAGTTCCGGGGAGTTCTCTAGTGGCAGGAAATGGGGGGACGACGCCCCGAAAGAAGAAATAGACACGGGAGCCGTGAACCTCATTGAATCGGGAGCCTGTGGAGCTTTTGTCCACGGCCTGGAAGACGAGATGTACGGTGAGTGGAGGAGACCCCTTGGATCTTTTTCGGGGAGCGGTCCTCACCTCCCAGGAATGGTTGCTTCGGTTCTCTGCCTCTTCATTCGATTTTTAAGCCGTATTTCAGCGCGCTGGTGCATTATTCAAAAACCCAAACAGCCCCCTGCGTAACCAAGTCCAAAATTGCAGAAAGGCTGGCCATTTAATACCGGTAGTCCTCGCCTTACGACCACAATTAAGCCTCAACTTCCGGTTGCTAAGTACGACCGTTGTAAAGTGACTTTTACCCCATTTTACGACCTTTCTGCCAACAGTTGTTAAGGGAATCACCACAGTTGTTATGTTAATCACCTGGTTGTTAAGCGAATCTGGATTCCCCGCTGACTACATTCTGATTGGACCATGTGACCAGTGACTTTGTGGGGGGAAAATGACAAAAGCTTTACTTTTAGTTGGGCATAAAACCGGCGGGAAGTTAGAGCCGATTTTCCACCAATCTGTACCAATTTGATACGTCCCAATAAAATGTTGGGGACGCTCAGTGGCTAAGACGCTGAGATTGTCGATCGAAAGGTCGGCAGTTCAGCGGTTTGAATCCCCAGTGCCGCATAATGGGGTGAGCTCCCGTTGCTTGTCCCAGCTTCTGCCAACCTAGCAGTTCGAAAGCAGGTAAAAAATGCAAGTAGAAAAATAGGGACTGCCTTTGGTGGGAAGGAAACACTGTTCCGTGCGCCTTTGCCGTTGAGTCATGCCGGCCACATGACCACGGAGACGTCTTCGGACAGCGCTGCCTCTTCGGCTTTGAAACGGAGATGAGCACTGCCCCCTAGAGTCAGGAACCACTAGCACATATGTGTGAGGGGAACTTTACCTTTACCTTCAATAAAATGTCCTTTGAGGAATATGCCTTCCTCAGGGTTCTAATTGTTGGGGATGTATTGCTTGGAACCTTGACGACTATCTCAACCCCCCCCTCACTATCCCTCAGCTCCAGTGTGGCAACACTGAAGTTCCCAAGATGGCTTCAGTCATGTTAGCTTCAGGGTTGACAGGTCATAGTTGTGAAAAATGGTCACAAGTCCAGGGATGGGATTTAGCCGGTTCGGACCGGTTTGGGTGAATCGGATGCTAATTTTACATCTGGTTCGCTGGTAGTTGCAAGGTCTAGCTGATCCTGCTCACCCCGTCCCTCCCCTCCCAGGAGTCTCCAAGTGGCCCGTTTTGGATGCCAGGAAAGTGCAGGGCCCACATGGAGGCTCTGGGAGGGCGAAAAACGGGTCTCCCGGAAGTTCCGGAAGTCTGGAAATGGGCTTGTTTCCGGCCTCCAGAGGGCCTCCGAAGTCTTAGAACGGAATCCTAACCAGGGGTGGGCTGCTGGGGGTTCGCAGGGGTTCGGGAGAACCTCTAGCTAAGATTCTGTGCAGTTCGGAGAACCCCCAAATCCCACTCCTGGCTGGCCCTGCCCATCCCACCCCTCCCAGGAGTACCCACGCGGCCCATTTTGGATGCAGGTAAGTGCAGGGCGCGCATGGAGGCTCGGGGAGGGCGAAAAATGGGCCTACCGGAAGTTCGTTTCTGGCCTCCAGAGGGCCTCCGGAGTCCAGGGAGGCTGTTTTTGCCCTCCTGGAGGCTTGAGAAAAGCCTCCGGAGCCTGGGGAGGGCAAAAATGTCCCTTCCCCTGCTGTGGTGCAGGAGGCCAAGTAGGCCACGCCCACCATGGCCACCCCCACCCAGCAACCAGGCAGAGAACCCCTTGCTAAAATTTTGGAATCCCACCCCTGCCAAAGTCACTTCCCCCCCCCCAATGGCGTCGTAACTTTGAGTGGTCCTGAAATAAATGGTTGTTTTAAGCTGCCAATTTTGAGACGGGGAGAAGCCGTTTCAGAAAACGTAGCTTGCTTTTCCAAATCCAAGACGCCAAGAAATTTGAAAAGACAAGAGCAGGGCAGCTCAGCTTACGGTCTCTCAGAAGAGAGGATTCTGGCGTTTCCTTTTTTTTTTTTTTTCTCCCATCTCTCACACAGCCTGGATCTGTTTTTCAGAGGTCCGGATTGCGGCCGTGGAAGCCCTCTGCATGCTGGCCCAGTCTTCGCCCTCTTTTGCCGAGAAGTGCCTCGATTTCCTGGTCGACATGTTTAACGACGAGATCGAGGAAGTGAGGCTGCGGTCGATCCACACCATGAGGAAGATTTCCAACAACATCGCTCTGCGGGAGGATCAGCTGGACACGGTGCTGGGCGTCTTGGAGGCAAGGGTCTTCCCCCCACCTCCACTTTCCCCCCTTCCATTCTTCTTCCATTTGTTCTGCCTTTGATTTCACCAGGGACATGGCTTTGATCGTGAACGGATAAATGTTCTCATTTTCATTTGGTTGGGTCCCCGTGAACCAAGAGTCAACTTCTGCATCCTCCCCAGCCCTCCCCCTGCCCTCTCCTCTCTTTCCCCTTCCTCCCCTCCCTTCCTCTCCCCTCCCCAGCCCTCCCCCTGCCCTCTCTTCTCTCTTCCCTTTTCCCTCCCTTTCCTCTCCTCCTCCCTTCTCCTCCCTCCCTTCCCCTCCCCTCTCTTCTCTTTCCCCTCCCTCCCTCTCTCCCCTCCCCTCCTCCCTTCCCCTCCCTCCCTTCCCCTCCCCTCTCTTCTCTTTCTCCTCCCTCCCCTCCTCCTTCTCTCCTCTCCCTTCCCCTTCCTCTCTTCCCCTCTCCCCTCTCCTCCCCAGCCCTCCTCTCCCCCTGTCCTCCTCTCTTCACTTTCCCCTCCCTTCCTCCCCTCTCCTCCTCTCTCTTCCCCATCCTCTCTTTCCCTCTCCCCTTGTTCTGCTCCAGCTCTGGATTCCCAAGGATTGTGACCCACACCAACGGTCCTTATCAAAGTTATAACGTACCAAGAATAAACAAAGTCCGGCAAAGGTTGGCAACCAGCCCAGAAAACAAGATACGATAAGACTCTCACTCTTCAAAAATGCTCTGTAATAATTACAGGTTGTTTCCAGCAAGAAATTACTAACTGCGTGCGACTTAAATAGGCTAAGGGAGTGGCCAAATATCCTCAAGCCTTACTCTTGAGGAGACCTCCTCCTCCTGAGTAGCCACTCCTGCCTTTTGGCAGCCCTGCGTGCTCGAGCATTGAGGAGAGGCTCCTCCACTTCGCTCTCTCCACTTGAAGGAGCCTCTGGAGGTTCTGAAGGCCCTGGCTGAGTCTCTTCCTCTGGCACCACATCTTCTTCAGCCTCCTCGCTGTCCGATGTGAGCGCCGGCTGCTACACCAGTAGCCAGTGCAGCTCGTGCAGGAGAGGTGTTGCCCGGGAGTAGCGGGAAGCTCCCGTAACAACCTGCGCAGCCGCATTCTGGACTAGCTGTAGCCTCCAGGTGGACCCCTAGGGCAGTCCCATGTAGAGGGCATTGCAGTAGTCCAATTGAGAGACAATGAGAGCTTGAGTGACTGTGCGCAGGGCGTCTCTGTTTAGGAAAAGCTGCAACTGGCGCACTAGGTGGACCTGTGCAAAAGCCCCCCTTGTCACAGCCGTCAGATGATCCGCCAAAGATAGCCACGAATCAAGGAGGATGCCAAGATTGCGGGCCCTTTCAGAGGGAGTCAACAACTCCCCTCCCATCCTAAGTGATGGGGTAACTAGATCAGAGGACGCCGGGATCCACAGCCACTCAGTCTTGGAGGGGTTGAGCCGGAGCCTGTTTCTCCCCATCCAGACCCGCAAATACGTATTTACTACCCAAATACGGTAGTAAATGCATCCATCTGGCTGATGATCTTAACAGGGGCTTATTTTGGGGGGGTAGGGTTTATATTACAAGCATCCTGAAAAATCATGCTAGGCTTTATTTTCCAGTTAGGTTCTATTTTCGGGGAAACGGGGGTATGATTTTTGCAATCCAAGGCCTTCACATCCGCTCTACTATGTGCTAGTCTGCGGCCTATTTCGTGTCCGCTCCTTCCTTTAATGTGGATGCTTGATTATAAAACGCTTTGCCATCCCAGCCTTTCCGTCTGTTGCTCTAGGACTCCTCCCGAGATATCAGGGAAGCCCTGCACGAGCTTCTGTGCTGTACCAACGTCTCGACCAAGGAAGGCATCCATCTTGCCTTGGCGGAGCTGCTGAAAAACCTCGCCAAGTACCCGACGGACAGGGACTCTATCTGGAAGTAAGTCTTTTCTTTGTCGCCCAAAAAATTAAGAATACAGGGAGCCCTTGACTTATAACTGCAAGGGAGACCAACGTTTCCCCTTGGGAAGTGGGACAGTTGTTAAACGTGAGTTTTGCCCCCTTGGTGAGCTTCCTTTCCAGAGCTGTGTGGGAATCACTGCAGCTTCATTCAGGCATTAAGCGAGTCCGGCCTTCGCGTTGACTTTGCTTGCCAGACGTCTCCTGGGAAGGTCGCCAAAACTGGTGAAATTAAAAAATGTCCCTGCCGGTTCTGGGGGCGTGGCTTGGTGGGCGTGGCTTGGTGGTGTGGGGTCATGTGAACTGGGTGGGCGTGGCCAACTTTTTTTTTACTTTTTTTTAAAAAAAATAATATTTATTAAATTTCCAAATTAAAATACACAGTACAAAAAAGAAACATAATACACAAAAAAGCAAAAACACACACACACAAACACACACAAACAAAAAATATAAACAACCAAAAACAAACTTATCAAAATTTCAATACTCATAACAACTTTTCTGCACCGGTATCTCTAGCCTATTTAACCTCTTTACACAAATCCTACTTCTAAATATCTCTTATCTTAAACTTACATCTTTATTTAAGTTATCTTGATTTCTGTTTACAATTTGATCTCATAACAAAAACATCCCTTAAATTTTATGTTTACTCTCCAGCCAGGAATACAGTGGTGAAATGGAAAATTCGTTACTACTGGTTCTGTGGGCGTGACTTGGTAGGGGGAGGGGATAATGTGACTAGGTGGGCGTGGCCAACTTTTTTTTTACTTTTTTTTAAAAAAAAATAATATTTATTAAATTTCCAAAGATTAAAATACACAGTACAAAAAGAAACATAATGAAAAAGCAAGAAAAAAACACACACACACACACACACAAAAGCAAAAAATATAAACAACCAAAAACAATATCAAATATCTAAATAAAATATCAAATAAATTATATATATATATATATATATATAATATAATACAAACTATTCTAAATATTTATTTATTTATTTATATAATATAAATAAAATATCAAAATTTCAATACTAATAACTTTTCTGCATCGGTATCTCTAGCCTATTTAACCTCTTTACACAAATTCTACTTCTAAATATCTCTATCTTAAACTTACATCTTTATCTAAATTATCTTGAGTTCTATTTACTTTTTTAAAGCATTTCTTTTACTACCGGTTCAGGCGAATAGGTAGTAAAAAAAATGCTTTAAAAAAGTAAAAAAAAAAAAAAAAGGTTCCGATGATCGGGCGGCACAGCTGATTGTTGGAACCTTTTTTTTAACTTTTTTAAAGCATTTATTTTACTACCTATTCAGTCAAACCAGTAGAATTTTTTACTACAGGTTGGGGTGAACTGGCCCGAACCGGTAATATTTCACCCCTGTGTCCCACGTGACCCCGGGACAGTGCAACCTTTCTGTTGTGAAGCGAAACATTTCTTGAGTGAGTTTTGCCCCATTTTACGACCTTTCCTTGCCACAGTTGTTAAGTGAATCACTGCCGTTGATAAGTTAGTAACCTGGTGGTTAAACGGATGTGGCTTCCTCGCTTGACTCCGCTCGTCAGAAGGTCGCAAAAGGGGATCCCTGAGACCGTCATAAAATATGAGTCACTTGCCAAGCGTCCAGATTTTGATCATGTGACTGTGGGGGATGCTGCAACGGCCGCAAGTGTGAAAAACTGGTCATAAGTCACTTCCTTCAATGACGTAATTTTGAACGATCACTAAAGGAACCGGTTGTAAGTTAGGGCTACCTGTGTTCTAACTGTTCATAAATAATTATTGTCGCCTTTAACAATAAATAAATAAATAACGTTTGCCGTTTGGTTACAATTAAAAGGTGATCCTTCTCTGTTTTTCAGGTGCTTAAAATTTCTGGGAGGCAGGCACCCCACTCTGGTGCTCCCACTCGTCCCTGAATTGTTGGGGACCCACCCTTTCTTCGACACCCCAGAACCAGACATGGATGATCCGGCTTGTATCCTTTCCTCCCCACATACCAGTGGTGGGTTCCTCCCGGTTCGGTCTGGTTCGGCCGAGCCGGTAGCGGTGACAATATGACGTCACCGAACCGGTTCTCCCCCCCCCGCCCTCCACGTTATTCTTACCTTTTATTTGGTCCCACCCCCAATCTATTGCTGCCTCCTGAGTCCCAGCTGAGGACTAGAGGGGAAAAAAACTGTTTAAACTCTTGCCCAGGGGCTTCAAAGGGCCGCCCTACAGCTGATCAGTGTTAAAAGCAAACAAATGAGTCAGGTCGTAAGTGCGAGGACTGGTCGTAAGTGCGAGGACCTTCCAGAAATGACTCTGACCAGCTAGCCACGCCCACCTAGTCACATGACCTTCAAGCCACACCCACAAAATAAGCCACGCCCACAGAACCGGTAGTAAAAAAAATTAGAACCCACCCCTGACACATACCTGTTCGGGGGGGTTAATGCTCCAAAGCAGGGTTGGTGGGCAACTGTGGCCCTTTTACAACCTGTGGACTTCAACTCCCAGAATTCCCGAGACAACTTGGCTGTCTCGGGAATTCTGGGAGTTGAAGTCCACAGGTTGTAGAAGGGCCACAGTTGCCCACCACCCCTGCTCCAAAGGAATTCAGATTTAGTGCACAAAACCGCTTGTGGGCTTGCAAGCCGCCAGTAGGTGGGGCAGAAAGTTTGAGTTGCAATGCGCATGCAAGCCGCCTTTTCCGCCAGTTGTGGTTTCCTGGGGTATCGTGAAAAGAGAAGCCATCAGTAAAATTGCAGCTGTATTCTAGCATCCATTTGGTTGACGAATGGGGATTTGCTTGCTCCTTTAAGCCTGAAAGCCAGCTAGAGGACTTTGGGCCAATTACCAGGAGACTGTGAATTCTAGTTCTGCCTTAGCCATTAAAGCTGGCTGGGGGACTTTGGGCCAATCGCCAACAGAAAGTAAGTTCTAGTTCCAGTGATCTCTAGGTGGGATTCACATAATTTAACTTACCGGTTTGCCCAGCATCGAAAAAGTGAGCTCGCGACTTCGGCGCACGTGCCTGGGGTCAAAAACGTGTCTAAATAGAACAGCATAGAGACGGGGCAGGTTAGCGGGTCCATCCGCGATTTCTGCTACCGGTTCGCTTGAACAGGTCTGAACCGGCTGAATATCACTTCTGACCTTAGCCATGAAAGCTAAGGGGAGAAGCGGGGAGAGGAGACAAAAGGAAGACGAAGTAGGAGAGGAAGGAGAAGGAGAAATGAAAAGGAAGGGGAGGGGGAAGGGGAAAGGAAAAAAGGAAGAAATAGCGAGAGCACTTACTGTAGGCTTATATCTGTGATGGCGAATCTATGGCACGCGTGTCACAGGTGGCACGCTGAGCCATATCGGTGGGCACATGAGCATTGCCCTAGCTCAGGTATGCCAGCCAGCTGATTTCCAGGCCTTCTGGGCCCACTGGAGGTCGGGAAACGGGCCGTTTCCTGCTTCCGGAGGGCCTCAGGGGGTGGGGAAGGCCGTTTTCGCCCTCCCCAGGCTCCAAGAAAGCCTCTGGAGGCTGGGAAGGGCAAGAAACGGGACTACGAGCCCACCGTGCCATCGCATGCCAAAAGTGGGGGGAGTGGGGGGAGTTGGACGTGCATGCACGGGGGGGCAGGGTGCATTGAATTATGGGTGTGGGCACACACACACACACAACACTCCCCCTCCATGGTCCCCCCACTTTTGGCAAGCGACGGCAAAAAGGTTAGCCATCACTGGCTTATATACTACTTCCACAGTGCTTTTACAGCCCTCTCTAAGCAGTTTACAGAATCAGCCTCTTGCCTCCAACAATCTGGGTCCTCATTTTACCCACCTCGGAAGGACAGAAGGCTGAGTCAACCTTGAGTCGGTCAGGATCGAATTCCTGGCTGTGGGCAGAGTCAGCCTTCCATCCTGCATTCTAACCACTCTTGCCACCAGGGCTTGCCTATTGTACTTCTGATTTTGTGCTACCCTAAACTCGCCATGACAGAGGAGGAACGCGGTGGCTCAGTGGCTAAGACGCTGAGCTTGTTGATCTTTGAAAGGTCAGCAGTTCAGCGGTTCGAATCCCTAGTGCCGCGTAACGGGGTGAGCTCCCGTCACTTTTCCCAGCTTCTGCCAACCTAGTAGTTTGAAAGCAGGTAAAAAATGCAAGTAGAAAAATAGGGACCACCTTTGGTGGGAAGGGAACAGCGTCCCGTGTGCCTTTGGCATTGAGTCATGCCGGCCACATGACCACGGAGACGTCTTCGGACAGCACTGGCTCTTTGGCTTTGAAACGGAGATGAGCACCGCCCCCTAGAGTCAGGAACGACTAGCACATATGTGCAAGGAGAACCTTTACCTTTACCTAAACTCACCAGCTTTGTTCCTCCAGTTGCCAAACCATATTCCCCCCACCCTTTGGCACTTAAAAGTGGCGTAGGAGGGTAATGCCTCCTAAGGCAGCATTTAACATCCAGCTGCCTGCAATTACTGCAAGTTCAATTCTCACCAGGCTCAAGGTTGACTCAGCCTTCCATCCTTTCTAAGGTGGGTAAAATGAGGACCTAGTTTGTGGGGGCAATAAGCTGACTTTGTATAAAATATATAAAAGTATGAAGGCTATTGCTTAACGCATTGTAAGCCGCCCTGAGTCTCTGGAGAAGGGCGGCATATAAATCAAATTAAAAAAAAAAAAAAAAAGACTTGTTTTAACTGCTTTACAATCAAGGATCTGAAGTCTTTTCCCTCCCTTAACCTGCGGCCCAGATATCGCGGTCTTGGTTCTTATTTTCAACGCTGCCAAATCCTGCCCAACGATGCCGGCGCTCTTCTCGGACCACACCTTCCGGCACTACGCCTACCTTCGGGATAGTCTCTGGCACCTTGTGCCGCCTTTGCGGGTAAGTCTTGATAGAGCCTTCACAGAGCCTTGATAGTACAGTGGTCTACGCACCCTGTTATTAACACAGCTGCCTGCAATTTCTGCTGGTTCGAATCTCTCCAAGGCTCAAGGTTGACTCAGCCTTCCATCCTTTCTAAGGTAGGTGAAATGAGGACCCAGTTTCTGGGGGCAATAAGCTGACTTTGTATAAAATATACAAAAAGTATGAAGGCTATTGCTTAGCGGATTTGTAAGCCGCCCTGAGTCTCCGGAGAAGGGCGGCATATAAATCAAATTAAAAAAAAAAAAAAAAAAGTCATTGGGATGAATGAGGGTAAGTCATTGGGCATCCATGACAAGTGTTTTTACAAGTGTACAAAGTTTACAAATACAAATTTACAAAAGTACAAATACAAGTTTTATAAGTCCTCGACTTCTCATGTGGTGGGTTTCTAACCGGTGACGACGGGAGGCTCCGCCCACCCGCCCGGACATTATCACGGACGCTATGCGCAGAAGCGCCATGTGTGAGCGAAGCGAGTTCTGAACCGGTGACGAAGGTTAAGTGGAATCCTCTACTGCTTCTCATGTGACATTTTGAACATGTTAGCTTTCTGTTTCTGGAAGGTCCTAGAAGCCACACATGTGGTGGGCTGGGCGGGGGTGGGGGGTGTCACCCACGGCCTCCGGGTTGCCCATGAGAGGCAGATCCTATTAGGACAGTCCTTAGCACAAACATGGCAATTTTAAGATGCCTTAGATGAGAAGCCAGCTCTTCTAAAGGGAAATAACGCATTGCAGGGCACATGTGTTGGAAACTGCATGACTGACTGAACCTTTCCCTTCCCCTTCCCTTCCCTTCCCTCTCTCTTCCTTCCCCCTCTCTTCATTCCCTCTCTCTTCCTTCCCTTCCCTTCCCTCTCTTCCTTCCCTCTCCCTTCCTTCCCTTCCCTTCCCTCTCTTCCTTCCCTCTCTCTTCCTTCCCTCTCTCTTCCTTCCCTTCCCTTCCCTCTCTTCCTTCCCTCTCTCTTCATTTCATTTCCTTCCCACTCTCTTCATTTCCTTCCCTCCCCTCCCCTCTCTCTTCCTTCCCACTCTCTTCCTTCCCTTCCCTCTCTCTTCCTTCCCTCTCTCTTCATTTCCTTCCCTTCCTGCTCTCTTCCTTCCCACTCTCTTCATTCCCTCTCTCTTCCTTCCCTCTCTCTTCCTTCCCTTCCCTCTCTCTTCATTCCCTCTCTCTTCCTTCCATTCCCCCTCTTCCTTCCCTCTCTCTTCCTTCCCTTCCTACTCTCTTCTTTCCCTCTCTCTTCATTTCCTTTTGTTCTCTCCCGTCTCTCTTCCTTCCCTCTCTCTTCATTTCATTTCCTTCCCACTCTCTTCATTTCCTTCCCTCCCCTCCCTTCCCTTCCCCCTCTCTTCCTTCCCTCTCTCCATTCCCTTCCCTCCCCTCTCTCTTCCTTCCCACTCTCTTCCTTCCCTTCCTGTCCCTCTCTCTTCCTTCCCACTCTCTTCATTCCCTTCCCTTCCTTTCCCTCTGCCTTGCCTTGCCTTGCCTCGCCTCTCTTCCCTTCCCCTCTTTCCCTCTTCTCTTTTATGTCTTATTTCTGTTTTGCTTTTTATATAGCTGCCTGGGAAAAAGATAGCCTCTTCTTCCGGCCCTGCCAGCCTCACCCTTCAAGAAGATCCTTCTCAGGAATTTCTACAGCAGAGCCTCGAAAGAGTTTTCAGTCTTCAGCATCTGGATCCACAGGGCACTCAGGAGCTGCTGGAATTCACCATTCGGTACTGGCTTTGGGAAATGAGAGAGGGGCGGGCTGGACATCTTCACCCAATTGGGTGAATTCATCCACCGAATTCTCCGCATAGTTTTCTGTTTCTTAGTCCCCAAACCCTTAAATGGGCTGCCTGTATTCAGCAGTGTAGGGTTGGTGTCCAAAGTAGCTGCACAAATCCATCTTCCATCTCTAGTTTATCCTTGGGAACTCAGCTGAGCCTGTCTTTGAGAACTTAAACAAGCCAAAATCCTGATTGTCTCTTGCTAACAAAGCAGAATTTCCTCCACTCTTTTCTGTGCCCATGGAGGCATGGTGGCTCAGTGACTTAAAAGATACCGGAGAAGATCTGTGCTCCGGCGGTTCAAGTCCTACCACTGCATAAAGGAGTGAGCTCCCGTCCCTTGCTCCAGCTCCTGCCCACCTAGCTGTCCGAAAGCATGCAAACGCGAGTAGATTAATAGGTACCACTTCGGTGGGAAGGTAACAAGGCACTGTGTTTCGCTGCATGCTCTGTGCGGCGATGTGATGTCACTCTGGCCACATGTCTGTGGAAATGTCTTCACCTTCAGTGGCCTAGAAACAGAGATGAGCACTTCTCCTCCCCCAAAGTTGGCTATGAATAGTAAAGGGGGCTCGATGCGGTTAAAGACACTGAGCTTGTCAGCTGGAAAGTTGACAGGCCAGGTTCGAGACCCGCTCGCTATGGGACAGGGTGAGCTCCCGTTCCTTGCTCCAGCTCCTGCCTACCTAGCCATTTGCAAGCACGCAAATGCGAGTAGATGAATAGGTATCACTTCGGTGGGAAGATAACAGTGTTCCGTGCGCCTTTGACAGTGCTGGGCACAGAAATTGTCTTCGGACAACGCTGGCTCCCTCGGCTAAGAAACGGAGGTGAGCATTGCCTCCTAGAGTCAGTCACGACTGGACGGGGGGAAAAAACACTAATGCTAATTTGCATCCCATGAAAAGGTATTTAAGGCCAGTGCTCTCACAGACGAACCCAATTCAGAGCACACTGACGATGTCTCCTCGAATGGTGACGAAATGTTTGCCAAGCAAATTGCCAAGCTTGGAGCTCAAATGAACAGCCCAACTACCAACCCAAGCTACTAATATTCAAATATATATTCCAAACCTTTACCTTTAGCATGGCAAACCTACAGGGACTCCTTTATATGTTTGCTTTCTTTGGCCCAGGGACCTCCAGAGGTTTGGAGAATTGCAGTCCGACTTAGCTGGCATGGCTGACTTCTCTGCCGCTTACCTACGCTGCCAGCTCCTTCTCATTAAGGTATGCGTTTACAACTGCTTTGTGTTTCCTTACTCTTGATTGTTGTGGCCCGTCAGTGGCCTGTGCAGTTAGTAGCTGATTCCGACAGCGAGGAGGCTGGTGTGGTGCTGCGCCAGCAGCCTGTGCAACTGGCGCTCGAGTCAGAAAATTAGGAGGCTGGAGAAGATGTGGTGCCAGACGCGGGGATTCAGCCAGGGCCTTCAGAACCTCCAGAAGCTCCCATAAGTGAAGAGGAAGAAGAGGAGGAGCCTCTTCTCAATGCACGAGCGCGCAGAGCTGTTAAAAGGCAGGAGTGGCTCCTCAGGAGGAGGTCTCCTCGAGAGTAAGGCTTGGGGCTAATTGGCCACGCCCCTAGCCTATTTAAGGAAGGACGATGACTGATGCAATTTGCAGGAAACAACTTCGTTCATATTCCTTCGCGTCTTGATTCCAGAAATGTTTGATTCGGCTCTTGTTTCTCTCTTGTCAGTTTTCCTGCAAATTGCTTCTGGGCATTCTGCCAACCACAGTAAGATTACGGTTATCTGAAATACTGTGCCTCAGAATTGAGTTATTATTCTTTGGATTTCTTGTCAGCTGTTAATGAAGTTAAATTAACAGCCCTTGTTCAGAAAAGACTGATTTAAACTGCACTTGTGTTCGAACAACTATTAAGAAAGCTCATTAGTAGTCCTTAATTAGTAAACTTAAGGTTTGTACGGACTTTGTGTGTGCTGCGTTCTTTGGGGTTCATAGCTGGGGCAAAACATTGGTAGAAGCCAGGGGTGGGCAACTGTGGCCCTTTTACAATCTGTGGACTTCAAGTCCACAGGTTGTAAAAGGGCCACAGTTGCCCACCCCTGGTATAAGCTAGGAAATTACATGGAACCAGCTATTCCCTTTCAGTCCATCTACAGAGATTCTCCGTCATCCAGATTTATGGTTGTCTCGAAGATGCTTTTTTTTTTTTTTTCAAGAGGCAACTGGACTTTCTGGTTTTTCTTTGACAACGTTTTGCTTCTCATCCAAGAAGCTTCTTCAGCTCTGACTAAATGGTGAAAGATGGAAGGATTTATAGTCCTCACAGACAGCTGGTCATTTACCTTCTTTTAGAGAGTCATTGAGGCCACTTGGAGGTTTATCTGTCCTCAGGGTCACCTGAGTGGTGCAAATGGGGGTGGAACCTCCTTGGAACTACTCAAAAGGATCATGTTGTAGACTAGAGAGAGATGATGTCGTATTTATTTTATTTATTTATTTTTTAAATTTTTATACCACCCCCTCTCCCGAAGGACTCGGGGTGGTGAACAGCCAAAATTAAAAAACATACAATATAAACATTAAAATACTATAAAAACAAAATTAAATTTATATTGGCTACCCCCAATTTAAAACCCCTTACCCATAAAATTCAGCAATTAAAAGATTTTTAACCCAGCCCGGCTTGCTGAAATAAAAAAGTCTTCAGGGCCTTACGGAAGGAAGGTACAGAGGTCCGGGATCAGTCGTATCCCTGGGGGTAGCTCATTCCAGAGGGCGGGTGCCCCCACAGAGAAGGCTCTTCCCCGGGGGGGTCGCCAGCCGACATTGCCTGACCGATGGCACCCTGAGGAGGCCCTCTCTGTGGGAGCGTATTGGCTGGTGGAGGTTATTGGTGGCAGACGGTGGTCTCGTAAATAACTGGGCCCTAAGCCTTGGAGTGCTTTGAAGATGAGAACCAATACCTTGAAGCATACCCGGAAGACCACTGGAAGCCAGTGCAGCTTGCGCAGGAGAGGTGTCACGTGGGAGCGCCATGTCGCCCCAATAACCACCCGCATGGCTGCATTCTGCACCAGTTGGAGCCTCCGAGTGCTCCTCAAGGGGAGCCCCATGTAGAGAGCGTTGCAGTAGTCCAGGCGGGAAGTGATGAGGGCATGAGTGACCATGCATAAGGAGTCCCGATCCAGAAAGGGGTGCAACTGGCGTATCAGGTGAACCTGATAGAAAGCCCCCCTGGCCACGGCCGTCATACGCTCTTCTAAAGACAGCCGTGCATCCAGAAGGACACCCAAGTTACGCGCCCTCTCCGTTTGGGCCAATGTCTCGCCCCCAACCGCCCTCCGTTGAGAGAGGGCGGTTCAATTTTGACCTAGATGACCTCTTTGACCCCTCTTTCAAACCAGCAGTCTCCTCTGTCCAAAATGTGGACTTTGCTGTCTTCAAAAGAGTGGCCTTTGTCTTTTAAATGAAGATACGGACTGCTGAATTTTATCCGGATAGGTTTGTTCTCCAGTGTTCTCCTATGAGGCCTTCAAGTGGCCTCAACGACTTTCAGAGGGAGTGCTAGCGACCAGATGACCTCAAGGAGCATCAGTCCTTCCATTCCCCACCATCCAGTCAGAGCTGAAGAAGCTTCTTGGATGAGAAGCAAAACGTCTTCAAAGAAAAAGTTCAGTTGCCTCTTAATAAAGCATCTGTCAGGGTTCCAAATAACAGATCCATAGCAAGCAAAACTCCGAGGCAGGTAGATTCCTCAAAGAATAGCTTTATTAGACTTACCATATTGGCACATACCTGGTGAAAACCGACTCTGAAGTCTCCCGCACTTTTTTGACCTAATTAAAAGTTTTTCTAGAATGTCCTTGGTTCCCAAGAGAAAATGTTTTGTTTTGGCTACAGAGTCCCTCCTATCTCAAATCCCATTTCCCTATTCCTCAGCTCCAGTGTGGCAACATTGAAGCGGTAAAAAATGGCTTCGGTCAGGTCAGTTTCAGGGTTGACAGCATCTTAGTTTGTTTTTTTTTAATTTGATTTATATGCCGCCCTTCTCCGGAGACTCAGGGCGGCTTACAATGCGTTAAGCAATAGCCTTCATTCTTTTGTATATTTATACAAAGTCATCTTATTGCCCCCACAAACTGGGTCCTCAATTTACCTACCTTAGAAAGGATGGAAGGCTGAGTCAACCTTGAGCCTGGTGAGATTCGAACTTACAGTAATTGCAGACAGCTGGTGTTAATCACAATGCTATCAGTCTGCTGAGCCACCAGGCCCGTTTGGGTCTTTGGGACACCCATGGTCTGGATGACCGAGAATCTCTAGAACCAACCCTCCGACGTGCAGTCCAAGGTCCCCTCGGCCTCACCTGTGAGATCCGGAGTTTTCCATCGCACAGGTTGTTGCAGGCGACAACGTTCCCCACGTGAGATCTGTTGGGGAAAAAACACTCTGGGTCTCGTTTTATTTTCAGGCTCTGCAGGAAAAACTCTGGAACGTCGCAGCTCCCCTTTACGTGAAACAGAACGCTCTGGCCTTAGCTGCAGCTCGGCAGGTATGCTGGGAAGGTGGGGTGAGGTGGGTTATTTATTTATTTTGTGTCCAGATCAAACCTTTCAACTGTCACTGCGTTTTTGTATTTACCAGATGAGCTATTATTTTTGGACTTTCAGATTTACCGTAGCTTGCCAAGTTTCTTATCAGTAAGCTAACTGCGCATGTCTACATTCCTTCACTGTCTTCTAAAAACTTTTTTTGTTCTCCTGCCAAGAGAGGTCCGGCAGGAACGTTGCCAAGATGTAACTAATTAGACTAGTGAGATGTTTTATTTTCTTTATAACAAATAAATGAGTTTTTCTTAGAAAATATATCTTCGGGTTTATTTTCTTGCAAAAGTATACACAAGGAAAATGCCACGATTCACCTCTAACTCAGGCAATTACCCCAGGAAGGTAACGGGGCTGATTGCCACCTTTTTGGTTAAATCGTAAGTCAGAAACAAACAAACAGTGGTGCGGTGTCCTATCAGGAGGCTGTGAGTTCGATCCTAGGTAGAGGCAGATATTTCTCTCTCTGGGCACAGTGAGAATATATCTGCTGAACAAAACTCCGCACTGGCGACAGGGAAGGGCATCTGGCCAATAAACACTCTGCTCGTTCCATTCAGTTGCCCAGACTCCACCCCGCAAGAGATTATGGGGTCGTGAAAAGAAGATGTTAGCCAGAAACAAATCACTTTTGGGCACATTCTACTGGTAGTAATAGGCAGACCAACAAATGGGCCGGACTTTGCGTCTCTTCACATTCGCACAGGATGTTGTTATCTTGTGGAGTGGGGGACGGAACCTCTGGGTGGGAACGGAGAATTGTTTGGGCTGGGTATTGTTGGCTCAGGGGCGGTAGGAAAACCAAGAAGTGTTGTGGTCCGCCAGCAGCCTGCGGAGCTGGCAGTGGAGTTGGACAGTGAGGAGGCTGGGGAGGAACATAGGCCAGTCCTGGAGTCTGGGGAAGGCTCAGACGAGGGCTCTGAGTCAGAGGCAGAGATAGGGCCAGGGCCATCTGGGAGTTATGTGCGGACTCCAGAGCCTCCAGAGTCGGACATCAGAGAGGCAGAGGAACAGGAGAAGCCTGTTCCTAGTGCGCACATGCGCAGAGCTACCAGAAGGCAAGAACAGTTAAAACAAAAGGGACGACTCGGGAGTAAGGCCTGGAAATGATTGGCCCCTTCCATAAGGCTTAAAAGAGGAGCAAAGGCACGTGGGCCCTTTGCAGGAAAGCAATGTTGCTAGATCTGTTCCCAGTCGGCATCTCTGTTTGATTCTGGACTCTCTGGGGCTTTGCCAAGTAGGTCTTTGGCAGAGTTCAAGGGAGATAAAGGTGGGTGATTATCCCGAAGGACTTTTTTGCAACTAATGGGGACTCAGCTGCGAATGAACGTAATTCACAGCTATTGCAATAAAAGAGGTTTTTGGGACTATTTGTATGTTTTAATGGCTCAGGAAGCCTAGGTCACAACAAGAACAAAAGAGAATATTTGTAGCTCCAGGTTGGAGTGTGTTTAAGCATGACGGTTGTTCAGTGAGTCCCGTCCGATTTTACCATTTCTTTTGCCATGGTTCTTAAGGGAATCCCTGCCATTGTGAAGGGAATCGCACGATCATTAAGTGAATCTGGCTCCCCCCTCCCCCATTAACTTTGCTTATTAGAGGCTGGCTGGGAAGGGGACAGATTGTGATCACGTGACTCCGGGATGCTGCAACTCTGCCGGTTGCCAAGCAGCCAAATTGATCAGATGACTGCGGGGATGCTGTGATGGTTATAAATGGGAGCACTTGTCATCAGTTACTTTTTTCATTGTTGTCTATTACATCCATCCATCCATCTATCACCTCTCTCTATCATCTATCATTCGTCATCTATATCTCTATCTATCTGTCTGTCTGTCTAGGAGGTATCTTATCTATCTAACTATCTTTTATCTATCATATCTATCATTTATATATCTATCTTTTATATATCATCTCTCTCATCTATCATTCATCATCTATATCTCTACATCTATCTATCTATCTATCTGTCTGTCTAGATATCTTATCTATCTATCTTTTATCTATCATATCATATCTATCATTTATATATCTTATCTTTTATATATAATCTCTCTCATCTATCATTCATCATCTACAGTATATCTCTACATCTATCTGTCTGTCTGTCTAGGTATCTTATCTATCTAACTATCTTTTATCTATCATTTATATATCTTTTATATACTATATCATCTCATCTATCATTCATCATCTATATCTCTACATCTATCTATCTATCTATCTATCTATCTATCTATCTATCTATCTATCTATCTGTCTAGGTATCTTATCTATCTATCTTTTATCTATCATCATATCTATCATTTATATATCTTTTATATATGATCTCTCATCTCTCATTCATCATCTATATCTCTACATCTATCTATCTATCTATCTATCTATCTATCTATCTATCTATCTATCTATCTATCTATCTAGAATAGAATAGAATAGAATAGAATAGAATAGAATAGAATAGAATAGAATAGAATAGAATAGAATAGAATAGAATAGAATAGAATAGAATAGAATTCTTTATTGGCCAAGTGTGATTGGACACACAAGGAATTTGTCTTTGGTGCATACGCTCTCAGTGTACATAAAAGAAAAGATACATTTGTCAAGAATCATAAGGTACAACACTTAATGATGGTCATAGGGAAACAGTCAATATAAATCGTAAGGATACCAGCAACAAGGTTACAGTCATACAGTCATAAGTGAGAGGAGATGGGTGGTGGGAACGATGAGAAGATTAATGGTAGTGCAGACTTAGTGAATAGCTTGACAGTGTTGAGGGAATTATTTGTTTAGCAGAGTGATGGCATTTGGGGAAAAAACTGTCCTTGTGTCTAGTTGTTCTGGTGTGCAGTGCTCTATAGCGTCGTTTTGAGGGTAGGAGTTGAAACAGTTTATGTCTAGGAAGTGAGGGGTCTGTAAATATTTTCCCAGCCCTCTTTTTGACTTGTGCAGCATACAGGTCCTCAATGGAAGGCAGGTTGGTAGTAATTGTTTTTTCTGCAGTTCTAATTATCTTATCTATCTATCTATCTATCTATCTATCTATCTATCTATCTATCTATCTTTTATCTATATCTATATCTATCTCTACCTACATCTATTTGTCTGTCTGTCTGTCCGTCCATCCATCCATCAGTCTGTCTGTCTATCTATCTACTGTATCTAATTTCTACACCACCCATCTCATGCAAGTGACTTTGGGTGGTTTACAACAGATGTTAAGAAGAGGTTCTTGATGATTGCTTCGATTGTGTTGTATTGTGCGGTTACTTCAGCCATTGTGGGTTTGAACTAGCCAACACACCATTTTCCAGGTGAAGCCATCTTTCGGTAGCCCCCACCCCCCAAAGAATTTAAAAAAAGAGTCCCTTCTCGTCTAGATTATGGAAGAAACATACAAGATGGAGTTCATGTACAGCAACGTGGAGCATCGGCAAGTGGTCATCATCCACCATATGAGGCTGCAGGCCAAGGCCCTGCAGTTGATTGTGACCGTGCGGACAACGAGAGGGTAAGGAGGTTTTCTGGGACTTTTGGGGATGCCAGATCACTGGAGACAGAAATTAGCAGAAAGTGGATTGAGTTACTGACTATAGTTGGCTCATAAAGCTTTGCAAAGCTTTGGATCGATTGATGGCTCCATGGCTTAGGACCTGGTTATCTACGGGACCGCCTGCTACCACCAATAGCCTCCCACCGGCCAGTACGCTCCCATAGAGAGGGGCTCCTCCGGGTGCCGTCGGCCAAACAGTGTCGACTGGCGGCCCGCAGGGGGAGAGCCTTCTCTGTGGGGGCACCTACGATCTGGAACGAGCTCTCCCCGGAGATACGGAGGATCCTGGATCTGCGCACCTTCCGTCCCGCGCTCAAGACTTTCTTATTTCATCAAGCTAGCCTGGCCTAAATCTCTCCCCTTTTTAAATGTAAATTTTAATTTGTTTTTAAATTATGGGGTATTTTAAATTTTTCTCAGCCAAATTATTTAATTCGTTTTTATTCTATTTTAAATTTTTGTATTTATGTGTTTTATCTCGTAGCTGTTCACCGTCCTGAGTCCTTCGGGAGAAGGGCGGTATAGAAATTTAATAAAATAAATAAAAAATAAATAAAATTATGTGCTGTTGGGTTGGTGTTGACTCTTCCAAAGCACCTGAAGGCAGGACAAGAACCAATAAAGGATAGGATAGGATAGGATAGGATAGGATAGGATAGGATAGGATAGGATAGGATAGGATAGGATAGGATAGGATAGGATAGGATATAGAATAGAATATAGAATAGAATAGAATAGAATAGAATAGAATTGGATGTGATGGGGTAGAATTTAGGAATAGAATAGAATTCAGGATTAGAATAGAATAGAACAGAACAGATTAAGGAATAGGAATAGAACAGAATTTAGGAGAAATTTCCTAAATGATGAGAACAATTAATCAGTGGAACGACTTGCCTCCAGAAAATTCTCCAACATCGGAGATTTTTAAGAGGAGATTGGGCAGCCATTTGTCTGAAATAGTATAGGGTTTCCTGCCTGAGCAGGGGGTTGGACTAGAAGACCTCCAAGATCCCTTCCAACTCCATTATTCTGTTATTCTTAGTGACCAGATACATACATAAATAAATAGGGAAATTTTACAGATAATCCTTGACTAACTATGACAAAAGAAACTGGAATTTCCATCGCAAAGTGATGCGATTGTAAAGTGCAACCGCTTTGCTTAATGACGGCAATTCCGGCTGTCCCGTTTGCCATCGTTAACGGAATCCCACAATCATTAGGTGAGGCATCTTCCTGCCGGCTTCCCACAACCAAAGTCAGTAGGGAAGCTGGCAGGAATTCTCAAGTCCCAGAATAGCAGTTAGGTAAGTGGTTGTTGCCAGATGGGGGAGGGAGGGAGGAGTGGGTATACAGGGATGCAGGTGAAGGTTGGGAATGGTGCATTGCGAATCATTTGGGATGTGTGTGAGAGACACCCCATGGGTTGGAGAGGACATGGGGCAGGATGCGAGAGATGCTGCGTGGTTAGGTGTTGCGCATGGGGTGCCTGTTGGGGAGGGTGCCTGGCATGTGTGGGAAGTGGTACCCAGGATGGGAAGAGTCTGCAGAGTTGTGCAAATGAGGACAAAGAGACTGGGGAATAATGCACATGTGGTGGAAACGTACTACAATTATCTGCAAGGTTTCCTGCCGGCTTTCCCATTGACTTTCTGGAGAAACTGGTAGACAACATTGCAAATAGCGATCATGTGATCAGAGAGTGCTCGGCACCTCATTATAAATGCAAACTGATTGCCAAGCGCCCAGATCACAATCATATGACCATAAGATGCTGAGGTAGCCGTAACTCTGAAATACCGGTTATAATCAGCATTTGTTCAGCACCATTGTAACTTTGAATGGTCGTCGAACGAATGGTCGTAATTGTCACATGCCAGGGAAATCGGGAGGTCCAGGCAGTTCGAATAAAGATTTATTGTAAGCTTAAACACTCTGCAAGAATCTGAACTACTAACAGTTAAAGCAATTTGGCAGTAAATAAGGAAGTCACAAGTAGGCTGGACTTGGATCGCTCGTGGGTGCGAAGGGACTTGTGACGTGTGACGCGTTTGACTCCTCCCTCAGCCTGATCATTACTTAATGATGTGGATGGCACTTGTCCAAAGCAAATTCACACCCCCCCACCCCAATTTCAAATTTGGTGTAGGTTCCAAAGTGGTTTACCAAAGGCCTTGCGCTGAATTGATGAATAAATACGAATTGGAATGGAAATTTGTTTTGCATCGCTTGCATTCCCACGCCAGCTTTTCTGTAGAATAATCGTGTCTGATTTCTTGGTCTGGACGTGACTTGCAACCGGCCAAAATCAAGATGGACTTTGTATCTTTGTCACAGGGTGGAACCGCTCGGGATATGCGAGAAATTTTTGCAGGAAGTGGACTCTTTTCAAAGGTGTGTACTGTCTGGTTAGATATTCCTCAGGTGCAAACAGGTACACGCCCCTTTGTCACAAGGTTGCCCTTGTCTCAATTTTCCTTCTCTTTTGCATCCACAAGCTATCAGGGTTGACACAAGAATTTGTTACACACATACACATAGACATAACCCTACTCTCAGAAAGGTAATAATTAGTTATTAGTTCTAGTTATCAATAGTTTGATCGTAGTCTCATTTTTCTTCTCATGTTCCTTTTAGTCATACATGTATTCTTTCATTATTTTTAGCGGAATCGCTTTCTATTCTTGACTTTATATTTCCAGTTTGTTTTAATAAAAAAAAAATAGCTGTTGTAATACACATTTTTTTATGCCTCTGTGTTGTCATGCCTCGATTTCTCTGTCCTCTCATCCTTTCACAGGTGTTTTATTTCTGAGCTGCCTCAGATGCAGGGCAGCTTTGTGGATAAGCTTCTTGACCTGATGCCCAGGTTGGTCACCTCCAAGCCTTCAGAGGTAGTGAAGATCCTCCGGGTGACCTTGAGACAGAGTAATTTCCTTCGCCTTCCATTGCCAGAGAAGGTGAGATTTCATTCATTCACTCATTCATTCACTCACTCATTCATTCATTCATTCATTCACTCATTCATTCACAAGTTCACTCATTCATAAATTCATAAATACATTTTCATTCATAAATAAATATATTCATAAATAAATATATTCATTCATTCATAAATTCATAAATACATTCATAAATAAATATATTCATTCATTCATAAATTCATTCACTCATTCACAAATTCATTCATTCATTCATTCGTAAATTCATTCATTCATAAATTGACTCATTCATTTGTAAATTCATTCATTCATAAATACATTCATTCATTCATTCATAAATATATTCATTCATTCATTCATTCATTCTTCATTCAATTCCTACAGCTGCCCATCTCAGTAAATGACTTTGGGTGGCTTTCAATTCAGAACATATACTACAATTAATTTTTTTAAAAGACATTTTAAAACAATTAAAAAAATTAGAAAGCATTAACAGCACAGAGTTGCTCTATGCTCTGGCTTGGTGTCAGCTTTTGATTCTGTCCCACCATTGTGTTCTTTTTACCACTAACCCTTCCCAACATAATCGCTTTCTCCAGGGAATTGCACCGCATGACATGGCCAAAATAAAGGAGACCTGTTAACAATATAGACAGGAAACAGGGCCCTTAATCAGCGGTGGGTTTCTCATACCATGTTTCCCCGAAAATAAGACCCTGTCTTATAGTTTTTTGAACCCTGAAATAAGCGCTTGGCCTTATTGCCATGCGCTCAAAAGCCCGATTGGGCTTATTATCAGGTGGTATCTTATTTTGGGGAAAACAGGGTTGATAGATAGGAAGGAAGGATATGTAAAATATATAGATATAGATAGAATATAGATAGATAAGATATAGATAGACAGAAAGGATATAGATATAGTTAGGATATATAGATAGATGGAATGTGGATGGATGGATGGATGGATAGAGAGGATATAGATAGGATATAGATAGATGGGATTTAGACAGACAGATAAATAAATGGGAGGGAGATAAATGGGCGATAGATAGTCTGTCTGACATGATATAGAAAGAATGCAGCTAGATAGATAGATAAATAGAGATAGATATATAGAGAGAGATAGAGATAGAAGTTGGGAAATGGGCTGTTTCCGGCTTCCGGAGGGCCTCTGAAGGGGTGGGGAAGGCTGTTTTTGCCCTCCCCAGGCTCCTAGAAAGCCCCTGGAGCCTGGGGAGGGTGAAAAATGGGCCTACCGGGCCCACTGTGCCATCATGTGCTAAAAGGGGGGGCACATGCATAGGGGTGGGGTGCATTGAATTATGGGTGTGGGCACACACATGGGCAACCTTGCCGCGCTCCCCCCGCTTTTGGCACGCGACGGCAAAAAGGTTAGCTGTCACTGCTGTAGAAGGTCAGGGATTGGAAAAGGGAAGGTTTGCTTCATCTCAAGATGTCACTGTGTTAAGTGTTTGCCAGCTGAGCTTCCATCCTAAGACTTACGGTAGCCTGGCCAGAGAACTTATCTGTAGCAACTGAGATAAGACTGTCTTGTGAGGCATTGGACTACTGCGCATGTCTACATTCTTTTCTAACTTCCTGATTTATATTTCCTTTGTCCGTCTGTGTGATAAGATTGCCGGTAAAATGTAGTTAGCTAGTTTTTTTACTTTTATAATAAAATGTTTCTTAGAATACATTCGGGTTTTCTTTCTTTGAAAGTATACAGCATGGAAAACAAGATCCATTCGCCTCTAATTAATTACAGTTTCGCCAGGGGGGGGGAACGAGGCTGATTCACGCTTCGACACAAAAAAACGTAGGTTGATGTTGCCCCATTTCTTGCCCCCAGGTCCACCGAGCAACTGCCACCATTATTGAACCCACGGGAGAGTCCGACAATCCCCTGCGCTTCACGTCAGGGTTAGTTGTTGCTCTGGATGTGGACGCCACTCTGGAACACGTGCAAGATCCACAAAGCACAGTGAAAGTTCAGGTAATGGGAATGGAGCCACGAAGTTCACCGTGCTGGGCAGGGGTGGGTTCCACTTATCTTTACTACCGGTTTGTAGCGGGAACGCGCGCATGCGCAGAAGCTTCTGCGCATGCGCAGATCACCCGTGATGACGTCACGGTGGGTGGGCGGAGCTTCCCGCCAGTTTTACTACCGGTTCTATAGAATGGGACCGAACCAGGAGCAACCCACCAATGGTCCTGGATTAGAACAAGGTTAATTTGGATGGATGGATGGGGAGGAAGGGAAGGATGATGAGAAGAGAGGGAGGGAGGAAAAAGGAAAGAAAACAGGAAGGAAGGAAAACGAAGGAAAGAAGGAAGGAGGGATAGTGAAAGGGGAGACAGAGGGATAGAAGGAAGAAAAGACGGGAAGGAAAATCAGAAGGGGAGAGGGAGAGATAGTGAAAGGGAGACAGGGATGGAAGGAAGGAAAGAAGACAGGAAGGAAAATGGGAACGATGTAGGGAGCGAAGGAAGGATAGTAGAAGGGAGAGGAAAGGATGGATGAAAGGAAGGAAAGAAAACGGGAATATTTGAAGGGAAGGAAGAAAGGATGAGAGGGGAGGGAGGAAGAAGGAAGGAAAAGAAGGAAGGATAGTGAAAGGGGAGACAGAGGGATGGAAGGATGATGAAAGGAAGGAAAATGGGAATATTAGAGTGAAGGGAAGGAAGGAAGGATGATGAGAGGGGAGGGAGGAAGAAGGAAGGAAAAGAAGGAAGGATAGTGAAAGGGGAGACAGAGGGATAGAAGGAAGAAAAGACGGGAAGGAAAATCAGAAGGGGAGAGGAAGAGGTAGTGAAAGGGAGACAGAGGGATGGAAGGAAGGAAGGATGATGAGAAGGGAGGGGGGAAAGAAAAAGGAAAACAGAAAGGAAGGAAAGAGTGCTTTGGACTAGTCCAGTGATGGCGAACCTGAGTGCCAAAAGGGAGCACTTTGCATGCGTGCTCATCAGGGCCACGACCTGAGCTGCCCAGGGGGCATCTTGCACACCGGATAAGGTACTTCCGGTTTCCGGCACGCACGTGCGCGCCAGCCAGCAAGTCTTCTGGTTACTCTCGCTCACGTGCATGTGCCAATCAGCTGGCTGATTGGCCAGCTCACGCTGGAAAATGGAAGACCACCTCCTCCAGTTTCCGGCACTGCTGCACTCTCAAAGGCCAACTGATTGTCGCCTGTGTATGCGCGCCAGAAAACCGGAAGAGGAATGGGGTGATGCCGTGCGTGCCAGGCGACACAGGTTCGCCATCACGGGACTATTCCATGCATAGTATTTATGTGGTGTCTGGTTACATGTGGCTTTTTAGTTGTTTTAATTGGGGTGTTGATGGCCGGCTATTCAGTCATTGGCTGTTGTTTCTTTGTGCTGCTAAGTCTTTGGCTCCTGAGTATCTAATAAGCCGGTAGTAAATCAGCACAACAACTGACAAGGGACCCATTTCCCAGGCTTCAATCATTTTTTTTTTTAAAAAAAATTTGATTTATATGCTGCCCTTCTCTGGAGACTCAGGGCGGCTTACAATGCGTTAAGCAATAGCCTTCATCCTTTTGTATATTTTATACAAAGTCAGCTTATTGCCCCCACAAACTGGGTCCTCATTTCACCTACCTTAGAAAGGATGGAAGGCTGAGTCAACCTTGAGCCTGGTAAGATTCGAACCTGCAGTAATTGCAGGCAGCTGTGTTAATAACAGGGTGCTTTAGACCACTGTACAGAACAGCCATTTCCCTGGCTGTTTTTGTCCCTGCTCGGCCAACAATCTTAGTAGCTGTGAAATTGAATGTATTGCTTCACTGATGATTCGAGGGTTGAGGATGGAGAAGAGACAATCACTTCAAGTCTCTCTTTTTCCTTCTAGATTATGTATCCTGATGGCCAGTCCCAGGTGATCCACCCGAAACCGGCAGATTTTAGAAACCCTGGTCCAGGAAGGCACCGGTTAATTACTCAGGTTTATCTCTCACATACTGCCTGGACAGGTAGGGCAGACTGGGCTTTAGAGCTTCTTTTGATCTACTGGGAAAAATTATGTAATGTAGATTTCATCTGGGTACATTTCTCAGTGTTTAAAAGAATTGTTTATGTACCTACCCGGTAGTCCTCAGCTTATGACCACAATTGAGCCAGAAAATGTATGTTGTTAAGGGAGAAATTTGCTAAGGGAGTTTTGCCCCATTTTACAAGCTTTCTTGACACGGTTGTTAAATGAATCACCGGAGTTGTTAAGTTAATAACACGGTTGTTAAGTGAATCTGGCTTTCCCCCGTAGACCAGGGGTCTGCAACCTTAAACACTCAAAGAGCCATTGATCTGTCCCCGTCTACACACACACACAAACACAGCCAGCCGAGGGTTAAGAAAGTACTTGGCACGCACACAGGTTGTTATCTCAAACTTGGCAACAATATAAGCACCGTCTGCCAAGAGTTTTACTGCAACAGATAACATAAAATTACATACGCATTGCAAATAGTCCAGCAAAACAATATCCCTTCGGCAGCTTCAGACGTTGTTCAAGTGACTAGCCAAAGTTCGTTTTTGTTCGTCACGGAGTTTTACCAGCCACCACCCTCTCTTATATAGTCTCTGGGGTGTGGTCCAGTGACTCAGCTATAATCCCTAGTACGCCTCCTTAACTGCTGCAGCCGTTTATCACGCCTTCGTTGGCGTGCATCCAGGAACAACGGCTCTCCTTCCTCGCCCTCATCAGAGACACCTGGCTCCTGGCCAATCTCCCCTTCCTCGGCCGGCACCTGAGGCAGTGCCAGAGGGGAGGGGCCTGGAGAGGGAGGCCTGGCTGACTCCTCTCCCTCATGTTCGGAGCTTTCTTCCTCCGATGAGATAGGCTCAGAGGGCGGGGCCACAACAGCCATTTGGACCCGTTTCCCACAGAAAAGAAAACACCGGGAGCCACAAAACCCTTCCCGTGCCTGACTATTTCATAAGCGGCACAAAACTAGCATATGTAGTTTAATTAAACGTTCTGTTTTCTTCTGAAACTTTTCTTTTCTTGGATTTATCCACGGTTGGCCTACCGGGTGGTTAAAAAGCTCAATAAATCGCGTGCCAGTGGGTGTCGCACATTGGCGGTTGTGACGTATATTTTGAGCGACAGGGAGCCGCAGCAGAGGGATGAAAGAGCCATATGCGGCTCCAGAGCTGCAGGTTGCTGACCTCTGCCGTAGACTTTGCTGGCCAGAACATCGCAAAATTGATCACGGGACACTGCAACTGTTTTAAGTACATGCCAGTTGCCAAGCCTCTGAATTTTGATCACCTGACCACGGGGATGCCGCAACGTGTAGAAAAAAAAATCTTGTAACTTTTTTCAGTGTCGTCGTAACTTCGAACGGTCACTAAATGAACGGTTGTAAGTGGAGGACTTACCTGTATGTTAGTTACTTTTTTGGAAACCTGGTAGATTTGAAATTTCCTTCCCTCTCTTTTCCCTTCTTTTCTTCCTTTGCTCCAGAACCTTGTCAAATCGAACTCCGTCTTCTACTGGCCTACAGTTCGGACAGAACCAAAGCCTCCGTAGGCCTCTCGCGGTCCGCCTGGGGAGACAGCACGGATCTCCTGCCCCCATCCGAGGGCAGCATCGAAGGGACTCTCCTGTTCGGCAAACCGGTCAAAGTTTATATTATGCCCAAGCCTGCCAGACGGTGAAAGCTGTCGTTGCAAAATCGTTTTCCTTTTTTTTTTTTTTTTTTTTGGGAGGGGAAGAGATTTCAGAAGTTGGTAGGACTTCCGTAAAGACCATCGAAGTGGACGAGGCAGACGGGACAAGTTAAAACTCGGCTCTCTTCTCTGCTTGCGGAACTGCTGGAAAGGGAAGCGGTCAAAGAAGTTGCTACTCGGACTTCGCTACGGTGGTTTACTCCGTCGCTCGGCAGCCTCCTTAAATGCAAAATGGTTTTGGTCCAGCTTGCCCAGCCAAGAGTTCTGCAGTCCAAAACATCTGGAGGGGGAGGGGGTGTCTGGTTGGGAAAATCTGGATCTCGGTCACTCTCCTTTGGCCTTTCTTTAAACTTACGACCTATTCAGAAAGTAAGTCCTAGCTTGATTTTTTACACGGGGATCCAATATAAGCCCTACCCCCAAAATAAGCCCTAATTAAGACCCCGCCCACTCCAGGGTGCACAGGTAAAAATTAAGCTAGGGTGGGGAATGGGGTCTGCGTGGAGCTGCCCTGCTATAATTACCTTGGGACACTTGCAGCCAGTCTTTGCACACCTCGGCCCATTTTTTTCTGCAGCCGGCAAGGCTTTTCCGAAGGTTTCTGTAGCCGATAACAAGAGCTTCGGATCGATCCGGAGCTCTGTTATCGGCTGCAGAGGCCTTCGGGAAAGAAGAGTTCCGATAGCGTAAAAGAGGTTGGGGGCGACACACACAAATGAGGTGAGTGAGTGGACAACACCTCCCGCCCCGAAAATAAGACCTGGTGCTATTTTTGGTGGTTAAAAAAAAATATGAGACAGGGTCTTATTTTCGGGGGAAACACGGTAGGATGGTGGACAGTGTTTCTTTTAGCAACTTTTTTTTTACACGGTGGTGAAATGAGGGACAAAACCATCAAAATTTCTCATCTCAATCTTTTAAGAAGTTGGTGGACTTGATGCGAAGATCCCAGTTGACATGTTGAGATACAGAAAAACCGTTCTGGCATCTGGACTGGTCTCCGAATGTACCATTTTATCTCGGGTTATGTGGGGCCAGTGGAATAAATGGGAAGAGACGTTGTGTGCGATTCTCTTTTTGAGACGGAAACTTCTCCCGGGCAAAGATGCTTTCAGGTGATCTTGTGGTTTCGTTTTCACACAACTTGGGAACCCATCATTTAATATTTTTTGACATTTATTAAAATAGCACTGTGCCTCCTCCCTAGTGATGTTATTGTATGCTGTAAGTAGTATTTCTTGAGTGAACTCTAGAGTTTTGGTTAATTTGGATGGATGGATGGATGGGGAGGAAGGGAAGGAAGAAACGGAGGAAGGATGATGGGAAGGGAGGAAAAAGGAAAGAAAATAGGAAGGAAAACGAAGGAAAGGAGGAGGATAGTGAAAGGAGACGGAGGGATAGAAGGAAGAAAAGACGGGAAGGAAAATCAGAAGGGTGGAGGGAGAGAAGGAAGGAAGGATAGTGAAAGGGAGATAGAGGGATCGAAGGAAGGAAAGAAGATAGGAAGGAAGAAGGGAAGGAAGGATAGTGGAAGGGAGAGGAAGAGATGGATGAAAGGAAGGAAAACAGGAATATTAGAGTGAAAGGAAGGAAGGAAGGATGAGGGAGGGAGGAAGGAAAAAGGAAGGAAAACGAAAGGAAGGAACACGAAGGAAAGAAGGATAGTGAAAGGGGAGACGGAGGGATAGAAGGTAGAAAAGACGGGAAGTAAAATTGGGAGGGAGGGAGAGAAGGAAGGAGGGAGGGAGGATAGTGAAAGGGAGATGGGGTGGAAGGAAGGAAGGAAAGTGGGAAGGATGTAGGGAGGGAAGGAAGAGGTTAGTGAAAGATGGAGGGATGGAAGGAAAGAAGACAGGAAGGAAAATGGGAACGATGTAGGGAGGGAAGGAAGGATGGATGGAAGGAAGGAGAAAACAGGAATATTAGTGAAGGGAAGGCAGGAAGGATGACGACGAGGGAGGGAGGGAGGAAAAAGGAAGGATACTGAAAGGAGATGGAGGGGTAGAAGGAAGAAAAGACGGGAAGGAAAATTGGAAGGATGGAGAGAGAGAAGGAAGGGAGGAGGATAGTGAAAGGGAGACGGAGGAATGGAAGGAAGGAAAGAAGATTAAGGAAAATGGGAAGGAGGGAGGGAAGAAAGGATAGTGAAAGGGATGGATGAAAGGAGCGTTCTGAGCGACCGACATCCCCTAGACCGCTTGTAAAAATCTTGTGCATGGGAATCACATAACGTAACATCTGTTTCTCTTGTTCCCCCTGAAAGCCGAACCGAAGGCGTCTCGTAAATTTGATTTTGATTCTTTTATTTCACTCCCTGGGAATGATTAAGTCGGAGGGGTCCAGTTACCCAGGAAATTACTTGGAACAATTGTGCCACTGTTTCCCCCACCCCACCCCGCTTCCCCTGGCTGAAGATACCTCAATATTTCTACCTCTCTAGTATCTTACTTTTTCCCTCTGTTCCAGGCTCTCTTTCTCTCTCTTTCCCTTTCCGTCTATCTCTCCCTTTCTGTCTCCCTTTCTCTCCCTTTCTCTTTCTCTCACTCCCTCTCTCCCTTTTTCTTTCCCTCTCTCTCCCTTTCTTTCTTCTCTTTCTCTCCCTTTTCTCCCTCCCTTTCCCTCTTTCTCCGTCTTCCTTTTTCTCTCTCCCTCTCTCCCTTCCTTTCTCCCTCTCCCTTTCTGTCTCCCTTTCTTTCTCTCCCTCTCTTTCTCTCTCCCTCTTTCTGTCTTTCCTCTCCCTTTCTCCCTTTCTCTCCTTTTCTCACTCCTTCTCTCTCTCCCTTTCTCCGTTTCCCTTTCTCCCTCTTTCTCTCTCCCTTTCTTTCTTTCTCTCCCTTTTCTCACTCCCTTTCTTTCTCCCTCCCTTTCTCCCTCTCTTTCTTTTTCTCCCTCTCTCTCTCCCTTTCTCTCCCTCTCCCTTTCTCTCCCTCTCCCTTTTTCCCTCTCTCTTTCTCTCTCTCCTTCTCTCTCTCTCTCTCTCTCTCTCTCCCACTCTGGACACAGCCCAATTTGTCCATGTCCTCCTTAAAATGCAGTGGCCAGAATTGGGTGCAATGCTTCAGATGTCTGGTCTGCTCAATGCACAACATAGGTAGTCCTTGACTTACAACAGTTCATTTAGTGACCGAAGTTACGGCACTGAAAAAAGTAACGACCGTTTTTCACACTTACGACCGTTGCAGCATCCCCATGGTCGCATGATGTTACATTCGGACGCTTGAC
Source organism: Pantherophis guttatus (assembly GCF_029531705.1). Next base: position 938,124 of record NW_026844124.1, read on the forward strand.
AACTGACTCGTGACGGGTTGCAGTGTCACCGAGGTCATGTGATCCCTCTTTGGCAACCTTTGGATGAGCAAAGTCAATTCGGGGAAGCCGAGTTCACTTAACAACAGTGTTAACTAACGTCACAATTGCAGCAATTCACTTAACAACCGTGGCAAGGGAGGTCGTAAAAATGGGGCAAAGCTCACAGAGCAAACGTTTCACTTAGCAACAGAAATGTCGGACCTCAACTGCGGCCGTAAGTCAAGGACTCCCTGTACTTTTCAGATTGTCAGTATTTTTGTTAATGTACAGTAGTGGCCAAAATCGTGGAAACCTTTTGGGAAAAGTATATTTTCTAAAACCAGCTAATAACACCACCTTTTTTTGGCGAGTAGTACCGTAAAATTATATATCAATGGAAAGATAATTTAATCAAGAATGTAATGCAATAGGGGATGCGGTGGCTCAGTGGCTAAGATGCTGAGCTTGTCGATTGAAAGGTCAGCAGTCCAGCGGTTCGAATCCCTAGGGCTGCATAACAGGGTGAGCTCCCGTGACTTGTCCCAGCTTCTGCCAACCTAGCAGTTCAAAAGCACATTAAAAAATGCAAGTAGAAAAATAGGAACTACCTTTGGTGGGACGGTAACAGAATTCCGTGCGCCTTCGACATTTAGTCATGCCGGCCACATGACCACGGAGACGTCTTTGGACGGCGCTGGCTCTTTGGCTTTGAAACGGAGATGAGCACCGCCCCCTAGAGTCGGGAACGACTAGCATATATGTGCAAGGGGAACCTTTACCTTTACCTTAATGCAATCACTTTTATGAAGGATTTGCTACTACAATAGTAGTTACAGTATAAAGAAGAAAAGTGAAACATAGAAAAAAACGAGATATACAAAAATGATCACCATATCAGTTGGGTAATCTTTAGCATGAATGACGGCCTTACAACGTCTTCCCATGGAGGGAACCAAGTCTTTTAGTTCTGCAGCTGTTATAATAATGTGAAACCAAGATGTAATGATGGCTTCTGTTAACTGGGTTTTAGTGCTGGGTCGCTTCTGACCTACAAGTTTTTTTAGTCGGCTCCATAGATTTTCCATTGGGTTAAGATCTGGTCTATTCTCAGGCCATTCCAGCAGTGGAATATCATTATCTTGAAACTCCCCCCCCCCAAAAAAGTGGTGTTATTACCCATCAAACCTCAAAAATACACTTTTCCCAAAAAGGTTTCCACAATTTTGGCCACTACTGTAGCTTTACAATAATGTAGAATAATGAGCTCGTCTGGCTGTGTTTTCCCCCTCCGTATCGGCTACCTGGCAAAAGCTGACCCCCCCCCTTTTTTTAAAATTGATTTATATGCCGCCCTTCTCCGGAGACTCAGGGCGGCTTACAATGCATTAAGCAATAGCCTTCATACTTTTGTATATTTATACAAAGTCAGCTTATTGCCCCCACAATCTGGGTCCTCAATTTACCTACCTTAGAAAGGATGGAAGGCTGAGTCAACCTTGAGCCTGGTGAGATTCGAACTTACAGTAATTGCAGGCAGCTGGTGTTAATCACAGTGCTATCAGTCTGCTGAGCCACCAGCCACCCTGTTCTTTCCTTTTACACACCTGAACAACGAGCTGATAAAAATTGGAGGGGGGGGGGCACGGGGCTTTTATTTTTTGCAAATTGTTTTATTCTTGGGTGGAAAGTTGACACAGCAGTGGGGGAGAAAATCTTGCTTTGAATTTTCCCCGAAGGAACCAGGTGGAAGACCGAGAGGGAGAGGGGTCCGTCCTCAGACCTTTTCAGCAGGTAGAATGGAAGACTCCGCCCACTCGGACTCCCTGGGAAGCCAAGGTGTTATATTCCTTCACGGCCATCTCCGTCTGCAAGACCATCACGTCGATCCCGTGCTTCTTCAGGTACTCCACTGTGGCTGGCGGTACCTTGGGAGGGGAAAACCCAAAAAACAAACAAACAAACAAAAAACAAACAAAAAAAACAACTGATAAAATCTACCGGCAGTAAAAAGCTATATATTTCTGACGATCAGTATAAAGCTGCATTTCCGACGATCGGCTCTGCTGATCCTGCTTTCTAGCAAAATCTAAATCGCGCAGCCCAGCTGTTCCCTCCCCTTCGCTGTTCTACTTATTTATTATTTATTTATTTATTTATTGAATTTCTATACCGCCCTTCTCATGAAGGACTCAGGGTAATGAACAGATTAAGATTTCATATACATATTATATATGCACCGCCTGCCCCACCACATACATCGGACAAACCAACAGACGAATAAGTGCACGCATAGAAGAACACAAGAACTCAGTCAGAAAAGAGGAACCAACTTCTTCCCTGGTCCAACACCTTAAAGCCACAGGACATGATATTGACTTTAAAAAGACCAGAACTATCGCCAAAACTGAACACTTTAACAACAGAATAATCAGAGAAGCCATCGAGATAGAAAAACGCCCACACAGCATGAACAAACGAGACGATACCTCCCGCCTACCAGCCATTTGGAAACCCGCCCTCATTGACAAACGAGTCCCTAACACGACGAATGACACCAGACCCACACTCACGAGAGCCACACAGGATGTCACCACCACACATCCACGCAGAAAGCAGACTCAAACCCACACTGATAACGAGCCACGACCAAGGACCAGAAGCCAGACCGCAGCTGCATCATTAGCCACTTTAAACCCCTCCAATCCATACATGAAGCAGACTGACACCCACCATGAAGAGCTCGCACGGCCACAAACACGAAGCCAAACAACAACAACGCAGCTCACCAGCTCAAATCCCCCTGCAACTCAGACTGAGCTGAGCACAACCAAGCCCCCACCCAAACAGAACACACCCCCATCCAATCAGAGCACAACCAAGTCCCCATCCAATCAGAGCACAGCCAAGCCCCTAACCAATCAGAACACACCTCCACCCAATCAGAACACAGCCAAGTTCCCACCCAATCAGCTCACACCCCCACTAGCAGTTAAAAGGAAGAGACAGCTGCGATCTCACATTGCTCCTGGAAGCACGAAGCCGAGAACACCAGCCTGAAGATGACGAATGAGACTTCGTCGAAACGTCGCCAAGACACTTACAATTTTACGTGGGAGAAGACCCGAATAACCTTGTCTATGTAAGTTTTCACGGGTATATATGTGTGTACAGTTAATATTTCGGGTTTCTTCCCGTGTAATTGTGAACATATCCCTAAAAGGGTAGAAGCGACGTTTTGACAGAATCTCAAAAGACCCTTCACATAAACCTGATGATGGCAGATGAGATTCTGTCGAAACGTCGCTTCTACCCTTTTAGGGATATGTTCACAATTACACGGGAAGAAACCCGAAATATTAACTGTACACATACACACACACACATATATATATTATAAACAGTAAATAATAAATTGAGTCAACTTGGTGTATCTGCAAGACCTTGGCATAGAATTTAGATGTTTATGCTAGCCCTGCTTGTTGAAATAGAAAAGTCTTCAGGGCACGTCGGAAAGTGCGAAGATCTGGGATTATTCGTATTCCGGGGGGTATTTTGTTCCAAAGAGTAGGTGCCCCCACAGAGAAGGCTCTCTCCCTTGGAACTACTAGACGACATTGATTTAATGATGGGACTATGAGTAGGCCTACTCTGTGAGAGCGTATTGGTTGGTGGGAGGTTATCGGTTGCAGCAGGTGGTCTTGTAAGTACTCAGGTCCTAAGCCATGGAGCACTTTAAAGGTAAGAACCAACACCTTGAAGCGTACTCGGAAGGCCACCGGAAGCCAGTGCAGCTCGCGTAGAAGAGGTGTTACATGTGAGCGCCATGTTGCTCCCATAATTACTTGCGCGGCCGCATTCTGGACCAGTTGGAGCTTCCGGGTGCACTTCAAGGGGAGCCCCATGTAGAGAGCATTGCAGTAGTCAAGTCGGGAAATGACTACTTGCCTTCAAACGGCTCCTTTTTCCGTGCGAAGCGCATGTTTGGTACGCCCAGGCGTGCAGCGAAGCTGTAGCAACCCGCGGAGGATTTCACCACTGATTAACCCACTTTTTTTTTTTTTTTAACATCTGCAGGCAGGCAGTCCTCGGCTTACGACCGCAGTCGAGCCCGGAATTTCTGTTTGCTAAGCTCAAAACCTTTTGTCGAGTGAATTTTGCCCCCACATTACGATTTTTCTTTGCCGTAAGCACAGAGTGAATGACTTGAGGGTTGGGTAAGTCAGTGTCGGGGGTCGGGAATGGAATCGGGCTTCCCCCTTGACTTTGCTTGTCGGAAGGTCGCAAAAAGGGGATTGTGTGACAAATGGTTGTAAGTCAAGGACTGCCTGTAGTTCAAATGGACCCTCTTTCCATTCCTTTCTTTTACTTCTTTCCTTTTTCTTTTCTTTTCCTTTCCTTTTACTTCTTTGCTTTTTCCTTTCCTTTCCCTTTTCCCTTGTCTTTTCCTTTCCTTTTCCTTCTTTCCTTTTTCTTCTTTTCCTTTCCCTTTTTCCTTGTCTTTTCCTTTCCTTTTCCTTTCCTTTCCTTTTTCTTTTCCTTTCTTTTTACTTCTTTTTCTTTTCCTTTCCCTTTTTCCTTGTCCTTTCTTTTCCTTTTCCTTCTTTCCTTTTCCTTTCCTTCTTTCCTTTTTCTTTTCTTTTCCCTTTTTCTTGTCTTTTCCTTTCCTTTTCCTTCTTTCCTTTTTCTTTTCCTTTCCTTTCCTTTTACTTCTTCTTTTCTTTTCCTTTCCTTTTACTTCTTTCCTTTTTCTTTCCTTTTCCTTTCCTTTTATTCCTTTTTTTCTTTTTCTTTCCTTTTACTTCTTTCCTTTTTCTTTTTCTTTCCTTTCCTTTTTCCTTGTCTTTTCCTTTCCTTTTCCTTCTTTCCTTTTCCTTTCCTTTCCTTTTACTTCTTTCCTTTTCCTTTCTTTTCTTTCCTCCTCTCCTCCCCTCTCAAGAAAAGCAAGAAAGGTCATAAAATGGGGCAAAACTCACTTAACAAATGTCTCACTTAGCAACATAAATTCTGGGCTCAATCGTGGTCATTAAATTGAGGACTACCTGTATAGAAACCCAGCCTTATGAGGAAAAATTAAAAGTTGCTGGGCACATTTGTCTCGCAAAAGAGAAGACTAGGAGACAGGATAAGATAATCCTTGATTTACAACCATTCATTTTGTGACCTAAGTTACAACGGCACTGGAAAAAGTGACTTACGACCGTTTTTCACACTTACGACCATCGCAGCATCCCACAGGGTCACCTGATCGAGATTCGGATGCTTGGCAACTGACTCATATTTAATAACGGTGGCAATGGATCATGTGATCCCCTTTTTGTGACCTTCCGATAAACCAAGTCAAGCGGGAAGCTGGATTCATTTAACATCCGTCTGACTGGCTTAACAACGGAAGTGATTCGCTGAACGACGGAGGGAAGAACGTTGTAAAACAGGGCTAAACTCCCTTAGCAACTCTCTTCCCTACCAACAGAAATGTTAGGGCCAATTGTGGTCGTAAAGTGAAGACTATCTTTAGTGTTTTACAAACCAGGCATCTTTTAAAGAATAGAATAGAATTCTTTTATTGGCCAAGTGTGATTGGACACACAGGGAATTTGTCTTTGGTGCATATGCTCTGAGTGTACATAAAGAAAAAATGAAATACATTCATCAAGACTAAAAACATACAACACTTAGTGATAGTCATAGGATACTAAATAAGCAATCAAATCATACTAGAAAACTAAATAAAACAATATACCGTATTTTTCAGACTATAAGACGCACCTAAATTTAGAACAGGAAAACAACAAAAAAGTTTTTGGCCTCCCTTTTTTTGAGACTTTTTTTCGGCCCGTTTTTGAGGCTTTTTTCAGCCTGTTTTTTAGGCTTTTTTCGGCCCGTTTTTTGGGGGGTGTTTCAGCCCGTTTTTCGAGGCTTTTTTCAGCCCGTTTTTATTGAGAAGAATAATAGTAATACAGTCTTAGTAAATAGTTTGACAGTGTTGTGGGAATTAGTTTAGCAGAGTGATGGTGTTGGGGAAAAAACTGCCCTTGTGTCTAGTTGTTCTGGGGTGCAGTGCTCTATAGCGTCATTTTGAGGGTAGAAATTGAAACAGTTGATGTCCAGGATGCGAGGGGTCTGTAGATATTTTCCCAGCCCTCTTTTTGACTCGTGCAACATACAGGTCCTCCATGGAAGGCAGGTTGGTAGCCATTGTTTTTTCTGCAGTTCTAATTATCCTCCGAAGTCTGTGTCTGTCTTGTTGGGTTGCAGAACCAAACCAGACAGTTATAGAGGTGCAGACGACAAAGATACGTGAACTCCAATTGCCAGAATTCCCCAGTCCACTGACACAACGCTTTGATCTGGGATGGTATTCACTTAATTTCTCTATTGGTTCGCAAATGTGAGTGCGCCTGTCCACGCATGCGCTCGTCCTTCTGTGCATGCGCTTTGCTGGCGCACGCACCTTCCGCACACGCACCAAGTCTCAAAAACGTGCCTAAAAAGATGGCATAGAGCCGGGGCGGGTGGGCGGGTCCACCTGAGATTTCCACTACCGGTTCGGGCAAACCTGTCTGAACTAGCTGAATACCACTCTGGCTTTGATGCGTAAAGATTGTTCTCACCTGGCATGAAACCAGAGCCTGGCTCTTCTCTAAGAGCTCAGGAAACTTACCTGCAATGCTTCGCTCATGCCACGACCAATCACTAATGTCTTGACACCCTTTTCCAGAACTTCTTTGACGTCGGCAGGCTGAACTCCAGGGACGTGCTGTGTTGAGGAAAAGTAAAGTTAGTGGTAGATGCTTTGGGCATGGCCCAAAATTAAGATGCATTTCACTAGAATCAGGAGAAGCCTGGTTGAGAATTGGCACCTTTCAAGATCCGGCCTTAAATTGCACGGTTCCTTCTGTGGTAGATGCTGCCATCCTGATTTTCTTTCCTTTCCTCTCCCCTCCTCCTCTCCTTTCGCTCCTTTCCCCCTTTCCTTTTCGCTTTCCCTTCCTTTAAATTCAATTTGTTCTCCTGTTATCTCCTGCAGCCAGCTCCTTATCTGTTCCCAATATTTTTTTTTTGCTTTAGGGCATTGCCACCACATATGATAAAATGTTCCATCTTTGCACTTAACACTTCCAGCACTCCGGTTTCATATTTGCATACATTTTAGCCAATCTCGCCAGTGTTAAATGCCACCTGTAAAACATTTTGTACTGATTTGCTTTGTATGCAGTTGACAATTTATAATTTTTGGTCCATAATTTCCCCCCCTCCTCTAATTTTATATTATGGCCTATATTTCCCTTTCCTCTCTCCCTTCCCTTTCCTTTTTCCCTTCCTTTCCCCTCTTTCCTTTTCCCTTCCTTCTTTCCTTTCCTTTCCTTTCCCTTTCCTTCCCTCTCTCCCTTCCTTTCCCATCCTCCTTTCCTTTCCCTCCCATTCCTTTCTTTCCCTTTCCCTTCCTCCCCTCCCCTCCCCTCATTTCCTTTCCTTCCCTTTCCCCTTTCTCCTTTCCTCTCTCTTTCCTTTCCTTTCCTTTCCTTCCCTTTCTCCTTTTTTTTGTTTGTTCCTTCCTTCCTTCTTGTAGCAGGCTGGGACAACTTGCCTCGGCCAAGTCACCATAGTCAATTCGCCACGGGGCAACTCTCTGCGGGACAATTTAACAATTCAATTTAAATATTTTAAAATAATTTTGAAAACGTTTTTATTTTTGTCATTCACATTTCATTCCGTCCCTCCTTTCGCATCCTTCCTTTAATGATTCTGTTCCATCATTTCTTTGGTATTAGTGTAACTCTTGCCCCATGGCGAGTTGTCTCTTAATGAGTTGGCTGTGGCGAGTTGTTGTAGATCCTTCTGGTGGCGTAGTGCAGTATTGCAGGCTAACTCTGCTCACTACCAGCAGTTCGATCCTGACCGGTTCAAGGTTGACTCAGCCTTCCATCCTTCCGAAGTCGGTAAAATGAGAACTCAGATGGTTGGGGGCAAGAGGCTGATATTGTAAACCACTGAGGAAGGGAGGGAGGGAGGGAGGAAGGAAGGAGCCGTGGTCACACAATGGTTAAGAGTGCAGTATCGCAGGCTAATTTTGCCCACTGCCAGCAGTTCGATCCTGACCGGCTCAAGGTTGACTCAGCCTTCCATTCTTCCGAAGTCGGTAAAATGTTTGGGGCAATAGGCTGACAGTGTAAACCATGGAGGGAGGGAGGAAGAAAGGAGCTGTGGTAGCGCAGTGGTTAGAGTGCAGTACTGCAGGCTAATTCTGCCCACAGCCAGGAGTTCAATCCTGACTGGCTCAAGGTTGACTCAGTCTTCCATCCTTCCGAAGTCAGTAAAATGAGGACTCAGATGGTTGGGGACAATAGGCTGACATTGTAAACCACAGAGGAAAGAAGGAAGGAAGGAAGGAAGGAAGGAAGGAAGGAGGTGTGGTGGCGCAGTGGTTAAAGTGCAGTACTGCAGGCGAATTCTGCCCACAGCCAGGAGTTCAATCCTGACCGCCTTCAGCTTTCCATCCTTCTGAGGTTGGTAAAATGAAGACCCAGATTGTTGGGGACACGGACACACACACACAGCAGGCAATGTTTTCTATTTAACCCCTTCCCCAACCCTTTTGTAGAATCTGGTCGAATTAATCTCTTCTGGTAAATCACAGCTTGTTGAGGCAGATGTGACTTTTTTTAGCCTCTGTTTGTTTGTTTCCCTTCTGCCTTCCCATTGCAATTTGGATGTAAATTTGCATATCAAAGTTCGCCAGGCTTCCTGCTCTGCACCCAGCATGCAGCTGCTCCCAGTAGGCCAGGGATGTATGTCTTGTGTTTGTGTCTATTTTTAACAAGCTGCTATTATTATTATTATTATTATTATTATTATTATTATTATTATTATTATTATTATTATTATTATTATTATTTTATTTTATCAACGTTTGAAATCACCCATCTCCCTCACAGAGGGACTCTGCGACGCGTGCAAGTAAAATAACGTAAAAACAGCATTTTTAATTTTTTTTTTTTTAAAAATGGAATTTACAAAGGCGAGGATTTACCAGTAATTCCGTGTTTCTCCGAAAATAAGATCCTGTCTTATAATTTTTTGAACCCCGAAATAAGCGCTTGGCCTTATTTTCGGGGAGGTCTTATTATTCTGGGGCGCGTGGAGCAAACGTGCATTTTTAAATCAAGGAAAGACACGGCATAGGGGTGTTACTCAGCAGAAAACATTCCAGTTCTATTTTGGTCTTGATTTGGGGGTGTTTCCCCACCGCAACAGCTGTCTGCTGCCAGGGCAATCCTGCCAGATACATTTCCCCCCACCTCTGGAGCAGGCCTGAACCTTCCTTAACTCCCACACCCCCCCGAAAAAAATGGCCTTGTTTTGTTTTTTAAAACGTGAAGGTTGTCGTTTTGTTCCCCCTATTCCTAGCATACAGCGTGCTTTTTTCCGAAAAACGATGGGAAAGAAGAAAAGCTGCTTTAAAAGCCGCCCTAAGTCTTCGGAGAAAGGTGGCATATGATCTGTCCCCGTCCACACACACACACACACACACAAACACAGCCAGCCGAGGGTTAAGAAAGTACTTGGCACGCACACAGGTCGTTATCTCAAACTTGGCAGCAATATAATCACCGTCTGCCACAGATAACATAAAATTACTGCAACAGATAACATAAAATTACATACGCATTGCAAATAGTCCAGCAAAACAATATCCCTTTCGGCAGCTTCAGACGTTGTTCAAGTGACTAGCCAAAGTTCGTTTTTGTTCGTCACGGAGTTTTACCAGCCACCACCCTCTCTTATATAGTCTCTGGGGTGTGGTCCAGTGACTCAGTTCTAATCCCTAGCACGCCTCCTTAACTGCTGCAACCGTTTATCACGCCTTCGTTGGCGTGCGTCCAGGAATGACGGCTCTCCTTCGCTCTCATCCGAGACACCTGGCTCCTGGCTAATCTCCTCTCCCTCGGCCGGCTCCTGAGACAGTGCCAGAGGGGAGGGGCCTGGAGAGGGAGGCCTGGCTGACTCCTCTTCCTCATGTTCGGAGCTTTCTTCCTCCGATGAGATAGGCTCAGAGGGCGGGGCCACAACAGCATATAAATTGAACTAATAAATAATAAATAAATAAAGGTCCTCGACTTACAGCCATTCGTTTAGCGACTGTGCAAAGTCGCGACGGCACTGAAAAAAGTGACTTACGACTGTTTTTCACACAACGGTTGTGTCAACCCTGAAGCTGACCTGACCGAAGCCATTTTGAGGCTTCAGTGTTGCCACACTGGAGCTGAGGGATAGGAAGGGTGGGGGAATAGAGATAGCTGGGGTTTTGCAGTCGAAACAAAATACTTTCTCCTGGGAACCAAGGTCATTCCAACAGGTGGTCAGACAGAGGAGGAGCGAAGTTACCAGGCAACCGGACGAGACCTTGATTGGATCATGTGACTGACTGACTGGGAAAAGGGAGGACCTTTTACGTTGTAACTATGAACGGTTGCTAAATGAATGTGTCAGGGTTCCAAGTAATACATCCATAATAAATAGGTAGGTTCCTCAAAGAATTGGTTTATTGGACATAACATATTGGCACATGCTGGTAAAAACCGAGTCTGAATATTCCCGCGGTTTTCACCTAATTAAAAGTAAAAAGGTTCTCCCTTTTTCCAGTCAGTCAGTCACATGGTCCAATCAAAGTCCCACCCGGTTGCCTGGTAACTTCGCTCCTCTTCTAACTGACCACCTGTGGGAATGTCCTTGGTTCCCAGGACGGTCCAACGGTCACTATATGAACTGTTGTAAATCGAGGACTATCTGTATACATGGCGATCTATAATACAGTTTAAGTTGTCCCTGTTGAGGCCCAGTGTTGTGACTCCGACTCCCGAGCCCGTCTTTATCGGAGGGAGAAGGCTCCGAAAGTGAAGGAGAGGAGTTGGCTAGGCCTCCCTCTCCAGGACCCTCCTCTCTGGCAATGCCTCAGGTGTCTCCCGTAGGAGAAGAGATTGGCCAGGAACCAGGTATCTCCTCACAGTCGGACAGTGACGGAGATAAGTCTTGTCTGGATCCACGCCAGCGTCGGAGAGACAAGCGCATGCAGCAGAAAAGGAGGCGTGCCAGAGATTAAGCTGAGTCACTGGACCACACCCCACATGGGATAAAAGGGGGTGTGGTGGCCATTCAGGCTCTGTGACGGACAAAACTAAACAACTAGCGAGTCGCATTGTATCTCTGAAACTACGTTATCTGCCTGCCTTGGATTTAATACGGACTGGACTTGACAATTCTGTGGCTTTGTGTATTTGTTTTGGTTTATCTGACGGAGGAGGAACACCTCCCTCTGTGAGTAAAGTTCTTGGCAAGCAGCTACTGGGTTGCTGCCAATCCTGTTATCGAAGGAATTTATTGTCTGCAAGTTTTATTTAACTCCTGGCTGACTGTTTGTGTGTGTGTGTGAGACGGGGACAGAACACCCAGTATTTATTTATTTATTTATTTATTTATTTATTTATTTATTTATTTATTTATTTATTTATTTATTATTCAAATTTCTATACCGCCCTTCTCCTTTCGGACTCAGGGCGGTGAACAGCCAAAATAAAAACATCTATACATAACATTACAGTTAAAAATAGAATTAAAATAATTAAGAAATTTGGCCCGTAATTTAAAACTTGTCAATTTAAAATCAGTATCAAAATTTTAAAACTAACCCTAAAATCCAGCCTGCTTAACAGCAGGAGACATTCAGGATCTGAGGCGAAGAGGAAATATTCCTAATTCTTTTGGCTGGATAAGCTGGGATTCTCCCTGGGGCATAAAAATGCCTGATGCCATAGAAGACGCCGAAGGAATTTCCCCAAGGTGGGCCAAGATACTTACTTCCGTGCCCGTTTCTCTCCAGTCCCATGTTCGGCTGCCACCGGGCCATACTTTACAGTCTTTATAGGTTGTGGGGCAGCCTCTCACCGTCATCCGTCCCCATGACAGGGAGGCAATTTCGGGGGAAGACATAGCCGGGCGACTGTCTGAAAGGGAAGAACGAGAGGCAAAAGGATAACAGAACAGAAAAGGCGAATAATAGAGTTGGAAGGGACCTTGTGGGTCATCTAGTCCAGCCCCCCACCCAAGCAGGAGACCCTACACAATTTCCGACAGATGGCAGTCCAGTCTCTTCTTGAAAGCCTCCAGGGATGAAGCTCCCACAACTTCCAAAGGCAACTTCTGTTCCATGGGTTGATTGTTCTCACTGTCAGAAAATTCCTCCTCATTTCCAGGTTGAATCTCTCCTTGTTCAATTTCCATCCATTATTCCTTGTCTGGCCTTCAGGTGCCTTGGAAAATAGTTTGACCCCCTTCCTCCTCTCTGTGGCAGCCCCTCAAATATTGGAAGATGCTCTCCTGTCTCCCCTGGTCCTTCTCTTCACTAGACTAGCCAGGCCCAGCTCCTGCAACCGTTCATCGTATGTTTTAGCCTCGAGTCTCCCTAATCATCTTTCTTGCTCTTCTCTGCACTTTTTCTAGAGTCTCAACGTCTTTTTTATAGTGTGGTGACCAAAACTGGATGCAGTACTCTAGGTGTGGTCTTACTTCTCTCCTTGATTAGTTTCCATCCTTCATTAGTTTCCATTCTTGTCTTACCTTCAGGTGCTTTGGAGAATAGGTTGACCCAGTGGTTGGTTGCTCCCGGTTCGGCCCGGTTCGGCCGAGCCGGTAGTGGTGACGATGTGACGTCACCGAATCGGTTCTTTGTGACTTGGAGCTCGGCCCTCCCGCCTGCCCCTGCTTTATTCCTATCTTTATTTTTTGTTTTTTAGACCAGCTGATATGCACGGCAGAGTGAATTGCCACACCTCAGCTGGCCAGAAACCTAACGCGCTTGTGCGTGGCGATCATGCGCAAAGCGTGTGCGTGACGAGAACCGGTAGTAACTCCGGTTGGAACCCACTACTGGGTTGACCCCCGTTCTTCTCCTCTGCGGCACCCCTTAAATATTGGAAGGCTGCTATCATGTCGCCCCTAGTCTTTCTTTTCATTAAACTAGACATACCCAGTTCCTGCAACCGTTCACCATATGTTTTATCCTCCAGTCCTCTATTCATCCGGGTTGCTCTTCTCTGCACTTTTTCTAGAGTCTCAACGTCTTTTTTATAGTGCGGTGACCAAAACTGGATGCAGGATTCTAAGTATGGTCTTGCCAAGGCTTTAAAAATTGGTATTAACACATCACGTGTGTTTATGCAGCCTAGGATTGTGTTGGCTTTTTTGGCAGCTGCTGCACACTGCTGGCTTCATATTTAAGTGATTGTCCACTAGGACTCCCAAGTTTTTTTTTTTTAATGATATCGGGGCCAAATTATTTAATATGTTTTTTAAATTGCGTTTAATTTCATATATGTGTTTGTTTTATTTCTTGGCTGTGCGCCGCCCTGAGTCCTTCGGGAGAAGGGCGGTATAAAAATTAGATTAAAATAAAAATTAAAAAATAAAATAAAATCCGTCTCTCAGTTAGTACTACTGAGCGAGGCACCACCTATAGAGTGTGAGATATTTTTAATTCCTGCTACAGACCAGGGTGGATAAAAATCAATGATTTTTTTAAAAAAATCAAAAAAATCAGATTTTTTTTATTTAAATTGGATTTTTTTTTATTTAAATCAGTTTTTTTTATTTTTATTGAATTTATTTTACTAAAAAACTTTTGGGGTAAAAATCTATCGTAAGGTATTTCTATTTAAGATACATAAATGATTTAGTTTATTGAGCATGAAATGGAGCTTAGTTATGTAGCAGGAGGCTGTATATTCTGCAACACTGGGACTATCGGTGAGTCAACAGCGGGTCAAAGGAGTAGCAGAGATGACAGTTGCTCTTTAAAAATTATGATTTAAATCAAGTTGATTTAAATCAAGCCTTTTTACTAGTGATTTAAATCATGATTTAAATCGACTCGATTTAAATCAAATCCACCCTGCTACAGACTGAACTATTCTTCCTTAAATTACAGAGCAGGGCAGATAGAAAATGGTGGTACTGCTGGACTTTAAAATGGCTGAGAGTCAGTTAACTTATTAAGTTTTCTTCTGCTGTCACTGAAGCTTAGAAATAAATTTTATATTTTTTTGTTATGGCTTTGGCTTTATTTCGCTGTCGTCTTTTGACATCTAATATTTTCCTATTACCTTATTTTACAATCTTGCTATTTTACTGTTATTTTATTTATTTGTCCAATTTCTACACTGGCCATTTCATCCGAGGGATTTCTGGTGGTTTGTACAGGTAGTCCTCAACTTACAACCATTTGTCCAGTGACTGAAGTTACAACGGACCTGAAAAAAGGGAATTAGGACCGTTTTTCTTTCCTATTTATGACCGTTGCAGCATCTCCGTGGTCATGTGATCCAAATTCAGGCATTTGGCAACAGACTCATACTTATGACGGTTGCAGTGACCCAGGGGGGGTCAAGTGATCCCGTTTTGCGACCTTCTGACAAAGTCAACGGGGAAGCCAGATTCGCTTATCCACATTAAGAACTGCAGTGATTCACTTAATAACTGGCGAGAAAGGTCGTGAAACGGGATAAAATTCACTTAACAGCTGTCTCGCTTAGCAACAGAAAGTTCAAACTCAGTTTTGGTCGTAAGTCGAGAACTACCTGTACCTGAATTGCAGCTGACAAATTCCCTTTTTGCCCCCACTCAGGGAGGCCCTTGCCTTCTCAGGGCTTCCAAACTGCCGTTCCCATCATCCCCAATGCTGAGGATGGGGAGCGATGGGGGTTGTAGTCCCCGCAGGCCCCGCTCACCTGTCCAGATCACGCATCTGTCGCTCCCCCCTACGTCTGGCAGGATACGCCCCCTCACACCCCTCATTGGCCGAAGGCGACGTTACAAACACGGGCCGCGCCCACTAACAAACCTTTCCACAACATCGGGGCCCCGCCCCTCTTTTTTTTTTTTTTGTGGGCGGAGTCTCGACGTCCTCTCCTCCCTCGTCCCTTTCTATTATGATTGCGCCCCTTTTCTCCGTCGCCGCCGGCGAGATTGGCTCGGGCGGCGTTCTCTCCCCGCCCCTTTCCAACTCCTCCCACCTCCCCACAACGCCAGGCTCGTTTTGGTTCCTGTGTCAATCAGTCAAATCATAAACCAACGAGTAAGAGAAAGAGAGAGAGATGGGGTTTTAAAACTATCCGGGCCGCTCTTTCTCAACGTTGCCTCTTTCTCTTCCTTCGTCGCCTCGTCTCCTCTCGCGGGGCCTGACGGGAGAATGGCGCCGGGCTCTCGCTTCCCCGCCACAGCGCCCCCTGCTTTCCTCCTTCGCCCGCCCCTCCTCTCTTCCACCACCACCACCTCCTCCATCCATCCATCCTCTCAGGTTCCAAGATGGCGGCTGCGACGGCGGCGGCGGCGGCTCCCCCTTCCCCGCCTTGCCCCGCCGCCCCGCCGCCGGAGGGTTTTTCCCGCCCGGGCTCTTGGCCTAACTTCGCCGTCGTCTGCTCCTTCTTGGAGAGGTACGGCGCTCTCCTCGACCTGCCCGAGCTGCCCTTCCCGGAGCTGGAGCGCGTTTTGCAACCGCCGCAGGAGCCCGGCGACCAGGGTAAGCCCAACCCGGGGGCGAAATTTACCTCAGCTTCGGCCTTTTAGCGGGCTCCTCGGAGCCACGACAGCGAGGCCTTCTTTGGCCTCAACATCCCCGCCGCGGGCCCCGCTTTCCCTTTCCTCCGCCGCCGTGGCCCGGCCGGGCCTGCCTCCCTCAGCGCCGGGGAGACCCTCATTCTCTCGGCCTCGGAGGGTCGTCGTCGGTCCCTTTTGTCCCCTCCTTCAGTGGGAGGGAAGGAAGGAAGGATTCGCCTCGCGGTCTTCCACGCCCCGCGTGTATATATATATATATATATATGCCTTCACACGAGACACGCCGACCCGGGTTGTCGGCCCCTGAGGGACTCCCGGGCTCTGAGGGGAGGCCGGTTTGAGGAGCCAAAAGGGTTGGGTTTTTTTTTTCTCCCCCTTCAGCTAAATGGGATGGATCAACCAGGCAGGGAGAAGGGGATGATGGGCATGCAGTGGAACATGGGTTACAAGGTTCCTCTTTCCTCTAAGCAAGCGAAGTTTGGTCCTTGGTTTGGAGAATCTGATCCGATCTGAATCTCTCTACTATTACTTATATACTTTTATTCGTTAAACGTGAAACTCAAGTCAACTGGACATTCAAAAATGCATCCCAAATAGCATGGACTGGTGCTAATGGTTGATACGGGTTGCTGCCAGCATCCTAGGGATCCACCAAGTATCTTCTTAGGATAATAATAATAATAATAATAATAATAATAATAATAATAATAATAATAATAATAATAATAATAATAATAGGTAGTAGTAGTAGTATTTGATCTTCCTTGTACTCTGGCATCTCTCTGCTGTATTACTATTATTTATTATCATTATTATTATTGGATCTTCCTGGTACTTTGGCATCTCTCTGCTGTATTACTATTATTTATTATTATACTTTTATTCGTTAAACGTGAAACTCAAAGTCAACTGGACATTCAAAAATGCATCGCAAATACCATGGACTGGTGCTAATGGTTGATACCAGTTGCTGCCAGCGTCCTAGGTATCAACCAAGTATCTTCTTAAGATACTACTTAGTAGTAGTAGTAGTATTATTAGTATTATTTGATCTTCCTGGTACTCTGGCATCTCTCTGCTGTGTTACTATTATTTATTATTATTATACTTTTATTCGTTAAACATGAAACCCAAGTCAACTGAACATTCAAAAATGCATCACAAATCCCATTGACTGATGCTGATGGTTGATACGGGTTGCTGCCAGCGTCCTAGGTATCAACCAAGTATCTTCTTAAGATACTACTTAGTAGTAGTATTAGTATTATTAGTATTATTTGATCTTCCTGGTACTCTGGCATCTCTCTGC
This sequence comes from Pantherophis guttatus, assembly GCF_029531705.1. The sequence continues at coordinate 955,039 of NW_026844124.1, forward strand.
TGTGTTACTATTATTTATTATTATTATACTTTTATTCGTTAAACATGAAACCCAAGTCAACTGAACATTCAAAAATGCATCACAAATCCCATTGACTGATGCTGATGGTTGATACGGGTTGCTGCCAACGCCCTAGATATCCACCAAGTATCTTCTTAAGATACTTATTAATAGTAGTATTAGTATTATTAGTATTTGATTTTCCTGGTACTCTGGCATCTCTCTGCTGTATTACTATTATTTATTATCATTATTATATGATCTTCCTGGTACTCTGGTATCTCTCTGCTGTGTTACTATTATTTATTATTATTATACTTTTATTCATTAAACATGAAACCCAAGTCAACTGAACATTTAAAAATGCATCACAAATACCATGGACTGGTGCTAATGGTTGATACGGGTTGCTGCCAGCGTCCTAGGTATCCACCAAGTATCTAGGACACTGGCAGCAACTTGTATCAACCATTGCCACTAGTCAGTGGTGTTTATGATATATTTTTAAATGTTCAGTTGACTGAGTTTCATGTTGAATGAATAAAAGAATAATAAACTTGGTTGGTATCTTAGTCGATATTGACCAAGACTACTACTACTACTACTAACAGATTAACAGAGTTGGAAGGGACCTTATAGATCATCTAGTCCAACCCCCTGCTCAAGCAGGAGACCCTATACTACTACTACTGTTATTATTATTATTGTTATTGTTATTATTATTATTATTATTATTATTATTATTATCATCATCATCATCATCATCATCATCATCATCATCATCTTCTTCTTCTTCTTCTTCTTCTTCTTCTTCTTCTCCTCTTCCTGGTATTCTGGCATCCCTCTGCTTTATTATTATTATCTCTTTTATTCATTAAATATGAAACTCAGTCAACTGGACATTTAAAAATGTGTCACAAATACAATTGATGGGTGCTAATGGCTGATACAGGTTGCTGCCAGCGTCCTAGGTATCAACCAAGTATCTTCTTAAAATATACAAGTAGCGCAGTATTTTTGCAGTTCTGCTGGTGTTATTGCAGGAAGCTGCAATTTCTTGATGTGTTTTGTAAAATTCTTGGACATATCGCGACCTGGCCATCGAAACTACATGATTATGGATGAAACATGTAACAGTGATACCCATTGTCATTGGAGCACTTGGTATTATTATTATTATTAATAATAATAATAATTTTATCATCATTATTATATTACACTTCATCCTGCCTTTTATAGATCGTCATCATTATAATATTACATTTCATCCTGCCTTCTATAGATATAAATGTATGTATATGTTTATGTGTTTGTACACATGTTTATGCACATGTATATATATGCATGCATGTATGTATATATGTGTGTGTGTGTATTTATGTATGTATGTGCAGGTAGTCTTCAACTTATGACCACTTATGAGCCCAGAATTCCTGTGGCGAAGGTAGACATTTGTTAAGTGAACTTTGCCCAATTTTTACGACGTTTCTCACCACAGTTGTTAAGTGAATTGTTGCGATTGTTAAGTTAGTAACGTTAGATGAATCTGGCTTCCCCCATTGATTTTGCTTGTCAGAAGATTGCAGAAGGGGAATCACATGACCCCGGGGCACTGCGACCGTCATAAATATGAGTTGGTTGCCAAACACCTGAATTTTGATCATGTGACCACGGGGATGCTGCCATGGTCGTAAGTGTGAAAAATGGTCATAAGTCACTTTTTCCAGTGCCGTTGTAACTTAGAACGGTCACTAAATGAGCTGTTGTAAATTGCGGACTACCTGTATGTATTATGTGGGTGGGTGGATGGATGGATGGATGAAGAAGGGCTGGTCTAAAGTCACCCAGCCAGCTTTCATGGCTAAAGGAGACCTAAAACTCTCAGTCTCCTGGTTTCTAGGCCAGGATTTCAACCTTGGTTGAGGAAAGATTGGGACTCTTTTATCTTTCGATAAATAAATGTCTAAAGGACGATTAGTCTCAATATCCTGGCCATTCTTCCTTTTGTTCTGTTCTCCCTGAGTTCCGTTTGTAGGAATTGTTCCCTCTGCAGCATCTGGAATATTTGCAAGGTACTGTTTGAGAAATCAAGTGGGTGCACACAAGGGGTTAATAGATGCTCCTGTGGTTCATGTGTGACATTCGTAAAAAGCAGGCGGAGGTTGGACTCCATGATTGTGCCTGCCATCTTGACTTTTTTGACAGCATCCCATAGACATCCCCGATCTGCAGCTCTCTCATCTCCCAACCCTTCCTTAAGTGGCTTTTATCCCATGGACCAATTTCTGACAACTTTCAGAAATTGTGGGTGACCCATCACTGGAGGCTTTTAAGAAGAGATTGGACAGCCATTTGTCTGAAATGGTATAGGTTCCCCTGCTCGAGCTGGGGGTTGGACTAGAAGACCTCCAAGGTCCCTTCCAACTCTGTTACTCTATGTTGTTATTCTGTGTTTAATGTTTCTCAACCTCAGTTACTTTTAAGAAGCATGGACTTCAACTCCCAGAATCACTGACCTATGCTCTCTAGACTTGGCTACTTCCTTTCTTCTCCCGTTCTCTCTGTTGGCTGTTGAGTGTCGTCGTTTTTTCCCCCCTTTCCCCAGTGGGCATCTTCTCCTTGTGTATGGTTTTTTTTTTTTATGCTTCTCAGAAGAAAAGAGCCGTCTTGAATTTCAGTTGTTCCTAGTCTGATTCCAATTTTGGAGTACTTTCATCTCTGTTTGTCCTGTTCTAGCAAATCTGTAGGTAGATGTAGGGTTTTTTTCATGCTTCATGAGCTTTTCTGTTCACTGCATTCCTCTGCCAAGGATTTGTTTAAAAAAAAAAAAGGATGGGGACTAAAGAGTTTTTGGTGAAATTGTTGATTGATTGATTGATTGATATATTAAATTTATATGCTGCCCATCTCACTACCAGCCAACTCTGGGAGGTTTCCATATTGTTTTTTGAAGTTGCTTGAAACTTGACATGGTGTAGCACAGACCTGGGAATTTTATGTGCCCCCCCCCCTCTGCTACATCCTTGTGACTGAATCAAATGTAAATAAGGGTACTCCATGCACACAATACAACTGCAGGTGACTGCCTACACACCTTCCCAAGCCTATTGGTTTGGCTCTCCACAATAGTCTTAGTTTCTCCCCTTGGGAAAATTAATTGCCCACCCTTGGTCTGGCAGCATTCACGGCTCCGCTTTTTTGGCAGGGCACCAACAATTGCGCAGTAGTTCAGTAGTGTGTTTTGGTCAAATCTGACACAATGGTGAAGGTGTTGGATCTGCCTGGGAGAGATCAAGTTTCTTCTCCATTTTCTCCCATTGAAGCTTTTTGGGTGACGGGACCAGGTATTTTTTTTTCCTGAACCCAGACTGTTATTGAGAGAAATGGGAGGCTGGAGCATTGTGTATAGTGTGCCTTGAACTACGGAGCAAGAGGTTGGATAAAAATCCAGCAAGTAAACAAACAAACAAAGATCACAAAGGCATTTCACTTGTTCTTAACCAAGAGACCATATCTTGGGAGACAGATGGGTTATAAATTAATCCTTCTGGTTAATGTACATAGATTGAGGGAAATTGGTAAATTTGAAAGACAGCAAAAGTTGATGGAGATTTTTGTAAAAGAGAAAGAGTACACAATAATCCACTCACTGCCTTAAACTTCTCTTTAGTTCACAGGCTGTATGTGTATGTATGTATGTAATGCATGTATGCATTTATTTATTTATTTGTTTGTTTAATATGTCATCCATCTCTCAATAAGGTGACTTTTTTACCCTTTAAGTGCATGAATATTTGTGGTTGAACAGTTATTCATTCATTCATTCATTCATTTTATATGTCATCCATCACTTGATAAGGTGACTTTTTTTAACCTTTAAGTTTATGAATGTTTATGGTTGAAAAGTTTATCTGTCTGTCTGTCTGTCTGTCTGTCTGTCTGTCTGTCTGTCTGTCTGTCTGTCTGTCTGTCTATCTATCTATCTATCTATCTATCTATCTATCTATCTATCTATCTATCTATCTATCTATCTATCTAATGTGTCATCCATCACTCAATAGGGCGACTTTTTTAACTTTCCTTTAAGTGCATGAATATTTGTGGTCGGCTTTCTTTTAACTGCTTATTTCCTAAATCTGTCCGAATGATTCATTGTGAGGTTGTTCAAAGCGCTGTGGATAGGCAGGAGAAAAATATCTGTTGTTTTCTGCACTTGTCGAAGATTCGTTTCTGTTCCTGCCTATGTTTCCTGCCGTCCTGCAGCCATAGCCGCATGCATGGCACGTTAACCATCCAGGCCTCTCCATAAACTTCCCTTTCTTGTAGAATATCAGTTCAGATATACAGAACACTCAAAAGATGCCAATGAAACTGCTGTTCTTAAAGTAGTATCTGTTAAGGATGGCGGTTGTGGGTTTTTGCTAAGAGGAAAAAAAAAAGGTTTGTTTTATTTTAAAATCAGTCTGGAAGAATGGCAAAACTAAATCTTGGAGTAACTTGGAGAACATCTCAAGGAGTTTCCCATCTCTGGTCTTCCATCTTCCATCGGTAACTCATCAAAACGGTTTCCTCCCCTTCCCAAATCCTAGGCACAAAACAGCAAGGGGCGGTTTTTGTGTGCTGTACTTTTAAAATATTGAAAATTCACAGCCCCCAGTTTCTTTGTTGCTTTTCTCCTTTTCAAATGGGCCATCAAAACTATTATTCAACTCTTAAATGTATCTTTTAATTGCTTGGCTATGGAGCCTGGCACCTGACAGTAATTTCCAATAAAATTCTAAATACCTTCTCATTGCTTCTATATTCTTCGTTACAGTCTTAACATTCTTTGCAAAACGGGAAGACAAATTTAGATTGTTTAAATATAATTAGATATGCTTTTGATACATACTTGTTAAGTCTCAGAATACAAAACAGTCCTTAAGGATTATATCTACGATTTGTATCCCATGCACTCCTGAAATTGACATGTTTTTGGGCGGTGCCATTTTTCATTTACTATGATAATTATGGTTTGTTTGTTTTCTACTTTTTTTGACTGCTGGTCTATACATCTTGATGCATATACAGGTAGTCCTTGACTTACGACCACAATTGAGCCCAAAAGTTCTGTTGTTAAGTGAGACATTTGTTAAGCTAGTTTTGCTCCATTTGACGACTTCCTTTGCCAAAGTTGTTAAGTGAATCACTGCAGTTGTTAAGATAGTATCACGGTTGTTAAGCGAATCTGCCTTCCCCACTGACTTCGCTTATCAGAAGGTCGCAAAAGGGGATCCTGTGACCCCAGGTATATATCACGCTACAGTAGTCATAAATATGAGTCAGGTGCCAAACATTTGAATTTGGATCACATGACCGTGGGAATACCGTAACAGTTGTAAGTGTGAAAAACCGTCATAAGTCACATTTTTCAATGCCGTTGTAACTTTGAATGGTCACTAAACAAGCTGTTGTAAGTCGAGGACTAACCGTAGTGCTTCTCTTAAGACTGAAATTGAGCCCAGAATTACGATCGTAAGTTGTGGCGGTTATTAAGCAAGTCACCGCCTGACCGTGCCTGATTTTTGACCGTTTTTTGCAGGAGTTTTTAAGCAAATACCACAGTCAATAAGCAAACCTGATTTCCCAAACGGACCTTTTCTTTTTTGCTGAAAACTAGAAATAAACCCAGGAGACTGACATAATGACGCAAAAAATGTGCAGTCACATGATCCACAGCCATAAATGTGAGCTGGTTGCCAAGCCCCTAAAAATGCCACCGTGTAACTGTAGGGATGCTGCAGCTGTCGTAAAATTGGGATTGGATTGTAATATACAGGTGTTCTTCGATTTATGACCACAATTGAGCCCAACATATCCGTCGCTAAGCAAGGCAGTTGATAAGTGAATTTTGCCTCATTTTACAGCCTTTTTTTGCGACGGTGGTTTAAGCAACTCACTGTAGCGGCTAAGTGAATTGTATGGTCATTAAGTAAATTTGGCTTCTCTCTCCCTTCCCCCCCCCCTTGACTTTAGCTTGTCGGTAGCTGGCTGGGAAGGCGAAAAATGGTGATCATGTGATCCCGGGAAACTGCAACCATCATAAATATGAATCTGGGCACTGCAACCATGCATTTGAATTTTGATCACCTGACCATTGTCTTTTTTTGGGGGGGGGGTTGTTTAATGATCCCATAATCCCTTGCGGGGTGGAGTCTGGGCAACTGAACGGAGCTGAGTGTTTCCTGGCCAGATGCCCTTCCTGTCGCCAGTGCGGAGTTATATTCAGCAGATATATTCTCATTGTGCCCAGAGAGAGAGAGAAATATCTGCCTCTACCTAGGATCAAACTCACAGCCTCCTGATGGCGAGGCGAGAGCTCCACCTCTAGGCCACCGCCCCACTCCACCTGACCATCGTCATAAATGCGAAAAACAGTCCTAAGTCACTTTTTTTTGTAACTTCAGGCGGTCACTAAACAAAGTGTTGTAAGCCTTGGGGGCTGACTGTATAAAACAGGAGAAAAAGGGGAATCCAGCGATCACATAAACATCAACTCAGGGCAAAGAGATTCGGCCTTCAATTTAAAGGAGGCTGGGGAAAATCTCTGGCAGTTTCCAAGCTTCTGTATTTTTTTCCCCCACCCGGACTTGCTTTGAAGAAACCAAATCTGTCTGGCTTTGCTGTCTCTTGACCAGCTGGGTGGTGCTTGGCATAAAATGATTTCCAGAGTGCTTTGTTCCCTAAACCAGCCATTTTCCAAGTTTTTCAGGCTGTGGAACCTGTTTAGTTTTTGATTTGGTTTTGTTTTTTTTAAGTTCCCCCCCCCCCAACTCCTGATCCAGACTCAAAGCTCCGGTTGCAGAAAATTGGCTGCATTCAATTGGTTTTTTTTTTCTTTTTTCTTTTAGTATCTGTCAGAATTCCATCTTAAATTTTTGCAGGAACCCTGTGAAACGCAGGTTGAAAATCCCAGGTTAAAAATTACAGGTAGTCCTTGATTTCTGACCATTATTTTAGCGACTGTACAAAGTTGCTTCAACTGACAACCAGGGGTGAAATGCTCCCGGTTCGGGGCCTGATCCGGGAGCGATGGCGACAGGTGGTTCAGAGAACCGGTAGAAAAATCCCTGCCCACCTCCCCCATGCCCAGCTGAGCCACGCGATCATCAGAGGCTTTTTTTTTTTTTTTACTTTTAAAGCATTTTTTCTACAACCTCTTTGGCCGAAGAGGTGGTAGAAAAAATGCTTTTTAAAGTTAAAAAAAAAAAAGTTGGCCACGCCCACCCAGTCACATTACCCCCCCACCAAGCCACGCCCACAGAATTGGTAGTAACAAATTTTACATTTCACCACTGCTTACAACCATTTGTTAGTGACAGTTCGAAATTACAACGGCACTGAAAAAAGCGAGTTATGTCCATTTTTCACACTTATGACCATTGCGGCATCCCCGTGGTCACATGATCAAAATTCAGATGCTTGGCACCTGCCTCATATTTATGACGGTTGCAGTGTCCCCCGGGTCACGTGATTCAATTTTGCGACCTTTAACAAGCAAAGTCAGCAGGGAAGCTGGATTCACTTAACAGCCGTATTACTAAATTAACAACGGCAGTGATTCACTTAACAACTGTGGCAAGTAAGGTCGTAAAATGGGGCAAAACTCACTGAACAACTGTCTCGTTTATTAATGGAAATTTTGGGCGCAGTTATGGTCGTAAGTCCAGGACTCCCTGTTGAGATCAAGTAGAAGGCTGAAGCAAAGCTAAACAAAGGCCGGGATGGGTGATGGATCTAGTGGCTCTAGATGCTGGGTATTGCCTAAATTTTTCATTCTAATGAGTACAGATAGTCCTCAACTAACAACAGTTCATTTAGTGACCGTTCCAAGTTACAACGGCACTGAAAAACCATTTTTCACAGTTACACACCTTGATTGTGGGTTGATCACGTGATCAAAATTCAGCTGCTTGGCAACTGATTCATACTTACGACCATTGCTGTGTCTTAAAAGTCATGTGATTACCTTTCCCCGACCTTTTGACAAGCAAATTCAACAGGGAAGCCAGGTTGACTTTTAACAACCAGGTGACTCACTTAACAACCGCAGTGATTCCCTTAACAACTGTGGCAAGAAAGGTCGTAAAATGGGGCAAAACTCACTTAACAAACGTCTCTGTTAACAACAGAAATTTTGGGCTCGATTGCGCTCGTAAGACAAGGACTACCTGTAGTAGTGATATTTTTTTGGTATTATGGTCTTTATGGCTGGATGGAAATTTGGCGGGTGGCAGTCCCTGCCCATCACAGCCCCTCAGACTTGAGAAAGTTTAGAGATGGGATTTTTCTTGTTCTAAAAATCCTGGAAAATATTTTCCATGAGAAATAATTACGCCAACATCATCCATCAAGCTTCAGGGTGGAGTTGGTGTTGAACTCAAGCACATTTGATTAGCAAGCCATATGATAACACTCTATACCCGTGTTGGCAAACCTATGGCACACGTACCAGAGGTGGCACACAGAGTCCTCTCTGTGGACATGCCTGCCATCGCCAGATTTTTAATTTCATTGCACTGGCCAGCTGCTCTTTGCGGATGCTGAAGTGCCGGAAAATGGCCTGAAAATTACTTCATTCTCATCTTAGTCCAAATTAATTCCAAAACAAATTCTTCATAAACAGTCCTTCGGCCTTATCACCAACCTTTGTCGTCTTTGGCACCCTGCCAAAGGCTTTTGGCAAAACCCCCACAAAGTTCAGAAGCAAGAGACTCCACAAGAAACAAATGTATAAGCTTTCAAGATGCCCAATTTTTTGAAGCAAAGAGGATTTGTGTTAAATTCAGAATTTTATTACAAAATGATAATTAGTTTTGGATAGTAAAAAGGGCTGCTTTTTTAAAAAAAAAGTTAGAGGTATTATAATGGATAATTGAAAATCTGAAAGATATCCTCCTGTAGATTTTGAAATTTATATTTGGTAAATAAGTGTTTTAATGGCATTAAGAGATTTTTAGAATGTTTAACATAAGATGATATTATTTTAAAAGATATATGATATAAAATGTGTAAGATTTCAAGATGCCCAATTTTTCTGAAGGAAAGAGGATTAATGTCAAATTCGGAATTTCATTAGGGAGTAAAGTTCAAAAAGAATGATGTTCGAGGGTATGAAAATGGAATTTATTCATGATCTTTGCTGTTTCTAACACTGCTAAAGTATTGTATTATACATCAAGAAAAAGTTTTTTTATAATTAGGAAGAATGAACTTAACTTAATTGGTTGTGAGAATTTATAAAAGGGAGGTTGATGAATTGGAGCAAGGGGAGTTAAAGATCGTGTGGGAGTTTTAAACTTTATAATTAGTTTATTTTAGTATATGTTTGTTAGATGCTATACCCTGTTTTTGCTCTGGGAAGTCGGGGGGTGGGGAGGGTGGGATAAGGGTGGGGGTGGAAAAAAAGTGGTGAATAGAGAAATGTTTTAATAGAAGAAAGTATCTACGATTAGAATACAGGAGTTGCTCAGATAGGAGAATATTTCACAGCAAAAAAGTTAGAAAGGAGAGAGGAGGAGAGGGAGGGAGAGGAATGGAAGAAAGGAGAGGAGGAAGGGAAGGGGATAGGAGTAGGAGTGAAGGTGAGAAGGGGGAAAAGAAGAGAGAAGTGGGGGAAAGGAAAAGGAAGTAGGATGAGGTAGGAGAGGAGGTAGGAGAAAGTAGGAGAGAAGAGGAGGGAGGGAAGGGAAAGAAAGGAGGAGAAGAAGAAGGTTTGTTGTGGAATGAGGGAAGAAAGAGAAGAAGAGCAACCCCGAATGTAATTAAAATGTTTTATTGTAATGCTTTCTTTAGGGGAAACATGTATATGTAGGATTTATTATGTATAAGAAAATGTATATTTTCCATTATGCGGGGAGGGGGAAAGGGTTGGGGGGAGAAAATTGTATTTCTTATAAAACTTTTCAATAAAAAAAAAAGAAACAAATGTATAAGATCCCAAGAGCCTTTGCTGCTCTTTTAAGCCTTATGGGAGGGGCCAATCATCTCCTGGCCTTACTCCGGAGTCGTCCTTTTTGCTTTAGCTGCTCTTGCCTTCTGGCAGCTCTGCGCATGCGCGTACTAGGAACAGGCTCCTCCTGTTCCTCTGCCTCTCTGCTATCCACCTCTGGAGGCTCCGGAGTGCGTGCATCACTCCCAGATGCCCTGGCCCCATCTCTGCCTCCGACGCAGAGCCCTCGTCCGAGTCTTCCTCAGACTCCAGGACTGGCCCATTGTCCTCCCCAGCCTCCTCACTGTCTGACTCCGCTGCTAGCTCCGCAGGCTGCTGGCGGACCACAGCAATGCATGCGCCGGCCAGCTGGTGTTCAGGTTTCCGGTGCTTCGGCGCGCACATATACACGCACGTTCCAGTTTGGGCACAGAGTGCCGAAAAGGTTCGCCATCACTGCTCTATACATTTAAATTAGGTTGGTATTAAATATTCCTGCCCACATTTAAGAAGGGCTGTTGAATTTGTTTGGAATATTCCTAGAGGACTTTACAAATACAGGTAGCGCTTGTCTTAAAACAGTTCGTTTAGTGACCGTTTGAAGTTACGACGGCACTGGAAAAAGTGACGTATGACCATTTTTCACATTTGCGACCGTTGCAGTATCTCCATGGTCATGTGATCAAAATTCAGATGCCTGGCAACTAGCTCGTATTTATGACGGTCACAGTGTCCCGGGATCACGTGATCCCCTTTTACGACCTTCTGACAAGCAAAGTCAACGGGGAAGCCAAATTCACTTAACGACCCGTGTGACTTACTTAACAACTACAGAGATTCACTTAAGAATGGTGGCAAGAAAGGTCGTAAAATGAAACAAAATGCACTTAACAGCAGTCTTGTTTAGGAATGGAAACGTTGGGCTCACTTGTCATATGTCGAGGACTATCTGGCACCTTTAACCATTTGAAAACGTCTAAAGGAAGTAATTTCCCTCAAAGGCAGAAGAATTTCATAATGTTTATGAATTTCATCATAAAAAGGGGCAAAACTCACTTAAGAACTGCGTCGCTTAGCAGCAGAAATTTGGGGCTCAATTATGGTCATAAACCGAGGATTGCTTGGAAATTTGGGGAAATGTGCAGGTTTCAAGGGGGTCATATTGTCCTTGACTAAATAATCCTCAGAAATAATTAATGGTGCCCTTTGAAAGGAACTCTAGAAAAACTGAAGCCAGTTGGGTGTTTTCTAATTATTTCTTTTAATGATCAGCTTCTTAAAAATGTTGGATTACTGCTTTTAACGGTTCAGCTGAAGCAGCCAGCAGCCACCCAGTATTTTTCATGGATACTGTCAGCCGTGCTTTTTTACTCTTAAATCAGAATTTAAAACATCTGAGCTACAATTATTCCTTCCAGAGAAACTTAGAGAGGAGGGAAAAAAATGGTCTCCTCTCAAGAGTTATATATCTTGTAAAAGCGCCATACGGTAAATTAGCTTGAGGATGTGGCCCGGGCGGCAAATTAAAACATATATTTTAAAACGGATGATTTTCAATTAAAAGATCGGTTTAAAAGACTAATGTTTTAAAGAGTAATGTGCCTAATGCTGTCATTTTGTTTGTTCGGAAAGGTTTGCCTTTGAACTGATTATTATATTCTAAAGGTTGAAACTCGAATGCAGATTGTGCTGAAACAGTTCTCGGATGCGGATAATCCAGAGGTGTCAAAATCAATTTCATTGATTGGACGCATCAGGGCTGTGGTTCACCTTTGGGAGGGCCGCGGGGGGGGCATGGCTGACTGGGTGGGTATGGCAGCTGGGTGGGCGTGGCCAGCTTGACGCCACTCCCTAAACTGCTGGCATGTTTCCTCTTTGCATTGGGTAGACCGGACCGCAGTGACGCGGGGCAGCCCCTTACATTTTCCAGGACAGCCTGGCGGGTCAGATCTGACCACATTGCAGGCTGGATCCGGCCCCTGGGCCCCTGGTATAATCCATTCTCCCTCTTCTCAAAACACTAAGCCTGTTGTGAGCTTTGACTTATTTGCTAGGCTGCTTCTCTCCAATGTAGCCACTCCAATTTCGTTGAGGTTACTACCTTATCTCCATCAGCTTGGCAGTGGTGGTTGGGAGGTGTAGTTAAGAGATGCGGTTCAAACTATTTGCCCCTTTTTTTCCTTCCTTTTTACGGCCTCCTTTTAACTTTCACAGAGCTCAGATCTAGCAAAACAAAACAAAACGAAAACAACCAAATAAAAGGAACTAGTACAGAATTCAGGCAGCTTTGGCAGGCAATTCTTGGAGACTGCGTCTCTTTCTTTCTTCTCCTCGGTTCTACTTTTTTTTTAATTTGATTTATATGCCGCCCTTCTCCGGAGACTCAGGGCGGCTTACAATGCGTTAAGCAATAGCCTTCATACTTTTGTATATTTATACAAAGTCAGTTTATTGCCCCCACAAACTGGGTCCTTATTTCACCTACCTTAGAAAGGATGGAAGGCTGAGTCAACCTTGAGCCTTGGCGAGATTCGAACCAGCAGTAATTGCAGGCAGCTGTGTTAATAACAGAATGCTTTAAACCACTGTACTATCAAGGCTCTTTCTTTTTAAATTCCAGCTCATGCAGAACAAGGATTGCTTTTATTTACGTCCTCGGCTTAACATCCATTCGTTTAGTGACCATTTGAAGTTTCAACGGCACTGAAAAAAGTGACCTATGACGGTTTTTCACGCTTGCGACCATTGCATCACCCCCATGGTCACATGATCAAAATTTGACTGCTTGGCAACTGACTCATATTTATGACGGTTGCCGTGTCCTGGGGGTCACGTGATCCCCTTTTGCGGCCTTCGGACAAGCAAAGTCAATGGGGGGAGCCATCAGAAGACACCAGGCGTCATAAATGTGAGACAGTTGCCAAGCATCTGAATTTTGAGCACCTGACCATGGAGATGCCGTAACGGTCATTAAGTGTGACAAACGGTCACAGGTAACTTTTTTCAGTGTCAAGTCGTAACAATCAGTAAACGAACTGTTGTAAATCAATCAAGGACTACCTCTATAAATCTGACAGCAAAGCCCACTCTCTTTTAGCCCTGATGATGTAACCTATTTTGAGTAATGAACCGTCTGCAAGAACACAACCAAGCTCAGAAATCTATCATTGCCTTTGCAACCTGAGGGGTGTGTGTGTGTGTGAGAGAGAGAGAGGGGTGGGGGAGAGAGACTGACTCCTTTTCCACCCGTTATGCAGCTGCAGGGTATGCCCCCTCTTATCTGACTACTCCCCAGGCAGTATCTCTACTCTCCCCTCCCTCCCCCAGTTCCAAGGTCATTCACATGTACCACTACAACACCCCAACCAGACCGTGATCGAAGACCTTCAACCTCAAACACAACTTACACAGGATGTAAAAAAGATGAGTTCAGAGAAGATGATTAGGGGACTGGAAGCTAAAACCTACGAAGAACAGTTGCTGGAACTGAGTATCATTTAGTTTAATAAAAAGAAGGACTAGGGGTGGCATGATAGCAGTGTAACAATATTTGAGGGACTGCCACAAAGAAGAGGGGGCCAATCTATTCTCCAAAGCACTTGAGGGCAGGACAAGAAGCAACGGATGGAAACTAATCAAGGAGAGAAGCAACTTAGAACTAAGGAGAAATTTCCTGACGGTGAGAACAATTAGTCAGTGGAACTCCTTGCCTCCAGAAACTGAATGCTCCAACACTGGAAGTTTTTAAGAAGATGTTGGACAACCATTTGTCAGAAATGTTATAGGCCAGGGTTTCCTGCCTGAGCTGGTTGGACAAGAAGACTTCCAAGTTCTCTTCCAACTCTTTTATTCTATTCTAAGGTCCAAACACCCAAAGGAATTCAGACTGGTTTGGGTTAAGCCAAAGCCCATTTCCCCCCCACCCATTTTCTCCCTCCTAGGCTGAGGCTGGGTCTCTCTCTCTTTTTGGAGTGGTAGCTAATAAACCATTATTAAAACCATTTGCGAATGCTGGGGAAATTCTCACATTGCTCATTTTGCAGCCTGTTAACTGGATTTTTGATATCTCTCTGCGGCTCCTAAGTGGTTTTCTGACTGGCGTGTTATTTATTTTAAGTTCAAAGTTACTCTAATGCTTTCTGTTTGGAACTGTATTTGTGCTACAGCCTGAATAAGTAACAAACACGAAAGCTGCTTTTCAAAGAAAACCAGATTTTTCAAGTCCTCTTGGATTGGAAATAAAGATTCTTTCAATGTCATCCTAAAACGTTTTGCTCCTTAATTCAGAATCCAACATATACTGTACAAGTCAGGTTTCAAGTCCTGCTTTGAATTGATGGCTTCTTTCATTTTCTCTTTGTGATATGCTTCCCACCCATCCCTGGATGCCACTATAATTTTTTAAAAATCACATTAATTTCACAGAATCTAATTTTAAAATACAGCTAGTTCTCGACGTATGACCATAATTGAGCTCAAAATTTCTGTGTCTCAGAAGCCAGACGTTTGTTAAATGAGTTTTGCCCCATTTTACAACCTTTCTAGCCACAGTTGTTAAAGTGAATCACTTTGGTCGTTAAGTTGGTCACATGGTAGTGAAGTGAATCTGGCTTCCCCATGGACTTCGCTTGTCGGAAGTTGTCAAAAGGGGATCACGTGACCCCAGGACACCACGAACGTCATAAATATCAGTCAGTTGCCAAATGTCTGGATTTTGATCGTGTGGCCATGGGGATGCTGCAACAGTTGTAAGTGTGAAAACTGTTCATATGTCACTTTTTTTTAGTGCCATTGAAGCTTCCAACGGTCAGTAAAGGAATTGTTGTAAGTCAAGGACTACCTGTATGGAAATTCATTGAGTAGAGCTTCCATTAGTTTCCCCCTCTTCAGAGAAACATTTAACGTTTTCCTGTATTGGGGTGATTTCTTATTTATTGAGGAAGGAAAGGAGCAGAATGGTAAAGCATAAGATTGGAAGGGACCTTCACACCACCCGTTGCAGCATCTGGCAACTGACTCATACTTATGACGGCTGAAGTAGAGGTGGGTTTCAGCAGGTTCTGACCAGTTCTGGAGAACCGGTAGCGGAAATTTTGAGTAGTTCGGAGAACCGGTAGTAAAAATTCTGGCTGGCCCCACCCCCATCTATTCTCTGCCTCCCAGGTCCCAGCTGATAAAGGAGGAAATGGGGATTTTGCAGTAACCTTCCCCTGGAGTGGGGTGGGAATGGATATTTTACAGTATCCTTCCCCTGCCACGCTTACCAAGCCATGCCACGCCCACCAAGCCACACCCACAGAACCGGTAGTAAAAAAATTTGAAACCCACCACTGGAAGTCTCCTGGGACCATTTGTTCCCCGACCTTCTGACAAGCAAAATCAACGGGAAAGCCGGATTCATTTAACAACCATTCATCTAACTTAACAACTGCAGTGATTCACTTAACAGTAACGGCACAGAAGGTTGTAAAATGGGGCAAAACTCACTTAACAACTATCTTGCTTAGCGACTGAAATTTTGGGATCAGTTACGGTCGTAAGTCGAGGACTACCTGTACTCCAATGCAGAAGGCCATACAGAAACCTCTTAACTCCTTGCAGTCATCTATTTTCACAACCTGATTGCAAACAGGGTACCCTGGACTTTTGTGCTGAATTACTTGCCAGCCCTTAGGAGAAAACGTAGTCCTCAACTTACAACAGCTCATTTAGTGACCGTTCAAAGTCGCAACAGCAGTGGAAAAAGTGACTTAGGACCATTTTTCGCACTTACAACCATTGCAGCATCCCCACAGTCATGAGTTAAAAATTCAGATGCTTGGCAGCTGACTCATATTTATGACCGTCGCAGTGTCCTGGGACCATGTGATCCCCTTTTACGACAAAGCCAATAGCGAAGCCAGATTCACTTAACAACTGGGTGACTAACTTAACAACAGCAGTGTTTCGCTTAACAATGGTGGCAAGAAAGGTCGTAAAACGGGGCAAAACTTACTTAACAAACTTTAACATTCCTAGTTGATTTAGAGTTGCCCGTAGGCATTGCCACATACCGTGTTTGCCCGAAAATAAGATCCAAGCGGAAAACGAGCCCTAACATGATTTTTTCAGGATGCTTGTAAAATAAGCCCTACCCTCAAAAATAAGACCCAGTTAAGACACGGTGGTTCAGTGGCTAAGACACTGAGCTTGTCGATCGAAAGGTCGGAGTTCAGCGGTTCGAATCCCTAGTGCTGCGTAACGGGGTGAGCTCCCGTTACTTGTCCCAGCTTCTGCCAACCCAGTTCAAAAGCAGGTGAAAAATGCAAGTAGAAAAATAGGGACCACCTTTGGTGGGAAGGTAATAGCGTTCCGTGCGCCTTTGGCGTTTAGTCATGCCGGCCACATGACCACAGAGACATCTTCGGACAGCGCTGGCTCTTCGGCTTTGAAACGGAGATGAGCACCGCCCCCTAGAGTCGGGAACGACTAGCACATATGTGCGTGGGGAACCTTTACCTTTAAGATCGTCAGACGGATGCATTTCATTACCGTATTTCCCCGAAAATAAGACCTAATCGGAAAATAAGACCTAATGTGTCTTTTGGAGCAAAAATTAATATAAGACCTGGTCTTATTTTGGGGAAAACACGGTTCCTACGCTATGAAGGGTTGCAGATGGCTGCAGACCAGGCCTGAAATGCTCCCAGTTCGGACCGGATCACCTGATCCGGTAGCGATGGAGGCGGGTGGTTCGGAGAACCGGTAGCAAAAATCCCCCCATGCCCAGCTGAGTCGTGCAATCATCAGAGGCTTTTTTTTTAATTTTTAAAAGCATTTTTTCTACAACCTCCTCGGCCGAAGAGGTTGTAGGAAAAAATGCTTTTAAAAGCCTCTGACAATCCCAGCTGAGTTGCCTAATCGGCAGAGCCTTTTAAAAGCATTTTTATACAACCTCATTGGCCGAAGAGGTTGTAGAAAAAAATGGTTTTAAAAGTAAAAATAAAAAATAAAAAAAAGTTGGCCACGACCATCCAGTCACATTATACCCCCCCCCCACCAAGCCATGCCCACAGAATCTGTAGTAACAAACCTTACATTTCACCACTGCTGCAGACTGACGTGCACACCTCCCAAATCCCAACTTCGCGTTGTATGGAGATGCGTGTCTTGCAAGCTGATTGGTCGACACGACTTCCTCTTGGGAGGTGGGCATCAGGCAAGGCACATTCAAGCAGCACAATGGAACAGATAAATGCAATTTCTATGTACCCATCTCCGAACCACAGAGGCATACATTCCTGACATGCAGTGGCAGAGAAGTTTAATCCAGGCTTCTGAGGGCCCTCCAAGCAAGCCACGATTTCCCCGGCATGATAAAAACATATTGCGATGCCCTGATGCCGGCTCCATCCCTTATGTATTTGTGCGCACTGTTCTAACACAGCTGCACAATCGGTGGAGTTTGTGTCATTTGCTGCCCTCTCTTCTCTGTAGATACTCATGGCCCATTAGCTGAATTAGTGTTGTAGAAGTGTGTGGGGACAATTAACCACAGTAATGAGAAGAGACATCAAATGCCACAAAGAAATCTCAGTGCATTTTTGTCACAAGTCATCTTTAAGACGCACAAGTGTTTATATTTCATATTGCCATAGTGATTTTTTTTACCAGTTAAAAGGAATTAACAAGGATCTCAGGCTTGTTTTTTTCCTGGGGGAAGGTAATGAAATGCCTCTTAATTATGTTACAAACCCACATAAAGTCTTTTTTGCTATATTGTTACTAGTGGATACTATGGCTGAATATCCATAGTATATTGGGGGGTGAGTATGTATACACATACACACACTATATATACACACACAAACACATATAAATGTGTGTGTATGAATGTATGTGTATGTATGTGTATATACCGTGTTTCCCAAAAAATAAGACCCTGTCTTACATTTTTTTTAAACCTGAAATAAGCGCTTGGCCTTATTGCCATGCGCTCAAAAGCCCGATTGGGCTTATTATCAGGGGTGTCTTATTTTGGGGGAAACAGGATATATACACACACACACACACACACACACACACACATACATATATCTATATCATATATATCTATATCAATGTGTGGCGTATACAACAATAGCAATAGCACTCAGACTTATATACAGATAGATACAACAATTCACTTAGTCACTGTTCAAAATTAGAACAGCACTGAAAATAGTCAATCATGACGATTTTTCATACTTATGACCGTTTCAGCATCCCCCCGGTCACGTGATTGACATTTGGATGCTTGACAGCTGACACACAATATATGACTCTTGCTGTGAGTCTCTTTTACAACCTTCTGACAAGCAAAGCCAATGGGGAAACTAGGTTCACTCAACAGCTGCGTTACTAATTTAAGAACTGCAGTGACTCCCTTAACAAACATGGCGACAAAAGTCGTAAAACGGGGGTAAAACTCTCCTTAAAGAACGACACTGCGACCATCACAAACACACACCTGTTGCCAAGCCTCTAAATTTTGATCACATGACCATGGGGATTGCTGCCACAGCCATAAGTGCGGGAGATGGTTGCAAGTCATTTTTTTTCCAGTGCCATTGTAACTTCGAACGGTCACTAAACGAACTGTTGTAAATCAAGGACTGCCTGTCAATTTATGCTGCTCTAGGAGCTTTAGAAGAGAACTTTAGAATAACTTCGTCACTTTGAATGTACACTAAATTTCATTGCATGCAGCAGCTCTCAAAGGGTCACCACCTCCAACATACCCTACATAAACACGACATAAATAAATACAAAATTATGTACACGTCACATATATTACAGGACACAGGGAAACAACCAAGCAGACCAGCAAAAAGATGGTTCTTAAAATTGGCTAAGCCAATGTTTGAGTGTCAAGAGTGGATGGAAAACCCAGGATTTAGGTGTCCCCGTGTCCAAACTAGGTGCATGCACGATAGCTGTCCTGCTCCAGTACTTCTATTTCTTTTTATTAAAAAGTTTTGTAGAAAATACAAACATTTTCACCCCTCCACCCTTCCCCCCTCAACCCCTCCCTCCCCTTTCCCACCCCTCCTTCCCCCCCACCCCCCTCCCTAGACTTCCCAGAACAAGCACAGGGTATAGCGTTCACAAATCAAAAGCTAAAATATGCTAACAAATTATTACATTTCATATTCTCCCTAGATCCTTAACTCCTTATAATTCAAAAAACAAACATAAACATAAAATTACTTCAGTCATATGCTATATGAATCTTCTTATTCGGATTTTGCCTAACTTTGCCTAACTAATTTTTTTTTTTTTTTAATTTGATTTATATGCCGCCCTTCTCCGGAAACTCAGGGCGGCTTACAATGCGTTAAGCAATAGCCTTCATCCTTTTGTATATTTTTACAAAGTCAGCTTATTGCCCCCACAAACCGGGTCCTCATTTCACCTACCTTAGAAAGGATGGAAGGCTGAGTCAACCTTGAGCCTGGCTGAGATTCGAACTAGCAATAATTGCAGGCAGCTGGATGATAATAACAGGCTATTAGTCTGCTGCGCCACCAGGCTCTTTTGCATTAAGTGGTGAATTAATCTTTTAATAAAAGCTGTAAACCTTGGTTTGGTCGATAAACCTTGTTTATTCTTTGGATAAACAAGGTTAACATGGTAGCACTAGAACAGGGGTCTCCAAACTTGGCAACTTTAAGACTTGCGGACTTCAACTCCCAGAATTCCTCAGCCAGCAAAGCTGGCTGAGGAATTCTGGGAGTTGAAGTCCGCAAGTCTTAAAGTTGCCAAGTTTGGAGACCCCTGTGCTAGATGTCCTTGGTTATGGCCCAGGTGGTCAAGGCAAGGCAGGCCTTTAGAGTAGGGGTCCCCAACCCCCGGTCCATAGACTGGCATGTGGCCACGGCATGCCCGAAACCGGGCCCCGCAAACAAACGAAGCCTCATCTGTAGGATGCAGATAGCACACAAAACCCCCCACTCTTCCCGATCTGCGGAAAAACTTCTTCTCCACAAAACGGGTCCCTGGTGCCCCAAAGATTGGGTGCCCCCGTTTTAGAGAGTCCTTTATTGTCTTCTAGAAGGGTTTAACAAACTCTGGCCCCTCTGACAACCACTAAGGCTCCATCCCACGCTACCCTGAAAGCAGAGCCCCCCCCTCTCCCCCCAACAACAGCCCCTATATTACCAGGAAAGTCCACAAGGCATAAGACAAATGGTAGTCCTCAGGCCAGCGACCAGGTCTAACGCAGGTCTGAAGGTAAAGCAAAACAAAGGGCAAAAGCAGTCCACCGGGTTAGGCCCAAGGCCAAGGGTTAAAAGCCTTGGTAGTACAGGGGTTTAAGGCACCCTGTTAAAGCTTATTAAGACCAGCTGGCAATTACTGCAGGGTTCGAATCTCGCCAAGGCTCAAGGTTGACTCAGTCCACTAAGGTAGGTGAAATGAGGACCAGGGCAATAAGCTGACTTTGTATACAAAAGGATGAAGGCTATTGCTGAGCACATTGTAAGCCGCCCTGAGTCTTTGGAGAAGGGCGGCATATAAAAAGCGGAGACGGTACAAGGCAAAGGCAGGGCTAGGGTAAGACAAATGGCAGTCCTTGAAGCAAGGCCAAAAGGCACGAGTCAAAAAAAAAAAGGCATAAGTTAAAAAAAAAAAAAAAGGCAGTGGTATATAAGCCAAAACAATTGTTCCTGGCATAGAGTATTACTCCTTACGGCTACTTCAGTTGCTCCATCCCAGGTGTTCCTTGTGAGGAAGGGTGGGGTGGCCTCCTCCCGTGTAGCCTTGCAGCCCTTCTCTGGGCCTGCCTCCGCTCGAGGCAGCTGTTCCCCATCAGAGGAGATCGGCTGCCTATCAGCACCACGGCCTGTCAGCAGCCGAACCTCCCTCGGGGTCTGTGAAGGCAGGCAGCTATCCGTCCGGTCAACCACTTCTCCCAATGCCTAAAGGGGCCAGCATCGTCCTCAGTCCTGGCCTCTCCAAATATGCCAAGGAAGACATGCCATCCCTGTCAGATGGTCCCAGTTCCTCCTCCTCCTCTCCGTCCTCCTCCTCCGAACCGGCTCCGATGGGGCCATGACATTCTTTGTATAATTCTTCATTTCACAACCTTAAGGACTTGTTTGCCCCCTTTAAAAAAAAAAAAAAACACCTTCATTATTCATGTATAATTAACATACGTTTGAAAGAATCTTTTCCTTGTAAGCAGCACAAAGATAAACTTCCTTTCATATCAGTAGGCGCATTCCTTAGTTTTTCTGCTCATGGAATTCATCCTAATGATCAAACATTCCTACGGTGGTGTAGATGCATAGGAATTCTTCTGCCCTACAAAAAAGTTTATAACTGGCTTCTTGCTTTGAGGTGCATAAATTGCACACACCACGTGTACTTTTTTCAGCAAGTCTTCCGGTTGAATAGGGGGCAACTGTCGTATTTAAAAATGAGACGTGGGCGTGCAGGAAGTCCTCCCTGTTTGTGAAATATTTTGGGAAAAAAGAACACATCCGTCCAATGTCTTAGTGTTTGCCGGCAACTTTTACAGCCAGTTAATTGAACGCCATTCTTTCTTCTGTGAATGGAAATACAAATAGACTGTTACCTTTCACAACTGAAGCTAATTTTACACACGAGTATGCAAAGGGCTAGTGAATTCATCAGCCCCAGCTAGATAGATAGATAGATAGATAGATAGATAGATAGATAGATAGATAGATAGATAGATAGATAGATAGATAGATAGATAGATAGATGAGGTAGGTAGGTAGGTAGGTAGGTAGGTAGGTAGGTAGGTAGGTAGGTAGATGATAGATAGATAGATAGATAGATAGATAGATAGATAGATAGATAGATAGATAGATAGATAGATAGATAGATAGATGAGGTAGGTAGGTAGGTAGGTAGGTAGGTAGATGATAGATAGATAGATAGATAGATAGATAGATAGATAGATAGATAGATAGATAGATAGATAGATAGATGTAGGTAGGTAGGTAGGTAGGTAGGTAGGTAGGTAGATAGATGATAGATAGATAGATAGATAGATAGATAGATAGATAGATAGATAGATAGATAGATAGATGAATGAGATAGATAGAAGATAGATAGATAGATAGATAGATAGATAGATAGATAGATAGATAGATAGATAGATAGATAGATAGATAGATGAGGTAGGTAGCTAGCTAGATAGATGGATGAGGTAGGTAGGTAGGTAGATGATAGATAGATAGATAGATAGATAGATAGATAGATAGATAGATAGATAGATAGATAGATAGATAGATAGATAGATAGATGAGATAGGTAGATAGATAGATAGATGAGGTAGATAGATAGATAGATAGATAGATAGATAGATAGATAGATAGATAGATGATTGATAGATAGATAGATAGATAGATAGATAGATAGATAGATAGATAGATAGATAGATAGATGATAGATGAGGTAGGTAGGTAGGTAGATGGATAGATAGATAGATAGATAGATAGATAGATAGATAGATAGATAGATAGATAGATAGATAGATAGATGATAGATGAGGTAGGTAGCTAGATAGATAGATGAAAGAAAGAAAGAAAGAAAGAAAGAGAGAAAGAAAGAAAGAGAGAAAGACCATGTTAGAACTAACAAGACACCAAAACGTAGAGTTGATAAGTGTTTGTGTAACAGTAATGACCAACCAGAGATCATTGCAAATTAGTTTAATTTACTTTATTGTCCTTTCACCTCGTACAACGAAATTAAATGCCATCTTTTAAATGCCGTTAAGTGCCATCCCACTTTATAAGGCCGTGATGGCAAACCTGTGGCCCGCGAGCCGTCGCCCCAGTCCACTGCACATGACAGCTGATCTTTGGTTCTCTGCCACGTGTGCACAGGGGGCGGGAGTGGGGTGCATGCAGGGGGGCAGGGCGCATGTGGGGAGGGGTCACACACGCATTGCATTTTGGGGGGTTTGGGCCCACACTTTGGGCATTCGGTCCGGAAAAGGTTAGCCATCATTGTTCTAAGGCGTTGCACAAATGATGAGAAATTATTTTTATTTATTCAGCTATTTTGAGAATTTTTCTTGCTCTGTATTTCTGGGACCGCTTTTTTTCTGGAGGGTAGTTGCGTTCCTTTATGAAGTTGTGTTGTGTCCCTTATAAAAGGACCCGAGTAACAATTGCACACTTGTGACAGAAAACTAGCAGTAGTAACTGAACGGTTGCCATTCTTCGCAGCTCTTACCTAGCGCCCCAAAGTATTAGGAGCACCCTAGATTTTGGCTGATTATCTAGTTTTCAGAGCAACGGTGAGGTGGGGGGGGGGGAAAGCATTTTTGAATCAGTTCGGAATTCAATTTCACCTGTTAAGCTTGAGCCACTGAAAAAAATAAACAGCAAAAAAAAAAAAATAATGGCTGAAAATTTCTCCTCTCTGCCCACTCACTCAGTGTTATTGCTGTGTCTTCAGCATTCGGAAGCCTTCGGGCTGTTCTCCATTTTCCACAATTTGCTGGAGAACTACGGCAGGAGGTAGTCATTGTTGCCAGGGCCTTGTTTTGTGCTGCTCCCACCGGTCTTTGATCAAGCTCCATGAAACAGGAGATGCAAGAAAGAAAGAAAGAAAAAAAGAATAGCTTTTTGTAGCGGCTGCTCATCCAGAAAACGGTTTCTTGCAGTGAGTTTAAATACCAGAAGGTGTTCGCCGTGTCGTTTAGCTCATTGACTTTTCAGCCTGGGTTTCCCTGTGAAAAGGGGATAGGGGAGACATCAGACATTTTAGAAAAGGGTTCTGTCCCTCTGGAAAGGAAGCATTACAGGGCCAAGCAGTCAAGTTGAAAGGCATTTCTTTGTTCGTATTGGTGAACAATTTTATTTTTGATTTCTTTTTTTTTCCAGGTTCTATTTCAAACGGAGGCATTTTCCACGGGCAGTTGGAAAACAGTGATTTGCCAAATTGACAATATCACATACAGGATGGATGGATGGCCATCCATTAAAGGCCATCAAGTTATTTTTTGAGTCCTATCAAACACAAGAATAGATTTTCTCCATGATGATCTCTCCCCAACACTAACATATTTTGTGTGTGGGTGGGAGGGAGGGGAAGAAGGGAAGGAAGGAAGGAAGGAAGGAAGGAAAGAAGGGTGAGGGAGGGAGAGAAAAGGAAGGAAGGATTTTTCAGCATCATCTTGAGAATACAGGTAGTCCTTGACTCATGACCATAATGCAGCCTTCCCATAAGGTCGCAAAAGGGGATCTCATGACCAGTTAAGCGACTGGTCACAAGTCCAGGATTTTCGGTAAACAAAAAAAACAGCTTGTGGTCCTCAACTTACAACCATTCATTTAGTGACCATTCAAAGTTAAAACGGCACTGAAAAAAGGGACATGGCCATTTTTCACACTTACAACCTTTGCAGCCTCCCCACGATCATGTGATCAAAATTCAGACACTTGGCAGCTGACTCATATTTATGACGGTTGCTGTGTCCTGGAGTTATGTGATCCCCTTTTGCGACCTTCTGACGAGCCAAGTCAATGGGAAAGCCAGATTCGCTTAACATCCGTGTTACTAACTTATCAACTGCAGTGATTCACTTAACAGCTGTGGCAAGAAAGATCGCAAAATGGGGCAAAACTCATTTTAACCAGTGTCTCACTTAACAACAGAAATTTCCGGCTCAGTTGTGGTCATAAGTCGAGGACCAACTGTATTTTTATACTCCTGGCTGCTAAATCAATAATTGCTCAAAAGTGGACATTCTTAATATATTTTATCATTGAACAATTGGTGTGATTCCATGTGGATTATTATCTGGAAAGATTATCCAAGCCATGCTATTAATAGTAACAATTCTTAATAAATCTGGTTTTATATATGGAAATTGGTTGAATGTAGCGATATTATTCTTGGAGGTTATATGCTTGCCTCAAAAGAATTTTAAAAGTAGAAAATGTAACAGAAATAACATTTATGTTCAAGAGCAAAGCAGAAAACCATCTTACATTTGATTTACACTTCTGTTTACTATTTAGTTTCATTTCTTTGTTTCATTTCTTTAAACAAACAAACAAACTGACTTTTCCTCTTTTTTCTTTTCTTAGTTCCAAGAGAATTGGTCGAACTTCATCTGAAACTGATGAGGAAGATTGGGAAATCTGTCACCGCAGACCGATGGGAAAAATACTTGATCAGGGTATATCGATTTTATATTCCTTTGAAAACATAATACTGGATGATGAGAGCTTCGCAGTGTTTAATAATACCCCGCCTAAAGTCAAAAACGTCTGTGTGGATTTTGGAGTTGATTTGTGATCTGAACTGAGCACCTGTAACACAGGTAAAGGTAAAAGTTCCCCTGTCCAACTTTAGGGGGCGGTACTGATCTCCGTTTCTTAGCCAAGGGAGCCAGCATTGTCCGAAGACATTCCATGTATCATGTAGCCAGCATGTCTATACACCGAGGTGCACCGAATGCTGTTTCCTTCCTATTTATCTATAGAAGAGCAACAAAGATTAATAGGGGATTGGAGGCTAAAACATATAAAGAACGGTTGCTGGAACTGGGTATGTCCAGTTTAATGAAAAGAAGGACTAGGGGTGACATGATAACAGTCTTCCAATATTTGAGGGGCTGCCACAAAGAAGAGGGAGTCAAGCTATTCTCCAAAGCACCTGAGGGCAGGACAAGAAGCCATGGATGGAAACTAATCAAGGAGAGATTCAATCTGGAATAAGGAGAAATTTCCTGGCAGTGAGAATTATAATCAGTGGAACAACTTGCCACTAGAAGTTGTAAATGTTCCAACACTGGAAATTCTTAAGAAGATGTTGGATAACCATTTGTCTGAAGTGGTGTAGGGTTTCCTGCCTGGGCAGGGGGTTGGACTAGAAGACCTCCAAGGTCCCTTCCAACTCTGTTATTCTACATCTATACCTATTTATCTACTCGCATTTTCATTTTTTTGAACTGCTAGATGGGCAGGACCTGGGGCATGTCATGGAAGCTCACCCCATCCGCTCAGATCTCGAACCCAGGCTGTCAGCTTTCCGACTGACAAGCTCAGCGTCTTTAACCACTGAGCCATCGTGCCCCACATGCCTGTAAAATATATAGGTAGTCCTCTACCTAGACTTTTGTTAAGTGAGTTTTGCCCCGTTTTACGACCTTTGTTGGTGTAACTGTTAAGTGAATTAAGTCGATAAGTTAGTAACCCGGTTGTTAAGTGAATCTGGCTCCTCCCCCCCCCATTGATTTTGCTTGTTAGAAGGTCGCCAAAGGGTATTTCCATGACCGTGGGCCACAGCAACGGTCATAAGTATGAGCCAGTTGCCAGGCGTCTGAATTTTGGTCGCAGGATCAAAGGTCGTAAGTGAAATACGGTTGTAAGTCATTTTTTTCAGTGCTGTTGTAACTTCGAACGGTCACTAAACGAACTGTTGTAAGTTCGAGGGACTGCCTGTATGTCTCTGAGTTCATTGCCGTTGTCCTTTGTGGTTTAAAATACCTGGTTCTGTGCTTTACCCAGATAGGTGACAGCACCTACCGTGTTTCTCCAAAAAGACGACCCACTTTGAAAAGAAGCCCTATCACGTTTTTGAGCGCATGCGATCAAATTAAGCCCCACCCACAAGATTAGCCCTAATTAAGACCCCCACCCACCCTGGGGTGCAGTAGGTGGGGCAAGGCACACAGCAGTGGTAAATCCCATTTTTTTTTACTACTGGTTCTGTGGGCGTGGCTTGGTGGGCATGGTTTGGCTTGGTGGGCGTGGCAAGGGAAGGATACTGCAAAATCTCCATTCCCTGCCCACTCTGGGGCCAGCCAGAGGTGGCATTTGCTGGTTCTCTGAACTACTCAAAATTTCTGCTCCAGAACCTGTCAGAACCTGCTGAATTTCACTCCTGGCACACAGGTAAAAATTCAGCTAGGGTAGGGATGGAGGGGTGGAACTGCCCTACTTACCAGGCCTCGCACACCCCAACACTTGTCTCTTCTTCTTCTGTAGTTGCTTGCCACCACTCGTACACATCACCCCTGCCTCTGTTTCTCCTTCAGATGCCTGCCGGAAGGCATCTGCAGCTGATAACAGAACTCTGGACCGATTTGGAGCTCTATTATGGGCTGCAGAGGGCTTTCCGGAAGGCATCTGGAGGCGAAATGGAGGCCAGGGCGATGTGTGCAAGTGGCGGCAAGTGGCCCAGAAGAAGTGGGCCAGCAGCGGCCTCCTGCTGGGTGGGGCCGTTGGTGCCACTGCCGCAAGGTGAGTCAATAATTAGATCCGTCCAAAAAGAAGGCCTAGCCGTTTTTCCGGGGGTCAAAAGAAAATAAGACCCGGCTTTCTTTTTGGAGAAACACGGTAGCATGTCTCATCTGATAAAAACAGTTTTGAACTGGCTCAGTAATTGCATAGGAACCACCAGGAAATGCTAGGCCTGTAGACTGGGAAGTCAAAAGTCATCCTAGAAAAAGGAAGTTTGCAAAACATTTCTCTGTTTCTTCCAGGAAAGATATATGGACCTAACAATTATATGCATGAGATCACCAGGAGTTGAGCTCAACTCCGAAGAGACTTGGATTCTGTACAGTAGGGGGAAAAAAATTGCAAAAGTGGGGAACCAATTTCCTACCAAAAAAATGGTTCCCCACTTTTTTGAGATAGCAAAGATTGGAGCATAAACCATTTCGCCCAGTTAAATATCACGTCAGTGAGAATTTTAGTAGCGCATAGATTATTATAAATTGTTGTGAGTCACTGGAGATTATATAGCACATGGGTGTCAAACTCAATTTCATTGAGGGCCGCATATGAACTGTGGTTGACCTCAGGAGGGCCAGGGGGTGTGGCCAACTGGGTGGGTGTGGCCAACTGGGTGGGCATGGCCAGCTTGACGCCACTCCCCAAACTGCTGGCATGTTTCCTCTTCATATTGGGTAGGCCGGGCTGAAGCAACGTGAGCTGTTCCCTTGCATTTTCCAGGACAGTCCTGTAGGCCAGATCCGACCGGATCACGGAGCCGGATCCACCCGCTGGCCTTGTGTTTGACACCCTTGCTACAGCAGCCTTAAAATTTGATCAATAAGTAAACTAGGAGTATGCCAGCAACTCATCTCTCCTTTACCTCCAGTCTTGATTCCTACTTTCTTTCTAGAGACACCAGAAAATGCAATTGGATCTGACAGGAATGTATCGTGCGTGTGCTGGCGGTGGCGGGAAGATTCCCCAGTATTTAATTTCAAAAGTTTGCCTTGTAGATGTGTCAAGACTTCAACAGCACCTGGGCGTGGGAGATGGAGAAGAAAGGATACCTTGAAATGAGCACCGAATGCAAATTGGGAATTTTGAAGGTATTGCTCTTCTCCTCTGGAGCGCTGATTGTTTCCTACTCGGTTTCCAACCTACGACAAACATAGATGCAAAAACCTGGAAAAAAAGATGTGACTACTTTAAAGAGGCCCTGCGCTCCTCCCTCTTCTAAAGGGGTCTATGACAATTCACCACAGCTAACTCTCTGCAGGACAACTGACCACAACCAACTCACCGCCGGACAACTCGTTGCAGGATTAGAGTTACTCTAATATCAAAGAAATAAGGAAATAGAATCATTAAATCATTAAAGGATGGAAAAGGAGAGGCAGAATGAAATGTGAATGGCAAACATTAAATATTTTTTTTTTGTCTATTTTAAATAATTACCGTATTTTTCGGAGTATAAGACGCACCTTTTTCCCCCAAAAAAGAGGACGAAAATCTGGGTGCGTTTTATACTCCGAATGTAGCCCCGCCCAGCTTCTCAAACGGAGGTTTCAGAGTCTGAAAAAAGCATCAGAAACGAAGCTTCAGAAAAGAAGCCCCCAAACAGAGCGTCAGATGCTTTTTTTCTGAAGCTCTTTTTCGGAGGCTTTCAGAGGCAGGAAAAAATGTTTTTTCTGAAACAGAGTTTCAGAAGTTTCAGAGGCAAAAAAATAAGCAAAAAAAAATCACGGCACAGAGCTCACAACCAAGGAACCTGTTGCTAAAATTCACCTCTGGGAACAGCTGATTGGGGGTATTCCAGGAGGCTGATCCACCTGCCAATCAACTTTTCTCTTATTTTCCTCCCCAAAAACTAAGGTGGTCTTATACTCCGGTGCGTCTTATACTCCAAAAAGTACAGTAAATAGAACTGTTAAGTTGTCCTGCAACTAGTTGTTCCAGTGTAAGTTGGCCGTGGCGAGTTGGCTGTGGCAAGTTGTCCCATTCCGTTCTAAAACATGTCTTCTGAATTTTGAAAATGTGCACCGCTCTATGGAACATGGACAAATGGATAACCATCTGTCTGAAATGGTATAGGGCCATGATGGTGAACCTACGGCCCAAAGCGGCATGCGAAGCCATGTTGCTCGGCCTGTGAGGCCTTGCCTGTTTGTCTTTCGGGTTTCTGGTGATTAGCTGTCCTTCGTGTGTGCAGCAGTGCCGAAAACTGGTGTGCGCTGGCCAGCTGATTGTCAGGTGCGCATGCATGCCAGAACCTGGAAAATTGGCTTTTCCGGAGCATGGTCTCTTCGCACGTGTGGCAGTGCCGAAAACCAGCCTGCACACGCGTGCTGGCCTGATCATTGGGTGCCGCGTGCACTCTAGAACCCGGAAGTTCAGCTTTTCTGGAGTGTGGTCCCAACGAGCATGCACATGTGTGATGTTTCCGTGCAACCTTTTCAACACTCGGGGTAATGTTGAAGAACACACTTTGGATGTTCCCAAAAATATTTTAAAGAGCTGCTTCTCCCTTTTTTCCCTTCCTGTCTCTCCCGAAGTACCTTTGCGAATGCCAGTTTG
Organism: Pantherophis guttatus; assembly: GCF_029531705.1. Next base: position 984,814 of record NW_026844124.1, read on the forward strand.
ATGACAATCTAAAGTTTAAGAATATCATCAACGAGGAAGATGCCGACGGCATGCGTCTGCAACCCCTCGGCCGAGACAAGGATGGTTTGACCTACTGGTACCAGCTGGACCAAGAGCATAATGTCAGAATGTACGTAGAAGAACAGGACGATCAAGACGGGACTTCGTGGAAGTGCATTGTCAGGTAAATGTTAATTTCCAGCTGCTTGGTTAACCTGGTGCCCCTCAAGCTTGTTGTCCCAAAGGTGCTTCATTTTTTCAAAAGACAACCGGACTTCGTTTTTCCTTGAAGATGTTTCGCTTCTCATCCAAGAAGCTTCTTCAGATCTGATTGGATGGTGGAGGATGGAAGGATTTATATTCCTTGCAGTTATTGGTCGTCAGCAAGGAAACTTGGTCGTTTATTCAAGGAAAAATCAAAAGTCCAGTTGCCTTTTGAAAAAGCATCTTAGGGACAACCATGGCCTGGATGATTGAAAATCTCCCCAGATACCACTCAAGTTGCTGACTGTGGAAGGCTGGGAGTTAAATCTAGTGTATTTGGAGGGCAACAGATTGAGGAAGGGACGCGGTGGCTCAGTGGCTAAGACACAGCTTGTCTATCGAAAGGTCGGCAGTTCAGCGGTTCAAATCTCTAGCGCCGCGTAATGGGGTGAGCTCCCGTTATTTGTCCCAGCTTCTGCCAACCTAGCAGTTCAAAAGCACATAAAAAATGCAAGTAGAAAAATAGGGACCACCTTTGGTGAGAAGGTCACAGCGTTCCGTGCGCCTTTGGCGTTGAGTCATGCCGGCCACATGACCACGGAGACGTCTTTGAACAGCGCTGGCTCTTCGGCTTTGAAACGGAGATGAGCACCGCCCCCTACATTCGGGAATGACTAGCACATATATGTGAGGGGAACCTTTATCTTTAGGTTGAGGAAGAATGGATTGTTTTTATTTTTTTTAAATAGACTACCACCAAGCCAGGCCATACTCGGATAATTTTTCCAAAGAGCTATGATTTCCCAAACTCTGCCTGCAGCATGGTTAGAAATTCTTAACAGCTGCCTCCTGTTTAGGTCTGCAACATGATATGGAAAAAAATAAAGAATTTAACCCTTACTAAGGGTTAAAAATATATCCAGGGATACAGGCTTTTCCCGTCAGCTGGAGGGTGAATTCTGATTCTTGGTCTGATTAAATGTTTGAGGTTCAAAATATTGGATCCTCCTAAGCATGCAAATAGATCTGAGAAATCGATCTGTTTCTACTTGGAAACCACTTCTGGACTTTATGCTTGAGGTGGAAAAAAAATGGAACTTTGGTTTCGGGTTTTACTGATTAGATAGATTTGTTGTTATAGAAATGGCTAGTTTATGCTATTATGTAAAAGTAAAAAAGGTTTGATGTTACTGTATTATTCTGCTTCCCCAAAGGGAATCAGAAGTCAACACTTTTTTTCTTTTTCCCCTTCTTTTCTACATTTCTCCCTTCCCCTTTGCCTCCCCTATTTTTCCTACTATTTGCTTTTGTATTTTTGTATTTTATATCGTAAACTCATAAAAACCGAAAAGTTAATTTTTGTTTTTAAAAAAGCAAAAAGATCTGAAAAAAAGATTGATGCAACCCTTAATAATGGTTCCAGATCAGGGTTTCTAAACCTCAGCAACTTTTAACACATGTGGTCTCCAGATCCCAGAATTCCCCAGTCAGCTGAGGTGGAAAAGTTGCTCCAGGTGGGAAACACAAATCTAGATTTAAAAAAAAAACAGATAGTCCGTTGTGTTTCTCAGGCCGGATATTTTCTCTTCCTCTTCCTTTGCTTGCAAAGGCTGGCAAGGAACTGCCAGGCAGACAGATTTGGGCAGGGGTGAGTGGCACGTTACATAAGGCTGCTATTTTTTCTGAGGTTTGGTGCACGTCTTTATTTTTAATCCAGAAGCCGAAATGAGCTGGCTGAAACTCTTGAGCTCCTGAAAGCACAAATTGATCCTGCACTGTTGAAAAACCAAGATAACTCTTTGCAAGAGACTCCTAGCACTGAAGATGAAGAGGCCAAAAAGAGGGAAGGCACGGCAATGCAAGGTTTGAGTATTGTTTTTATCTTGCCCCCGTGGGCAGTCTGTGTTACCATTTACTCCTCTGGAGAATTGGCACTCGAGCCACCACTGTGGGTAGTGAAATCTCATAATAAGCGTCCTTCAAAAGGGCCTATTGTTGATGCTTCTTAACTTCTTAAGTTTCAAAAGCTTGGCTAATTTGACTTTTAATTGTTCCAGTACCAAAGTATTTGGAAGTTGAATTCTGCTCACAGAAACGTAACTCTGCCTTTTCTTCTGATGTGAACAAACATCAGTTACTGCACCTGTGTATCAGTGGTGGGTTTCTACCGGTTCACCCCGGTTTGGGAGAACTGGTAGCAGCGGCGGCGGGAGGCTCTGCCCCTCCCGGACGTCATCACAGGCGCTCTGCACATGTGCAGAAAGTTCTGCGAATGCGCAGAAGCGCCACTAGCAAAGCGCACATGCGCACGCTCCCAGTTACAAACCGGTAGTGAAGGTAAGTGAAAACCACTACTGCTGTGTATGGTTTGCCAATTGCACAGTGGCAGATAGGACAGGGCTCCAGAGGGTTAACGTCATTGCCCAGAAGATCACTGGGTGCCCTCTCCCCTCCTTGGAAGAGCTCTATAGCTCCCGCTGCCTTAAGAAAGTTCAAAACATTCTTAAAGATCCATCTCATCCTGGGCACCCTTTTTTTTTTTTTTTTGAACTATTACCATCTGGCAGACAGTACAGGACAGTAAATACAAGGACAAATAGGCTGAGAAACAGCTTCTATCCCAGAGCAGTAACCATATTGAATTCTACTGTATAGTGCAATATTAATGCAGTATCAGGGGTTTTCAGTCCAATTGTATAGAGTGTGAAGGATGTGTGTTTTTGTTTTATTTTTATAGTTTTCTTATGTATGATGTACACAGAAGATGGCATTTAATTTCATTGTACGAGGTGCAGTGACAATAAACTAAACTAAACTAAACTAAACTAAACTAAACTAAACTAAACTAAACTAAACTAAACTAAACTAAACTAAACTTCTCCCAAAAGGCATACAATTCTGAAGGGTCTTGTGTGTAAAAGTGCAAAACTTACTCAAAGCCTAGTTTCAGAGACAGGTGCAGGATAAGACCCTCTGGGTCACACTGTTGGCATACCCATGTTTGCTTGTTTAGCCGTGTCAGAAGCATCACAATTAAAATAAGGCATAGATTTTTATCTAAAATCTAAAATACAAGATTAAAATATCTACAAGTGAAACAGATCTTGCCCAGAAACTAGCAACATGAATTGTGTTCGGTCACACTGCCGGGAAGTCCTCAAGTGTGCACTGATCAGGACACAAAATGGCAGGTATACGTATGTGGTGTTGTTGTCTGTGTGTCACCACAATTGCAAAGGACAGAAGCCACCGGATAGCCCCATTTGTTCAGAGTATGCCCATGAAAGTTCAGCAAGCCGCCCACCCCTTCCGATAGACATACACAAAAATTCCAGGGCTAATCTTTCTACTTCTGTTCTCTAGACGGGTGGGTTTCACTTACCTTTACCACCAATTCGCCACACACATGCTCGCTTTGCACACACGCTGTCCACACATACACCCAGCCTTCCGTGCATGTTCCTTGCTCGATCATGTGCCTTCCATGCGTGCGCCTGGCCTTGAAAACGTGCCTAAATAGCATGACTTGGAGCCGGGGCTGGTGGGTAGGCCCACCCGTGATCGCTGCTACTGGTTCGCCCAAACTAGTGCGAACCGGCTGAATACCACCTGTCTCTAGAGCAGGGGTCAGCAACCTACGGCTCCGGAGCCACATGTGGCTCTTTGGGCCCTCTGCTGTGGCTCCGTGTAAAGTGATCCCAACACTGGCTGGCCCTCCCTCTCCCCTCCCCTCCCAGTCACTCCTCACCTGGCCTGAGAAGGTAAGGGCAATGGTGGGGGATGGAGAAGCGGCCAGGGCAGAGACAGAGAGATACAGAGACAGGGGGAGAGAGAGAGACATAGAGAGATACAGAGAGAGAGGGAGAGAGAGGGGAGAGAGAGAAATGTCAAAAGGATTTTGTGGTTCCCGGTGTTTTTTAACAACTGGTTCTCTGCCCTAATGACCAGCTGGGTAGGCGTGGCTAGGGGGTGTCATGTGACCGGTGGAAGTGAGTGACATCGAGTTGGCCACGCCCACCCAGGTTTTGTGGCTCCCAGTGGTTTCTTTTCTGTGGGAAACGGATCCAAATGGCTCTTTGAGAATTTAAGGTTTCAGACCCCTGCTCTAGGGCAATGTTTTTCAACCTTGCCAACTTTACAATGTGTGGAGTTGAACTCCCAGAATTTTCCCTTCTTGTAGAACCTAAGAATGGAGTGTGGAGCTTGGAGAAGGAGGAGGAGGAGGAGGAGGGATCAACGAACACATGTGTAGAAGAAAAATCTTAGCATACCAAAATATTGTTCCTAGGATTCTCATAGGGGGAAGCTATGACATTTACGTTGATATGATTTGCCATTCTGCTATTCTGAGTAAAAGATGATTATTGAAACGTATTTTAATCATCATCTTGTTGTCGTTTGAATTCACTTCCCAAAAGGAACTTTGAAAAATATGGGGAGCACAAATGTAGCATCTATCTGCAACTCTTTAAAGCAGCTGTGTCTTTTTCTTGAATTACATGATATATGGGGACACAGATGTACCACTATCTGCACCTCTTTAAAGCAGGTGTGTCTTTTCCCGGGAATATATCATATGAGGGCACAGATGTAGCACCTATTTGCAACTCTTTAAAGCAGCTGTGTCTTTTCCTTGAATTATATGATATATCGGGACACAGATGTAGCACCTATATGCTGCTCTTTAAAACATCTGCGTTTTTCCCTGGGTTATATATGGGGGCACAGATGTAGCACCTATTTGGAACGTCTTAAAGCAGCTGCATCTTTTTCCCAAATCATACCATATAGCTGCAGGGGGCAGCCTCACCTGCCTGGGAAAAGTAAAAACTTTAACGAGATGCAGATGGATGCCGTGGCTGCAGTCCTGTACACATTCTAAGTATCGTTTCTGAATATTGTCCAAATCAACTGCACCACCCTAGTAGCATGCATGTCTGTGATCTGAGCTGGGTATAATCAATGCTGATCCTTGTTCTAAATTTATTTTGTCTCTCTCTTTTTTTTTTTATTGTAAGCAGAAGGCGAATTGAAGGTAAAGGAAGAAAAAAAGGAGCCAGCAGAGGGACTGCCACAGCCCTGCGAAAAACTTCCACCTCCTGCCATTCCGGCAGAGGAAAAGAAGATCAAAGTAGAGAAAGTGGAAGAGAGAGACATCATCAAGCTCCCCGTTATCGTAAAACTTGAAAAGCCTCCGGAGAACCACGGGGAAGTGCAAACTACCAAAGACGAAAACGACTCTTTCAAAGAAAACGTGAAGCCAGCTAAAGCGGAAACGAAGGAGAAGAAGCCGGAGCAGAAAGACTCCAGAGAGGTGAACAGCAATGCGGAGAGAACGGTCCTCGAACCCGAGAGGATCGAGTTCTGCGTCAGCGTCAAAACCCCCCAAGATGTGGTGGAGAGAACAGCAGAAGAGAACGAGAAACTTAAGAACGACCAGCAGGCCAAGATCCCCCTGAAAAAACGAGAGATCAAGCTGACTGATGATTTCGACAGCCCCTTGAAAGCGCCCTTGCGGAAATGTATCACACCAACCAAAGACGTTTCGAAAGACGAAGGGGGCAAACCCGAGGAGGAGACCTTTAAGAGGGTCCCCACCATCACCGACGGGAAGTTCCTAGTCAACGGGGAAATGGGTTGCGAGAAACTGGTGCCGAATAACCGATTGGATCGTTCACCTTGCCCGAAGGAAGAGGCCGCCGTTCTGCCGAAGGAGAAAAATGGGCTCGTAGAGGAACGGGTCCAAGAGGGTATCAGCACCATCGTAAGGACCAGCGATGTCGAGAGATGCATTTTGCATCCTGCGAAGGAAACCGTGGGAGTGATTGTGCCTTTAAGGGAGGAGACCAGCCCCAAAGGGAGCGAAAAACAGCCGGACACGAGGAAGTCGGACGGGGTAGCCGAGACCATTTCCAAGGCGGGCGATCCTCCCAAGAAGCTTGAAGACTCTCTTAGAATAAAGGACAGCGTGATACTTTCCAAAGACAGCTTGGAAAAACCCACCAAGGTACCTTCTCCTAAAGAGTCGGTTCTGGTTTCCAGTGCTGACGATTTGAAAAAAAAAGGTCCTTCAGACGAGAAAACAGCCTCGGCCGGTCCTGATGCAACTCCATCTTCTGTTTCGGTCCTTTCGTTTAAGAAACCCGCGATGGACAAAGAAGACTCCGATTCCCAAACCGCTTTCCCTGATCAAAGGCAAGCATGCAAGGAGAAGGAGGCGGAAACGCCCAAGGACTCCGAATCTCAAGAAGGAGAGCTGCCGACCACAGATACCCTCCCAAGCTCCGTCAAGGAACCTCCTCCCGAGACGAAGAAAGAATCTGTAAAAACCAAGTGTAAATACAAGCTGATTTCCGAAGAAGAAAGTTCTCTCACCGAGAACAGGGAATTAACCTCTGAGAGGCAGAAAGATGGGATTAAGCTAACGATCCGAATCTCCAGCCGGAAAAAAACCGACTCGCTCCCGGCCAAGTCTTTGAACGCAGCCACCGGGAAGGAAGAGGAGGAGGTGGTCAGCGTCGGTCGCATTTTAAGACGGTCCCCCCGGATATCTAAACCGACCCCCAAGGTCGTAGAGACCCGAGATCAGAAATCCGAGAAGAAACGAAGCGAGGAAGAGGACGAAAAAGTGGCTTCCGTGCAAAAGCAGGAGAAGAAAGAAGACTCGAAAAAGCAAGAGAAGGAGACGAACTCTAAAACCCACAAGGTGAAATTTCAGAAGGGATCACCACCGTTTTGGGGATGGCGGTTAAAAACCTGGAGATGAAAGCAAGCCCTCATTCTAAACTATGCATATTAGGGTAATTGTTTTAAATAGGTTTTCTCTGTTAGCAATACAGGTAGTCCTCGACTTGCAACATTTTATTTAGTGACCTTTCAAAGCATGGTGAAATCGAGGTTTGTTTTTTTTTGTTTTTTTTTTTAAACTACCGGTTCTGTGGGCATGGTGTGGCTTGGTGGGCGTGGCAGGGGAAGGATACTGCAAAATCCCCATTCCCTCCCCACCCCTAGGGGAAGGATATTAGAAAATCTCCATTCCCACCCCACTCTGGGGCCAGCCAGAGGTGATGCTGTATTTCTCGGTTCTTCGAACTACTCAAAATTTCGCTACCGATTCTCCGAACTGCTCAAAATTTCCACTACTGCTTCTCCAGAACCTGTCAGAACCTGCTGGATTTCACCCCTGATTCAAAGTTACAACGGCACTGAAAAAAGTCACATATGACCATTTTTCACATTTACAACTATTGCAGCATTCCCATGATTGTGTGATCAAAATTCAGTCGCCTGGCAACCGGTTCGTATTTATGACCGTTGCTGTATCACAAGGTCACATGATCCCCTTTTTTGCGTCCTTCTGACAAGCAAAGTCAACGTGGAAGCCAGCTTCACTTAACAACCAGGTGACTAATTTTTATCAGCTGCAACGATTCACTTAACAACTGAGGCAAGAAAGGTGGTAAAACTGGGACAAAACTCGTTTAACAAATGCTTCAGTTAACAGCGGAAATTTAGGGCTGAATTGGGATTGTAAGTCAAGCACTACCTGTGCTTTTAGAGAGTGAATCAATTAGTTATGATGGAGTGGACTGGTTCCTCAAAGGTGTAATTGCAATTATCTGTGTTTTTGATCAGGGAGGGAGCATGTGGTACAAAATGCATCTTTGAGACAGGGATTTCCACCAGTTCTTAAAAAGATACTGGTACACCCCCTTCCAGTGGTGGGATTCAAATAATTTAACAACCGGTTCGCTGCCCAAATGACCTGCTGGGTAGACGTGGCTGGATGATCATGTGACTGGGTGGGTGTGGCCAACTCGATGTCACTCATGTTGAGGGGCACCTCGCCCGGCCTCTCCCTCACCCCTTCCCTCCCCCAGACACTCTTTGCCAGCACCGTTCGGGCTATTCCTCCTTGGCCGGTGGCCGGAAGGCCAGGCACTCCACTCTTCCCTGAGCAGGCGGGTGGATGGGGAAGGGCCAGCTGGTGGAGGAGCGATGCAGGGGGCACAGCCACGGCAGGCGAGGCTCCTCTTCCCCAGGCCCTTATCCATTTCCTCCCCCCCCCGCCCCGACAGTTGAACAAACCTAGGCAAAAAGAGGAGTGGCTGGGAGGAGAGAGGCGAGGTGGGGGGCAGCCAATGGTGGGATCAGCCGGTTCGCCAAACTGCAGAAAAAGTTAGCTATCGGTACGTGTGAACCAGTGCGAACCGGCTGAAGCCCACCACTGCCCCCATCTCAGGAGGGGGCATCCATGGAGCCAGCCGAAACTGGGCAGTTTTAATTCCAGACTCCAATCCACCATTTCTTGGAAATGTTCTTGAGAAGGTGTGTGGCTTCCAGCTTTAAAGGGCCCTATGTTCTGTCCCCGTCTCACACACGCACACAAACAGACAGCCGGGGGTTAAATTAACTGGCAGACAACCAATTCTTCCGATAAGATGCTTGGCAGCAACCCAGTAGCTGCTTGCCAAGAACTTTATTCATAAACAAAATACACACAGTCAAGAATTGTCCAGTTCGTAAAATAAATCCAAGGCCGATAATGTTGTTTCCAAAGATGCAATGTGACTCGATAGTAGTTAGTTTTGTCCGTCACAGAGTCTGAATGGCCACCTCACCCCCTTTTATACCCTGTGGGGTGTGGTCCAGTGACTCAGCCTAATCTCTGGCACGCCTTTTCTTCTGTTGCGCGCGCTTATCTCTGCGACGCTGCCGAGGATCCAGCCAAGACTCATTACCCTCATCACTGTCCACCTGTGGCTGCGTGGACGTGCTTGGCCCCGGCCCTATCTCTTGCCCTTCGGCGGACACCGAAGGCATTGCCAGAGAGGAGGGTCCTGGAGAGGGAGGCCTTGCCAACTCCTCTCCTTCACTCTCGGAGTCCTCTCCTGCCGATGACACAGGCTCAGGTAACGGAGCCACAACACCCTGGAGGAAATATATTATCAGGATGATTTCCAGTTGAGACTTAGACCTAGGTACAGTACTGAAAACGATTACATTTGGTGATTATCTGTGATGAGGTAGTTTGTCCATCTGGACTCTCTTCGACCTCTTGGCAATTTTTAATACGTGTAGTCCTTGACTTAAACCATCACAATTTTAGCCCCAAATTTTCTGTTCCTGAGTCCATTGTTAAGTGAGTTTTGCCGCATTTTATGACCTTTCTGGCCATGGTGGTTAAGTGAATCACTGCCGTCGTTAAGTTAGCAACCCAGTGGTGAAGTGAATCTGGCTTCCCCATGGACTTCGCTTGTCAGAAAGTTGCAAAAGAGGATCACGTGACCTTCCGGGACACTGCAACCGTCATAACTACGAGTCAGTTTCCAAGCTTCTGAATTTTGATCGTGTGTCCATGGGGGACGCCGCATCGGTCGTGTGAAAAACGATCAAAAGTCATTTTTTTGATGCTGTCGTGACTTTGAACAGTCACTAAACGGATTGTTGTAAGTCGAGGACTAGCTGTACTGAAAACGGACATGCTTGATGATGATGACCTGCGGTGAGCTTGGGATGGGGTGGTTCATCCATCTGGCTTCTCCTTGCTCTCTTGGCAGCTTTCAATATTATCGTCATGATGCAAGGAGTTTGCTTTAGTCTGGCCAGATTCTGTCTGTAGGCGAGGAACAATGAAGGAAACCGCGTAGAAGTTACTCTTGTGTATCTGTCTTGGTTTTGGAGCCTGACAGCGAGTAATTTACAATGGAAGCAGAAGCTTTCCCCCTCGCCCTTTTGCAGTTCTGCGAGTATGTGCAGAACTGCCATTTGGTAACAAAAAAAAAAAGGAAACGCTACTTAATGATTAAGTTAATGAAAACCAGTTTGTTCTAGCAGTTAAGGCACCAGGAGACGGTGAGTTCTAGTTTTGCCTTAGCCACTAAAGCCAGCTGGGGAACATATCATCAGGTGATGATGAGTTCTAGTCTTGCTTTAGGCATGAAAGCTGACTGGAGGACTTTGGGCCAATCACCAGGTGACAGTGAGTTTTAGTCCCACTTTAGGCATGAATGCTGGCCGGGGGACTTTGATCCAATCACCAGGAGACAGTGAGTTCTAGTCCCGACTGACAGCAAACTGGGTGACTCTCAGCCAATCACCAGCAGGCTGTGAGTTCTAGTCCCGCCTTAGGCATAAAAGCTGTCTGCGTCACCTTGGGCCAGTCACTAACTCTTAGTGCAACTTACCTCGCAGGGTTGTTGTTATCAGGAAAATAGGAGGCAGAAGGACTCTTCGATATAGTCACCACCTTGAGTTATTGATAAAAAATAATAAAGGAGGGATATAGAATATATGGGACGCGGTGGCTCAATGGCTAAGACACTGAGCTTGTCGATCAAAAGGTCGGCAGTTCAGCGGTTCGAATCCCTAGTGCCACGTAACGGGGTGAGCTCCCGTGACTTGTCCCAGCTTCTGCCAACCTAGCAGTTCGAAAGCAGGTAAAAAATGCAAGTAGAAAAATAGGGACCACCTTTGGTGGGAAGGTAACAGCGTTCCGTGCGCCTTTGGCGTTGAGTCATGCCGGCCACATGACCACGGAGACGTCTTTGGGCAGCGCTGGCTCTTCGGCTTCGAAACGGAGATGAGCAACGCCCCCTAGAGTCAGGAACGACTAGCACACATGTGCGAGGGGAACCTTTACCTTTTATAGAATATATAACTGAATACATCCAACAACGATCAGGTAGCTTCACGTAGCACTAGGAGATAGAGCGGTTTTCTTGTCTGTGTGGTCGCACAGCCTATGGAGCCGTCGTCGTGGTTTTACTTAGCACAGTGATGTATGGTGCATGCTGGGTTTTTTGCTTTTCCTTAGAGATGTTAGAGCGTGCTTATGACCCCCTGAGATTTTTAGACAGCTGCAAAGGAGAGGTATGTGCTCCATGACCGGGAAAACATCTGGAACCGTTGCCGCGGCCGCCATTTATGGACATACAGATGTCTTAAGAGCTGAGAAGTTTTTCTTAATTGCTGAATCCCCAGGTTTCCCGGCGAAATAAAGTTCGATGGGCTGGCACCCGAACGCGTGGCCGATGGAGGTACTCGAGCAACGACGACAGCGAAGGTTCTGAGCGCCAAGGTGACTCTGAGGAAGAGGAGGAGGAAGAAGAGGAGGAGGAAGAGGAGGAAGAACCAGCTCCTGCGGACGATGACGAACCATGCAAGAAGTGTGGCCTTCCTAATCACCCAGAGCTGGTAGGTTCTTTGATCAAAGTTAGAAAACGAGATTCACAAAAGGCCTGCAGAGAAATAATGTTTGTGCCGTATTATTGCTGGTCAGCCGTGCTGGAGCGTCCAATCTTTTAAGACTTGTGGACTTCAACTCCCAGAATTCCCCAGCCAGCATCGGAATTCGTTTGAACATGCTGGATGGAGAAGAATCTTCTGTCACTTGTGGAAAGGGGTCACGAGAGAAATCAGCAAGCCAGGCTGGCTTAACGTATTTTTTAACATATTTTTTAATTTTTTAATTGGTTTGTTATCTTAAATTGGAGCCAAATTAATATATATCCTTTTAATTGCTTTTTAATGTTTGTATTGTATGTTTTTATCTGCCCTGAGTCCCTCGGGAGAAGGTGCGGTATATAAATTCGAAATAAAATAAAATAAAAATAAAATAAAATCAACCAATCAATTCCAGAGTGGCCCATACTGCCTAGATTAGGGGTGTCAAACTGGATTTCTTCAAGGGCCGGATCAGCATTGTAGTTCTCCGTGGGCTGGCCGGGAAGCGGGGGAGGGAGAGATGGGAGGGACGCCTCCTACAGCACCCTGCCGGCCAAAACGGGGCATGGGGGGCACACGAGGACCCTCCCCCCCATGCCCCGTTTTCAGCCTGGACGTCATCCGGCAGCACCCTGCTAGCCAAAATGGGGCATGGGGGGGCGCCCCCCCCCATTTTGGCTGCCAGAGGCATCGCAGGCTGGTCCTTTGCTATTTCCAGGCCGACCCCGTGGGCCAGATTTAAGCACCCCGCAGGTCGGATGGCACCCCTGGCCTAGATGAACAAAAAGTAGAATTAAACTGTATTTCTCTTTAAGAATCCAAAATATATCAAATTTCCCATTTGAGCCTACAATGGCTCCTTTACCAAACAAGATCATTTATTGTCTGTTTCAGATCTTCCATAGGCAACAGGGAATCAACTGAGAATTGTCAAGACAGGCAGTCCTTGACTTACGACCACAACTGAGCCCAACATTTCTGTCGTTAAGTGAGACTTTCCTTAAGTGAGTTTTGCCCCATTTTACGACCATTCTTGTTGTTTCCGTTGTCAAGTGAATCACTGCAGTAGATAAGTTAGTAACCTGGTTATTCAGTGAATCTGGCTTCCCCATTGATTTTGCTTGCCAGAAGGTCACAAAACGGGATCACAGGATCTTGGGACGCTGCAACGGTCATCAATATGAACCAAGCATCTGAATTTTGATCACAGGATCATGGGGATGCTGGAAAGGTCGTAACTGTGAAAAATGGCCATAAGTCACTTTTTTCCAGTGTCGTCGTAACTTTGAACAGGTCACTAAATGAACTGTTGTACACATGGCTTAATTCACTTATTTTCAGATCCCGTAGTAGTGAATTATTCAGGCCCATAGTTGCCTCTGATCAAGCTTAGGCGATGCTTAAGAGAGCTGAATTTTGCCTGTATCTATACAGGTAGTCCTCGACTTACAACAGTTCATTTAGTGACCGTTTAGAGTTACAACGGCACTGAAAAAAGTGATTTATGACTGTGTTTCACAGTTACAACCTTTGTAGCATCCCCACGATCAGGTGATCAAAATTCAGCCGCTTGGCAACTGATTCATATTTATGACGGTTGCAGTGTCCCGAGTGTCACGTGATCCCCTTTTGCGACCTGCTGAACAAGCAAAGCCAATGGGAAAGCCTGATTCACTTAACAACCGTGTGACTCACTTCACAACTGCAGTGATCCCCTTAACAACGTTGGCAAGAAAGGTTGTAAAATGGGGCAAAACAAATGGTAGGATTCAGCCGGTTCGCACCACTTTGGGAGAACCGATTGTTAACTTTGGCAGTTTGGCAAACTGGTTGTTGGAAGAAATCATTAGGGCAGAGAACCGGTTGTTAAATTACTTGAATCCCACCACTGGGCAAAACTCCCTTAACAAATGTCTCACTTAACGACATTGTGGTCGTAAGTCGAAGACTTACCTTTATTGACACTCTGGCTTTTGTGAGCCGAAATGACGTCAGGGTTGATCACGGGATCTGCTTTTGAAACCCAAGGGAAGAAGCGTTTGTGGATTTGTGAAAAAGAAAGGAAAATCCGTGCAGCGACCCAGAGTCAGGCTAATCATAGTTTGGTTTGTTCCACAGATCCTTCTGTGCGATTCCTGTGACAGCGGCTACCACACGGCGTGTCTCCGGCCTCCGCTGATGATCATTCCAGACGGCGAATGGTTCTGCCCGCCTTGCCAACACGTGAGTTTCCGTTTCGATTCCTTTTCCTTCGTCTTTTAGAAGCGATGGGATGGTTCTGTTCTGTCCCCGTCCCCACACACACACAAACAGCCAGCCGGGGGTTAAAGAAGTACTCGGCACACAAAAGGTTCGTTATCAGGAACTTGGCAGCAATACGATAACCGTCTGCCAAGTGCTTTACTACAAGAAGAGGGAGTGCTCCTCCACCAGATAGTCACCAATGAATACACACGGTTTTCAAAACAGTCCAGCTCAAACATGAAACCTTCAGCAGATTCAGGCGTTGTACAAAGTGACTAGCCAGAAGTTAGCTTTGTCCGTCACAGAGTCTAAATGGCCACCACACTCTCTTATATAGCCTGTGGGGTGTGGTCCAGTGACTCAGCTTAATCCCTGGCACGCCTCCTCATCTGCTGCAAATGTTTATCTCGCCTTCGTTGGCGTGGATCCAGGAACGACTTATCACCCTCATTGCTGTCATCGGAGACACCTGGCTCCTGGCCAATCTCCTCTCCCTCGGCAGACACCTGAGGCATTGCCAGAGAGGAGGGGCCTGGAGAGGGAGGCCTGGCCGTCTCCTCTCCATGTTCGGAGCCTTCTTCCTCCGATAAGATGGGCTCGGGGGTCAGAGCCACAACAGGTTCGTCCATCCGGGCTCACTTCGAACTCTTGGCAATTTTTAATTGGTTGAGCAATCAACCCATGGAACAGAAGCTGCCTTCGGTAGTTGTGGGAGCTTCATCCCTGGAGGCTTTCAAGAAAAGACTGGACTGCCATCTGTCAGAAATGGTGTAGGGTCTCTTGCTTGGGTGTGGGGCTGGACAGGAGTGGGTTCTACTTACCTTTACTACTGGTTTGCATCGTACCTGTATTATTCTAATGCAGTAGCGTTGTTTTGCTTTAATCCCACAGAAATTGCTTTGCGAGAAGTTAGAAGAACAGCTGCAGGACCTGGATGTGGTCTTGAAAAAGAAAGAGCGTGCAGAACGAAGGTACCATAATATTAATTGTATCATCTTTTAATGACTCAATAATCCCTTGCAGGGTGGAGTTTGGGCAACCGAATGGAGCTGAGGTTTACTGGCCAGATGTTGCCAATGCACAGTTTTTTTTTCAGCAGATATATTCTCAGTGTGCCCAGAGAGAGAAATATCTGCCTTTACTTTACTTTACTTTACTTTACTTTTATTAGACTTTTTTTTTTTTTAATTTGATTTATATGCCGCCCTTCTCCGGAGACTCAGGGCGGCTTACAATGCGTTAAGCAATAGCCTTCATCCTTTTGTATATTTATACAAAGTCAGCTTATTGCCCCCACAAACTGGGTCCTCATTTCACCTACCTTAGAAAGGATGGAAGGCTGAGTCAACCTTGAGCCTGGAGAGATTTGAACTAGCAGTAATTGCAGGCAGCTGAATGATAATAACAGGCTATTAGTCTGCTGCGCCATCAGGCTCACCAGACTTCTATACCGGCCTTCTCCCGAAGGACTCAGGGCGGTGTACAGCCATATTAAAACACATAAAATTTACAAAATTTAAAAACCATTAAAATCAAATATACAAAAATTTGGCCCACAAAATAAAAACTAACATACACCGATTAAAATTCATATTCATGTTAGGCCAGCCCGGCTTGTTGAAACAAGAGGGCCTTCAGGGCGCGGCGAAAATTGCGCAGGTCGGGGATCATACGCACATCTAGGGGCAGCTCATTCCAGAGGGCCAGTGCCCCCACAGAGAAGGCTCTCCACCTGGGTGTCGCCAGTCGATGTTGTTTGGCCAACGGCACCCTGAGGAGCCCTTCTCTGTGGGAGCATATTGGCCGGTGGGAGGCTGTCGATGGCAGGAGGCGGTCTCGTATATACCCCGGTCCTAAGCCATGGAGCGCTTTAAAGGTGGTAACCAACACCTTGAATCGCACCCGGAAGACCACTGGGAGCCAGTGCAGCTCGCGCAGGAGAGGTGTCACGTGGGTGCGACGAGTCGCCCCCATAATCACCCGTGCGGTCGCATTCTGGACCAGTTGGAGCCTCCGAGTGCTCTTCAAGGGGAGCCCCATGTAGAGAGCGTTGCAGTAGTCCAGACGGGACGGGACGAGGGCATGAGTGACCGTGCGCAGGGCATCCCTCTACCTAGGATCGAACTCACAGCCTCTCCTGATTGTCGTAATGTTCATTGTATGATCCTAGTAAAATCAGTATAAAAAGATTGATTATACCCAAAAAAAAGGCATGTATGTGCTAGAGAGGTACGAAATTTGTTGGTTCAAACACTGGACAGTTTGAAGAAACTCAAAATTTTGTTACTGCTCCAAAGAAGTGTAGAATATTGGCTTTTCCGTTAGACCATGCTAAATCTCTCCTGGACCATAACAGCATTTTTGGTATGGTTTTTTTTTTTTCTCTCTCTCTCCAAGGAAGGAACGTCTTGTCTATGTGGGCATTAGCATCGAGAACATCATTCCTCCGCGGGTAAGCGAAACAGATCTCCTGATTTCTTTTTGAGTTAACGACCTATGCCGCTGAAAAGCATAAAAAATTCTAGCCTGGGAAAAAGCAGAATTCGCACTGTCAGCATTAGTTGTAGGTAGTTGCTTCCTTGGGGTTTTTTTTCCCCCCTTCTAAAATATTTAGTTTGTGCTATTTGGATTGGGGGGGGGGAAGCACGATGACTCAGCGGTTAAAAGCCAGTGTGTTTGTCAGCTAGAAAGCTGACAGTCAAGGTTCGAGTCCTGAGCGCTGCACGACAGGGTGAGCACCCATTCCTTGCTCCAGCTCCTGCCCACCTAGCAGTTTGAAAGCATGCAAATGCAAGTACGTCAATAGGTACCACTTCGGTGGGAAGGTCACAGCGTTTCCTGCACCTTTGACGTATTAGCCATGCTGGCCACATGGAAATAGTCTTTGGACAACGCTGGCTCCCTTGGCCCAGAAACAGAGATTAGATTAACAGAGTTGGAAGGGACCTTGTAGGTCATCTAGTCCAACCCCCTGCCCAAACAGGAGAACCTACCCCATTTCTGACAAATGACATGCCCTTAGAGCAGTGATGGCGAACCTTTTAGGCACCGAGTGCCAGGGGTGAAATCCAGCAGATTCTGACAGGTTCTGGAGAACCGGTAGCGGAAATTTTGAGCAGTTCGGAGAACCAGCAGATACCATCTCTGGCTGGCCCCAGAGTGGGGTGGGAGTGGAGATTTTGCAGTATCTTTCCCGTGCCATGCCCACCAAGCTATGCCACGCCCACCAAGCCACGCCCACAGAACCGGTAGTAAAAAAAAATTTGGATTTCACCACTGCCGAGTGCCCAAACTGCGTGCATGGGCATGTGCCCAAACTGAAAGGCATGCGTGCGCGCCCAAACACGTGCACGCGTGGACAGGCACATGCGTGGACATGCGCAGCAGAGACCCGAAGTCCAGCTGGCCAGCAGGAGGCGGGGCATCCCAACACCGGCAGCGCAGCGAGAGGTAAGATCTTTTTCTTTCGCGAGCTTCTGTTTCGTCGTTTGTAGGGAAACAGAAGCTCACGAAAGAAACGCCACGGAGATCTGACCTGGGGCAACGGTACGCATGCAGCAAATGCGTGCCACTTCTGGTTCGCCATCATGATTTTAGGGGCTCTTCAGAGAGTAGATCAGGAGATCTCCTGGGCACCAAGCCTAGTTTCCCGATCACTCAGGATGAAGAGTAGTTGGGTTTTGTGTGGTTCTCCTCTTGGCTTCTAGTGATGTTTGCCTTTGTAGATTTGAGGGAAGGCCTCATAACAGAACTTCCACCTTGGCATCTTATCTTTGGGCAAATCTGTTAATTGCAAGTTTTGAGAGCATGGCTTCATTTGGCACTAGGGAAACTATAGTCCTCCACTTACAACCATTTGTTTAAGTGACCGAAGTTATAACGACAGTGAAAAAAAACGGCCTTATGACTGTTTTTTTTTCATACCAATGACCCTTTGCAGCATCCCCATGGTCAAATTTACACGCTGGGCAACCAACATATATTAATGATGTTCGCAGTGTCCCGGGGTCATGTGATTCCCCTTTTGCGACCTTCTGAATAGCAAAGTCAGCAGGGAAGCCAGATTCACTTAATAACCGTGTTACTAACTCTAAGAACTGCAGTGATGCACTTAAGAAATGTGGCAAGAATAGAATAGAATAACGGAGTTGGAAGGGACCTTGGAGGTCTTCTAGTCCAACCCCCTGCTCAGGCAGGAAACCCTACACCACTTCAGACAAATGGTTATCCAATATCATCTTAAAAACGTCCAGAGTTGGAGCATTCGCAACTTCTAGTGGCAAGGAGTTCCACTGGTTAATTGTTCTAACTGTCAGGAAATTTCTCCTTAGTTCTAGGTTGCTTCTCTCCTTGATTAGTTTCCACCCATTGCTTCTTCTCCTGCCCTCAGGTGCTTTGGAGAATAGCTTGAAGAAAAGTTGTAAAATGGGGCACAACTCCTTTATCTGTCTCGCTTAGCCATAGCTGTGGTTGTAAGTCAAGGACTCGCCTGGTATTTCCATTAACACAAGGCAGGATTGAGGCTGAGCATAGATGGCTGAAGAGTAGAAGGACGTTGTTACATTGGCTGCAACGGGTGTGGTGTATCTGAAGGGCGTTTTGTCTTTTTTAAAACAGGAGCCTGAAATTCCAGAGCCTGTCGACGAAAAGAAAAAGAGTCCAAAAAATCAAAGGCAAAGCTGCTGGAAAGGCGGTCGACCAGGCAGCGGAAGTGTATCAGCTACAGGTAAATTACTAATAAAAGAATATTTGTAGCTCAGTGGAGTCTTTGGTGCTCTCTGAGCTTGGTTGTTTTCTTGCAGACATTTCATGACCCAACTAGCTAACATCATCAGTGCTAGAAGAGAGTGGGGTTTCTGGGGAGAAGGAAGAGGAGGACTGTGGAGCAATGGAGGAAAAGGGTTTTCGACTCAACCTTCCTCACCTCCAAAACGTTGGGTGGTTGGAAAGGTCTCCCCTCTTCCTTCCCCTCTCGTATTTTGCTTTGACTTTGAAAAGAAGTTTATTTACCTATTAAATTCAGTATGCTTGATTGCTTATCCCTTGAAGACTGGCTGAGGCACAGGTAATGTTACATTGAGGTATAATATCATTTCAGCGGCATTACAGGTGAAATATGCGCTTAGCATTAGGATAACTTCAATTGGCAAAGCTTTTAGAGAGCTGATTGGTACAGTGGTGAAGATGCTGGCCTAGAAACCAGGAGATCTGAGTTCTAGTCCTCCCTTAGGCACGAAAGCCTACTGGGTGATTTTGGGTCAGTTGCATATTCTATCTCTCCCTCTCTCTCTCTCTCTCTCTTTCTCTCTTTCCATCTCTTTCTTTCTCTTTCTCGTATCTCTGTCTGTCTCTCTCTCTCTCTTTCCGTCTCTCTCTGTTTCTCTTTGTTTCTCCATCTCTGTCTCTGTCTCTCTCTTTGCTTCTCTTTCTTTCTCTTTCTCGTGTCTCTCTCTCTCTTTCCGTCTCTCTCTGTCTCTCTTTGTTTCTCCATCTCTGTCTCTCTCTCTCTTTGCTTCTCTTTCTTTCTCTTTCTTGTGTCTGTCTGTCTCTCTCTCTCTCTTTCCGTCTCTCTCTGTCTCTCTTTGTTTCTCCATCTCTGTCTCTCTCTCTTTGCTTCTCTTTCTTTCTCTTTCTCATATCTCTGTCTGTCTCTCTCTCTTTCCATCTCTCTGTCTCTCTTTATTTCTCCATCTCTGTCTCTCTCTCTTTGCTTTTCTTTCTCTTTCTCGCGTCTGTCTGTCTGTCTCTCTCTCTCTCTCTTTCCGTCTCTGTTTCTCTTTGTTTCTCTGTCTCTCTCTCTCTCTTTGCTTCTCTTTCTTTCTCTTTCTTGTGTCTGTCTGTCTGTCTCTCTCTCTTTCCGTCTCTCTCTGTCTCTCTTTGTTTCTCCATCTCTGTCTCTCTGTCTTTGCTTCTCTTTCTTTCTCTTTCTCATGTCTCTGTCTGTCTCTCTCTTTTCCTGTCTCTTTCCCTCTCTCTCTCTCTCCCCCTCTCCCTCTCTCCTCAACCCACCTCACAAAGTTATTTTGAGGGGAAAACATGACAGGTGTGTTATGCACATCACCTTGAATTGCCCAAAATAAAGATGGAATACAAATCAAATAAGTAAATATGAGTGATATCCTGTTTTCACGAAGAAGGTCCTGTGAGATTGCTAAACCAAGTTGCTATGGGTTGACGCATAGTCGTCATAGCATCATCATCCTGAATTCTTGTTTCTGCAGGTTTGATGAGTTTGATGAGGCCATTGACGAAGCCATAGAAGACGACATCAAGGAAGCCGATGGAGGAGGTAAGCTTTGGGGGGAGCTATGGTGGCACAGTGGTTAGAATGAGTATTGCAGGCTAACTCTGCTCACTGCCAGCAGTTCGATCCTGATCTTCAAGGTTTCCTTCCATCCTTCCGATGTGAGTAAATGAGGACCCAGATTGTTGGGGCAATATACTGACTTTGTAAACTGCTTAGAGAGGGGCTGTAAAAGCACTGTGAAGCGGTATATGTCTAAGTGTTATTGGGAGGGAAAGAAGGAAAGGGAGGGAGGAAGGAAGGAAGGAACCAAGGAACCATGGGGGCGCAGCAGTTATAATGCAGTATTGCAAGCTAACTCTGCCCACTGCCAGCTGTTCGATCCTGACTGGCTCAGGGTTGACTCAGCCTTCCGTCCTTCCGAGGTGGGTAAAATGAGGACCCAGATTGTTGGGGGCAAGAGGCTGACTCTGTAAACCGCTTAGAGAGGGCTGTAAAAGCACTGTGAAGCAGTATATAAGTCTAAGCGTTATTGCTATCCAGAGGAATATTTGGGTGAGTGGAGCAGTGAATGGTTATTCCGAATTTTGGCACGGCAGATGCCAGATTTCGTTTGAGGGATTTAGATACTGAGCTGTTTCACTCCGGGACGGGAGAACTGCATATTTGCTAAATGCAATAACAGTGGAATTTGGCTTTTATCCTCTTCGTCAAATATAAATTAGGGATTTTCTTGGCCCTGCTATTTTTGCTAGTGGCTAAAATCCTAGGTACAGGCAGTCCTCGACTTACAACCATTCGTTTAGTGACCATTCGAAGTTACAAAGGCACTGGAAAAAGTGACTTATGATCATTTTTCACCCTTACGATGGTTGCAGCCTTCTGGAGTCATGTGATCACATTTTGCGACCTTCTGGCCCGCAAAGTCAATGGTGTTTACAACTGCAGTGATTCCCTTAACGACTTGTGGCCAGAAAGGACATAGAATGGGACAAATCTCCCTTAACCCGCCATCTTGCTTAGCGATGGATATTTTTGGGCTCGGTCGCGATTGTAAGTTGAGGATTTCCTGTACATGGGAATTAACTCAAACGTGCAACAAGGCGCTTACTTCTCACCCCATTTTGAGGGGAGTGAGGACCATTGGAAAGCCAGGCGTGGCCCTTGATCCAAAAATCTTGCACCCCATTGTTGTGTGGAAGGGAGATTATGGACGCAGGGGAAGAGAAGCGGAGGGTGTAAGAAGGCCTACAGCGGTTCATTGTCTCCGTCCTCTTGACCCACCCCCCCAAACGTAGGTGTCGGAAGAGGGAAGGACATGTCTAACATCACAGGCCATCGAGGCAAGGATATCTCCACCATCCTGGAGGAAGAAAGGAAGGAGAGCAAACGGCCCCCCAGAGCCGCTGCCCTCCGACGCAAGAAACGGCGGCGGCTGAACGACCTGGATAGTGACAGCAACCTGGATGAAGAAGAGAGTGAGGATGAATTCAGAATCAGTGAAGGGTGAGGCATCTTATACTCTCTTATATTTCCTCCCTCCCTCCCTCCCTCCCTGATTCTTTCTTTCTTTCTTTCTTTCTTTCTTTCTTTCTTTCTTTCTTTCTTTCTTTCTTTCTTTCTTTCTTTCTTTCTTTCTTTCTTTCTTTCTTTCTTTCTTTCTTTCTTTCTTTCTTTTACTTTCTTTTCATCCTTCCTTCCTTTCTTTTCTTTCTTCCTTTTTTTCTTTCTTTACTTTTTTCTTCCTTCCTTCCTTCCACCCTCCCTTTCTTTTCTTTCTCTCTCTCTCTCCCTCCCTTTTTCTTTACTTTCTATTCTTTCTTCCTTCCTTCCCTCCCACACTCCGTTTTTTTTTCTTTCTTTCTTTCTTTCTTTCCTTTCTCTCTCTCTCCCTCCCTTTTTCTTTCCTTTCAATTCTTCCTTCCATCCTTCCCTCCCTCCCCCTTCTTTCCTTCCTCCTTCCTTCCTTCCTTTTCTTCCTTCCTTCCTTCCTTTTCTTCCTTCCTTCTTCCTTCCTTCCTTCCTTCCTTCCTTCCTTCCTTCCTTCCCTTCCTTTCTTTCTTTCTTTCTTTCTTTCTCTCTCTCTCTCTCCCTCCCTCTTTCTTTCTCTCTCTCTCTCTTTCTTTCTTTCTTTCCTTCCCAAGCATCTGAATGTAAATCGCTCGGCTGTGGGGATGCTGCAATGGTCGTAAGTGTGAAAAACGGTCATAAGTCCCTTTTTTCAGTACCGTCGTAACTCTGAACAATCACTAAACGAACTGTTGTTAGTCAAGGGCTACCTGCACTTCCTTGTCAGGCACTTTTAGAAGCTACAGGTAGTTTTTTCTTTTTTTTTCTTTAATAGGTTCCAAGTTCCTTGGGAAAGCCGTGTTATTATTTGAAACCGTTAATTCAGTGAGTGAATCGTTGCCCTCAGAGGAGGAAACCCCCAAAGACTCGGGCTTTTTCCCACTCAAAATCCAACTCCTTCACCACCGAAGTTTTTTTCTCAGTCGAAATTCCTTCATTTTAAATACCCTCCCCCGTTGATCTCTTCTCCCCTCAGATCTCAGGATGAGTTTGTGATATCGGATGAAAACCTAGACGAAAGTGAAGAGGACCAGCCATCAAACGACGACAGCGACGCGGGCTTCTCTAAGCGTAGGCCGAGACGGCACCACCCTCGGCCAATGAGGCAAAGCAGACGCCTCCAGAGGAAAACGATCAAGAAAAGGTACTCGGAAGACGATGAAGACGAAGACTCCGAGGATAACTTAAGTGGCGACTCTGGTAAGTTTTGACGGCGGTCCAAATATCGAGTGGTTCTGACCAATATCTGTTTTCCCAGAGGATCAACCATCTTTGGGAGATCCTTGAGATAAGATTAGGATTATTTTGGTTTTCTGTACAGCATGGGTGTCCAACCTTAGAGCGGTGTGGTGGCCTAGAGGTGGAGCTCTCGTCTCACAGTCGAGAGGCTGTGAGTTCGATCCTAGGTAGAGGCAGATATTTCTCTCTCTGGGCACAATGTGACTATATATGCTGAACAAAACTCTGCATTGGTGACAAGAAGGGCATCCGGCCATTAAAACACTCAGCTTCCTTCAGTTGCCCAGACTCCACCCCGCAAGGGATTATGGGATCATTAAAAGAAAGAATATGATGGGTGTCCAACCTTGGCAGCTTGAAGACCTGTGGAGTCCCAACTCCCAGAATTCCCCAGCCAACCCTGTTCAATCTGTGCGTTTTCGGACAGGAAAAACAAAAATTGAGCTGCTCTGAAACATTTTGCATAGATGCACGTATCTATGTGTTCCACATAATATGCTCTGACCTGGAAATGGGCTGAAATATTTGGAATGGTCCTGTTTTGGGGTCAGGCTATTTAGTATACAGCCTATCTTCCTCCTCCCATTTTCCCACAACAATCCTGTGAGGTGGGTTGGGCTGAGAGAGAGAGTAACTGGCCCAAAGTCATCCAGCTGGCTTTCATGCCTAAGGCGGGACTAGAACTCACAGTCTCCTGGTGATTGGCCCAGAGTCACCCAGCTGGCTTTCGTACCTAAGGTGGGATTAGAACTCACCATCTCCCAGTTTCAAGCCTGGTGCCTTCACTACTAGACCAAACTGGCTCTCTTTAACCAAGTTTTCCCTCAGATTGGTTGAAATGGCTGGGATTAAAATCTGTTGTGGCTCCGTCCTCCGAGCCTATCTTATCGGAGGAAGAAGGCTCTGAACATGAAGGAGAGGAGACGGCCAGGCCTCCCTCTCCAGGACCCTCCTCTCTGGCAATGCCTCAGGTGTCTCCTGAAGAAGAAGAGATTGGCCAGGAGCCAGGTATCTCCTTGCAGTCGGACAGTGACGGAGATAAGTCTTGGCTGGATCCACGCCAGCGTCGGAGAGACAAGCGTGAGCAGCAGAAAAGGAGGCGTGCCAGAGATTAAGCTGAGTCACTGGACCACACCCCACAGGCTATAAAAGGGAGTGTGGTGGCCATTCGGACTCTGTGACGGACAAAGCTAATCTCTGGCGAGGCACTTGCACCTTCGGACAAAACACCTATTTGCCGTGGATTTAATTACAAACTGGACTATTCAAACTGTGTGTATTTTTGTCTGTGTTATCGGAGTAAAAGCTCTTGGCAGGCAGCCACGGAGTTGCTGCCAAGTTCCTTATCACTGACATTGTGTGTTTGACGAGTTTATTTAACCCTCGGCTGGCTGGTTGGGTGTGCGTGATACGGGGACAGAACAAAATCATATCTGGATAGTTACGGGTATTCAAGTTTACTAGATCGGTGCTTCACAACCATGACGGTAAGATGTGTGGACTTCAATTCCCAGAATTCTCAGCAGTAGACTTGTTGACAAGGGAATGGTGGGAAATGGGGATAACATACATTTATTTGGGTTAGAAAATGTTACGGTGGATCGGTGCTTCTCAGCCGTGACAGCGGTTAGATGTGTGGGACTTCAATTCCCAGAATTCTCAGCAATAGTCTTGCTGGCAGAATTCTGGGAGTTGAAGTCCACACCTCTCAACATGGCTAAGATATTAGCAAACGCTGCCCTCGATCAACTGACCTAGACATTTTCCTTTCCTTTCTTATCTCCTGGCTTGCTGCCTCCGCGCAGAAACCGATGCGTCTTCCGAATACAGCGATGAGGATTATTTGGAAACGAGACGAAGGCGAAGTCGGCGGAATCAGAAGCGACAAGTCAACTACAAGGAAGATTCGGAAAGCGAAGGGTCTCAGAAAAGCTTCCGATACGGGAAAGAGATGAGGAGAATACATAAGCGCAGGCTTTCCAGTTCCGACAGCGAAGGTAGGACACGCATTGATCTCATTCCTATTCTCCGTCCACATTTAAATCCCATTGCAATCATGGAGGACTCTCTCCACACAACGGAACACAGGTTGGGGGGAATGGGGGGGGGGTCCAGATAATCACAAAGCAGCCTTGCTAAGCTATTTATTAAGGCAGGGGTCTCCAATCTTGGCAACTTTAAGACTTGTGGACTTCAACTCCCAGAGTTCCTCAGGCAGCTTTGCTGGCTGAGGAACTCTGGGAGTTGAAGTCCTCAAGGCAGCTTTGCTGGCTGAGGAACTCTGGGAGTTGAAGTCCGCAAGGTAGCTTTGCTGGCTGAGGAACTCTGGGAGTTGAAGTCCGCAAGGTAGCTTTGCTGGCTGAGGAACTCTGGGAGTTGAAGTCCACAAGGTAGCTTTGCTGGCTGAGGAACTCTGGGAGTTGAAGTCCACAAGGTAGCTTTGCTGGCTGAGGAACTCTGGGAGTTGAAGTCCGCAAGGTAGCTTTGCTGGCTGAGGAACTCTGGGAGTTGAAGTCCACAAGTCTTAAAGTTGCCAAGATTGGAGACCCCTGTACTAAGGTAACTAATTCCATTTTTAGTGTGAAATTTGTATTTATTTATGACGTTCGATACTCCCACCTTTTTCTTCAGAAGTTCAAAGTTATTCATTCCTTTTCTTGTTTTATCATCATAACTCTGCACGGGTCGTTTAGATTGAGAAATAGCTCAAGGTCACTCAGACAATTTCATACAACACAGGTAGTTTCTTGACTTATGACCATTCGTTTAGTGGCTGTTTGAACACAACAACAGCATGAAAAAAAAGTGACTTGCGGCCATTGCAGCATGGTCACATGATCGAGAGTGACCATTCAAAGTTACAAAGGCACTGAAAAAAATGACTTATAACCTTTTTTTCACACTTACGACCGTTGCGGCATTCCCCACGGTCACGCGATTTACATTCGGATGCTTAGCATCCGGCTCATATTTATGACGGTCGCAGTGTCTGGGGCAATCCTCTTTTGCGACCTTCTGACAAACAAGCAACTTAATGGGGAAGTCATTCACTTAACAACCGTGATATTGCAGTGCTTCGCTTAACGGCTGTGGCCAGAAAGCTTATAAAATGGGAGCAAACTTACTTAAACAAACCACAGTGGCGCAGTGCAGTACTGCAAGCTACTTCTGCTGACTGCCGGCTGCCTGCAATTTGGCAGTTCGGATCTCACCAGGCTCAAGGTTGACTCAGCCTTCCATCCATCCAAGGTCGTTAAAATGACCCAGATTGTTGGGGGCAATAGGCTAACTCTGTAAACAGCTTAGAGAGGGCTATAAAGCACTGTGAAGTGATATATAAGTTTAACGGCTATTGCTAAGCGCTATTAACAACTGTCTTGCTTGTCATAAGTCAAGGACTACCTGTAATTCCCCCCCCTCCCCATGAAACCTTCCAGATTTCGCTCTTAAATCTGATCCTTCTTGCAGACAGCTACTTGGATAAACATTCTGAGGACGACCAACCGGCCAGATTGTCGAAACGGTCGGCCCGGAAACGGAGCCACACCACCGACGAGTACTCGGAAGGCGAGGACGACCCCGAGGAGGAAGGCCGGCCCGTTCGCAAGCGCGTGAACCGCATCGAGACAGACGAGGAAGACAACGGCCCCGACGCCGGCAAGCCGTCGCCGCCCGCCGAGAAACCCTTGGCCTCTCCCGCCCCGCAAGATCCCGTCAAGAAACCCAGCTACCGGATAGAAAGCGACGAGGAAGATGACTTTGACAATGTGAGTAAGGTGGAAAGCCCGTTGGACTACAGCCTGGTGGATTTGCCTTCCACCAACGGACAGAGCCCCGGGAAGGCCATCGAGAACTTGATCGGTAAGCCCACCGAGAAAGCCCCCTCGACCAAGGACAGCACAGCCAACGCCACTTTGGCACCCAACGGGACGGGGGGCGGCCTGGAGGCCGGCGGACCAGAGGAAGACGAGGACGAACTCTTGCGAGTAACTGACCTTGTGGATTACGTCTGTAACAGCGAACAGTTATAAGAAACTCCCGTTTTTTGTGCTAATTTATTCCATGGTAGCTCATACCAGCGGGCCAGTTATTAAAAAAAAAATGTGTTTTATTTTTCCTAGGAAACTCCACTACAGTATCACTTTTTAAGCAGTCGAAATTTCACCAGCCCTGCAATTTTGGGGTATCACTTTTTTTTTTGTTTTGTTTTGTTTTGTTTTGTTTTTAGGATCCTCTCCCCTGCCTCCTCTCCTCCCCCAATCCGAGCGACCAGATTTCCTTCGCTTTTTTTTTTCTACAACTATTTTTCTTTTGACCCATTGCTTTCCCTCGCCTCTTCCTCCTCCTCCTCCTCGTCCAGTTCCATAATCCCGACAAAAAAAAAAAAAAAAAAAAAACCAATCGTCCAGATGCAGAGCTTGTAGTAAAAAAAAAAAAGGAGAGAATTGTATATTTTTGACTCTATATTTCCTGAGGGGGCGCACAAAGTTGTTAGGGGAAATGTTATGGTTGTACGTAACAGAAGCATTCCAATTTGGCCAGGGCCCAAAAATCTTAAAAACTTTGGAAGGGGAGGGATGGGTGGGTAGAAGGGGCGGGGGAGGAAAGGAGTGGGGCGCAAGGACAGAAGCACTTGTGCTCCGACTTTTTTTCATAGGAGATATATATTCTATTTAAATGTTCACAACTTAGACGACAATTTAACATGCCATTTTAAGGGGAAACGAAGAAACCAATTATCTTTAACTGTTGCATTTTTGTGAACTTGTAGGCTAACTTAACCTTAGTTGATTTTAGTAAATTGCCTTCCTGGAAAAAAAAAAAAGAAAGAAATGAAAAGAAAAGAAAGAAAAAAAAAGAAAGAAAGAAAAGCAACTGTTGACAAGATGCGGAATATTATTTAGCAGAGTGGACAGATTTGGAGGAAATTTCACGGGAAAAAAAAAAACCGAACAACCGAGACGTTTTTCTTGGCATCGTCTTTTAATTCATGGTCTCCCTTTTCTCCCCCCTTCCCCAATAAACATATTTTAAAAGTGTTTCATACAGTAAAACCGTGTAAACTCTCATGAGCTTTCCGGAGTTTGAAACGGCACTATTGGGAAGTGCACAAGGTTGCTTCTTACGGATTTACTCCTCGGCTGCTCTCTTGCGTACAATAAACTAACTCCTGGGAGAGATTTCGTAGCCCAGACTTTGCGACTTGTTTTCAGCCGTGGCGAAAGAAAGGAGACACGGCTGCTTTCAAAACCCTCGCGGCGTTCTCGATTATCTGCTTCAAATTGAAGTGCGGAAATAGAGCAGGATTTAACGGTTTTTGCTTTTCCCTGGGAGATTTTTCTGTTTAGGAAGCGTGTGTTTGCTTGCTTGAGTGCGTGTTGTAGTTTTACTTCTCTCTAGATCAGTGATGGCGAGCCTTTTCGGCACCGAGTGGCCAAACCGAAACACGCGTGGATGTGTGTGCATGTGCGCACGCCGGAGCGCTGGAAATCCGAAGACCAGCTCGCCAGCGCACGCATGCCATGTTTTTTGACCATTTTTTTTTTGCCGGTTTTTGGGCTGTTTTCAGGCCCAAAAACAGCCTGAAAACGGTCTGAAAAACAGCCCTGAAAATGGCCCAAAAAACGGCCTGTTTTTTCACCGTGTTTCTGGCCATTTTCCAGTGCTCCAGTGTGCGTGAAGACCAGCTGGCACTCTGGAAACCAGAAGAGCCTTGGTAGTACAGTGGTCTAAAGCACCCTGTTATTAACACAGCTGCCTGCAATTACTGCAGGTTCGAATCTCTCCAAGGCTCAAGGTTGACTCAGCCTTCCATCCTTTCTAAGGAAGGTTAAATGAGGACCCAGTTTGTGGGGGCAATAAGCTGACTTTGTATAAATATATAAAAGTATGAAGGCTATTGCTTAACGCATTGTAAGCCGCCCTGACTCTCCGGAGAAAGGCGGCATATAAATCAATTTAAAAAAAAAAAAAAAAAAGAGCAGCTGGCGATGGCATGCGTGCCCACAGAGAGGACTCTGTGTGCCACCTCTAGCACGTGTGCCATGGGTTCGCCATCACGGCTGTAGATAATCTATCAGATTTTAACCGCCGTTGGCGTCTTAGCGTTTTTTAAAAATATGCATTTCATAGGTCTCGCTTACCAACTGGGTTTTAAAATTAAAAGACTTTTCTGGAAGGTAGTGTTATAGGTCTTCAGGTATACCAGCGTTGGGATACGATGGCCAACACAAGAGTGTTAAGTATGGAGATCAATCAGAATAGAACTGGGAGGGACCTTGGAGGTCTTCTAGTCCAGTCCTTTGCTCAAGCAGGAGACCCCTGTACCATTCCAGACAAATGATTGTCCAGTCTCTTCTTAAAAACCTCCAATGATGGAGCACCCACAACTTCTGGAAGCAAGTAGTTCCACTGGTTAATTGTTCTCACTGTCAGGAAATTTCTCCTTAGTTCTAAGTTGCTTCTCTCCTTGATTGGTTTCCACCCATTGCTTCTTGTCCTACCCTTGCAGTCCCTTTTCTTTCTTTCCTTCCTTCCTTCCTTCCTTCCTTCCTTCCTTCCTTCCTTCCTTCCTTCCTTCCTTCCTTCCTTCCTTTCTTCCTTGTAGTCTCTTTCCATTCCTTCTCTTCCTCCTTCTTTCCTTTCATCTTTCCTTCCTTCTTTCCTTCCTTCCCTCCCTCCCTCCCTCCTTTCCTTCCTTCCTTCCTTCCTTCCTTCCTTCCTTCCTTCCTTCCTTCCTTCCTTGTCTCTTTTCCTTCCCCCCTCCCTCCTTCCTTCCTTAGAATACAATAGAATAGCAGAGGGACCTTGGAGGTCTTCTAGTTCAACCCCTTGCTCAGGCAGGAAACCCTACATCAGTTCAGACAAATGGGTGTCCATCCGTTGCTTCTTGTCCTGCTTTCAGGTGTTTTGGAAAATAGGTTGACCAGAACATCTATGGAGCTTCTCCATCATCGAGGTCACAGTTGTCCCAAAAGTGCTTTTCTTTTTTCAAGAGGCAACTGGGCTTCCTGGTTTTTCTTTGAAGACGTTTCGCTTCTCCTCCAAGAAGCTTCTTCAGCTCTGTATGAGAAGCGAAACGTCTTCGAAGAAAAAAAAAAAAACAGAAAATCCAGTTGCTTCTTAAAAAAAAAAAAAAAACACCTTCGGGACAAGTTGACCAGAAGCATTTTGTCTGCCAATTAATAAGACATTCAAACAACTGCAGTTTTGTCTCCCACTTCCCTGGAGGTGCTGTTGTGTTTCCTTTTTTTGTTTTGCGTCCACCGTGGGCTGCTCGAAAAAAAAAAAACCCACTCAATGAAATGTGGACATTCAGGTAGTCTGTCTCCCTTTCTCAGTGCTAACTTAAGGATTTTATGTGGATTGCTACTTTCCTTCCTTTTTTGCATTGAGAAGTGAAAAGTTTCCCTCCCTGTTGTGTTAACACCAAGTTGCATTTTAGAGATGTTAACCTGTTGCTAACTTGATTTTTATTGCTTTTAAACCCAGCACCTCATCTCAGGAAATAACCTCGTCAAAAATATCCGGTATCCCCTAACCTTCCCGATCGTAAAACTTTGGCTCTCTCTCTCCTCTTTTCCTTTTCTCTTTTTCCAACTTCACACATAATATTCCACCAAAGTTAATTTCTGCCTTCCTCTTTTAAAACTCTGAAGCAGGAGGTCTGCAAACTTGGCAGCTTTTAAGACTTGTGGACTTCAACTCCCAGAATTCTCCAGCCAGCATAGCATCCACAAGTCTTAAAGCTGCCAAGTTTGAAGACCTCTGCTCTAAAGTTCTCCTTTTTTAAAAAGAAGAAAAGAAAATGGCTTTCCTGAATAGTATTTCTGTAGTCAACGAAGCAAAACGACTCATGCTGTGCGATGTAATTTTCTTTGAACTGCGTCTGTTCTTACGGCATCCTCAGAAATGAGTAATTCGTTCTTTCAAATATTAATGTTTTCCTTTCGTGTGGGTAATGCTCTTGAAGGAAGGATATATATATATGCAAAAAATTAAAATCTCGGGTGTTTTCCGCATCATTATAAATAAATTGGTTAAAATATTTAAAATCCTGGTTAAAACCCCAGCTTAAAATCTTCTAAGATTCCTTACAGAGCACTCTGCAAGGTCCTTTAAAACCTCAGCTAAATATTTTAACCAACTTATTTATAATGATGCGGGAAAACACCCGAGATTTTAATTTTTTGCATATGCACACCCGTGAAAACTTAAGAAGACATATATATATATGTCTATATATATATATGTTATATATATATATATATATATAAAATCTTTTTTTTCTTCTTTTTTTACTAATATACCTGGAACTCGTATTTTTAGAATAGTTTGTATGTGTATATATATATATATATATATATATATAAAGTTCGCAATGTCTGCTTCTTTTTATATATATATATATATATATATATATAAAAAGAAGCAGACATTGCGAACTCCGGAATTTCAGATTTTAAAATGTTAAAAGAATTAAATTTTTATTTTACTAAGCTTTCGTCAGCCGTCTGCTAACATCGTCAGAGTATTAAACTACCATTGCAGAGACCTCTGCCTTTATATACATATATATTTTAATCTCACTTTCAGTTTGCATTAAAGCCAGCCACTGTTCTGCTTCACCACTGCCAGAACTGCATTCTTATATTTTTAGAAGACAATGTAGGCAAGGGGGAATTAAATTATTCCTGAGAGGAAAGCAAAGAAATTACATCCGTTTTCTGCGGAAATAAAACTCCCTGGTTAATCCTCTTGGCCGACAAATAGGTTGTAAAAGCATAATACAGGCAGTCCTCGACTTACGACCGCGATTGAGCCCAAAATTTCTGTCGTTAAGCAGGACATTTCTTAAGTGAGTTTTGCCCCGTTTTACGACCTTCCTTGCCACGGTTGCTAAGTGAATCACTGCAGTTGATAACGTTAGTAACTCGGTTGTTAAGTGAATCGGGCTTCCCTCATTGGCTTTGGTTGTCTGAAGGTCGCAAAAGGAGATCACGTGACCTTGGGTCATAAATGTGAAACAATTGCCAAGCATTTGAATTCTGATCACGTGATCATGGGGGGGAAATGGTACAACCGTTGTAACTCTGAAAACTGGTCACAAGTCACATTTTTCAGTGCGGTTGTAACTTTGAACGGTCAGTAAATGAACGGTTGTAGGTCGAGGACTACTTCTAATCCAAACCATTAGAAGGAATTTAGGAAGCCTTGCCTCAATGTGAAATACAGGTAGTTCTCGACTTACAACCGTTTAGTGACTGAACATTTCATTAGTTCGATTTATATATGCCGCCCTTCTCCGGAGACTCGGCGGCTTACAGTGCATTAAGCAATAGCCTTCATACTTTTGTATATACCTGCTTAATGACAACATGAAAAAACTGATTTATGACCGGTTCTCACGACTGCTGCACCATATTCATGTGATCCATGATGGTCGTTCGAAGATACAACGGCACTGAAAAAAGTGACTTATGACCATTTTTCACATTTACGACCATTGCACCATCCCCCCGTTCATGTGATTTACATTTGGAGCCTTAGCAACTGACTCGTATTTATGACCATCGCAGTGTCCCAGGGTGACCTTTTGACAAGCAAAGTCAACGGGGAAACCAGATTCACTTAACAACCGGGTTACTCATTTAACAACTACACTGATGAATCACTTAAATGGAGTGGAGCGGTGGCCTAGAGGTGGAGCTCTCGCCTCACAATCAGGAGGCTGTGAGTTCGATCCTAGGTAGAGGCAGATATTTCTCTCTCTGGGCACAATGAGAATATATATCTGCTGAACAAAACTCCGCATTGGCGACAGGAAGGGCATCCGGCCATTAAAACAATCTGCTAGCTCCATTCAGTTGCCCAGACTCCAGCCTGCTAGGAATTATGGGGTCATTAAATGAAGATGATGATGATGACTGGATGAATCACTTACCTACGGCAAGGTCATAAAATGAAGCAAAACTCGCTTAACGGCTGTCTTGTTTAGCAACGGAAATGTTTGGCTCACTTGTACATCGAGGACTATCTAACTGGCACGTTAACCATTTAAAAATAGATAAAAAAGTAATTTCCCTGAAAGGCAGAGGAATTAAAGTTGTAAAAATGGGGCAAAAGTCCCTTAAGAACTGCCTCGCTTAGCAACAGAAATGTTGGGCTCCATGGTGGTTGTTAGATGAAGACTACTGTATTCTGTTATCCCGCTGCCCATAGGCAGTGAAGGGACTTGTGAGTAGGAGACCTGGGTGCCGTTTTTTATTTTTGCAGTGTTAACAGTAGTGGCCAAAATTGTAGAAACCTTTTGGGAAAAGTGTATTTTCTAAAGCTAGCTAATAACACCACTTTTTTTTGGGGGAGTAGTAGTACCATAAAATTATATATTGATGGAAAGATAATTTAATCAAGAATGTAATGCAATAACTTTTAGGAAGGATTTCCTATTAGAATAGCAGTTACAGTGTAAAGAAGAAAAGGGAAACACGTAGAAAAAATGAGATCTACAAAAATGATCACCATAGAAAAAAACGAGATATGCAAAAATTACCACCATGTCAGTTGATGCTTCGTTGGGTAACCTTTAGCATGAATTCCAGCCTTACAACGTCTTCCCATGGAATGAACCAAGTCTTTTAGTTCTGCAGCTGTTCTAATGTGAAACCAAGATTGAATGGTGGCTTCTATTAACTGGGTTTTATTGCTGGGTCGCTTCTGACTGACAAGTTTCTTTAGTCGGCTCTATAGATTTTTCCATTGGGTGAAGGTCGGGGCTATTCCCAGGCCATTCCAGCAGTGGAATAGGATTATCTTGAAACTCCAAAAAAAAAGTGGTGTTATTAGCCATCAAACCTCAAAATTACACTTTTCCCAAAAGGTTTCCACAATTTTGGCCACTACTGTAAATAAATAAATTAATAGGGCAGAAAAGTCCAGGTGTCAACTTGCAAAGCTTTCAAGTTGCCATGAGCAGGAGGGAGGGAGAACTGAAGTGAATTCCATACATTCTTCCTGACCGCAATCAGAAGGAGGGTGTTAGGTTTCACAGCCAGCCGAAGTGGTTAATTGGAGAATGTGATTTATGACATGGCCAGAGAGGAGGGGAGAGACAGGGTCATAAGGGAACGTAAATCTACATAGGATCAGTCCTAACTGCATCCGAGTATTGCCGGAATGGTGCTCCTAATAAATGAATATATTTCCTTTGAAGTTTGGATCATTGCTCATGAATGAATTAGGGCATCTTTTGGAAACTTGACACCAGGATGAATAGGACGGAAAAAGGCCACATTCAACTGGGATAACCTCTCATTTTCTCATCACGAATTTATTGGGCTTCCTGTCATTGGGATTTGATAGGTCAAGTCCAAGAGGAAAATGTCACCCTCCCTTCTAGGAATAGGAATAGGAATAGAATAGAAATAGAATAGAATAGAATAGAATAGAATAGAATAGAATAGAATAGAA
Organism: Pantherophis guttatus; assembly: GCF_029531705.1. The sequence continues at coordinate 1,019,009 of NW_026844124.1, forward strand.
TAGAATAGAATAGAATAGAATAGAATAGAATAGAATTTTTTATTGGCCAAGTGTAATTGGACACGTAAGGAATTTGTCTTGGTGCATATGCTCTCAGTGTACATAAAGGAAGATACGTTCATCAAGAATACAACGCAAATATTAATGTGCAATGCACATTTAAGATATGCATGCTTCCCAAATGTTTCAAGGGGGAAATCTCTGGATCCAAAGTCGTGAAGCCCGAGCTTGATGAGAGAGCAGCAAAATTCAGAAGTCGATAGCTAAAATCCTTCCGATGCTAAATATTTAAATGGTCCAGCAAGAAACTTGCATCCCTACTGAAAGAATTCCTCTTTAATTTTTAAGACTCCAGAAAGCTGCAGCGTTGAATTTGCATAAATTTGTGTCTCCTAATAATTGTAGAAGGATCTCTTTTTTTTCCAGACAGAAGATATGAAAATATCCCCTTCTCTATACATAACAGTGGTTCTGTTTGGTTGAGTCCCAAGTTCAGTTTTTATTTTTGATGTTCCTTGCAGACATAATTGGCTCCATTGCTACAATACAAATTTCTACATTCTACATTTCTACAATAGAAAAAAGACTGCCTTTCCAGATGTTAGAATAGAATAGAATATAATTTTTTTATTGGCCAACTGTGATTGGCCTATAAAGGAGTATAAATCCTTCCATTCCCCACCATCCAGTCAGAGCTGAAGAAGCTTCTCGGATGAGAAACGTTTTCAAACAAAAACGTTTGATCAGTGTTTCTCAACCTTGGGAACTTTTAACATGCATGGACTTCAGCTCCCAGAATTCTCCAGCCAGCATGAGGTAGTCCTCGATTAATGACCACACTCAGTGGTGGAATGCTGCCCGTTTAACAATCGGTTTGGTGAGCACTTAACGGCGCTTGAAAATGGAGCATTTAAAAGCTCAGCTGCTTACCTTCCAAGTCCGTAGCGGTAAGTAAGAACAGCGAGGGGGGGGCGGAAATCAGCTGTGCCGCACGATTGAGATGAGCTACAAAGCAGGAAATAAAGGACAGGGGCCAACGGATTGTCGGCCGAACCGGCTGAATTCCATCTCTGACCACACTGGAGAATTTACTCTGGATGGGGAAAACACAGCTATCTGGATTTAAAATTGGCTAGTTCCACCTTGGACTGGCTGGGCCTACCATTGTTTTCAACATGGCCCAGTAATTTTGTTTCAAAAATTATTCTTTTGCTGGTATTCCAGGGGTGGGAGGGGCAGTGGTGGGATTCAGCCAGTTCGCACCACTTCGGGAGAACCGGTTGTTAACTTTCTGAGCAGTTTGGTGAACTGGTTGTTGGAAGAAATCATTAGGGCAGAGAACCGGTAGTTAAATTATTTGAATCCCACCACTGGGGAGGGGGAATGTTGCGATCTCCACATTACTAGTAGTAATATTATAGTTACTACTAGTGATAGTAGTATGCTACTATAATAGTAACATTACTAGCTTACATCCAGTTGCACTCCTTGAATTACAACCGTTCGCTTAGTGACTGTTCGAAGTTGCAACGGTGCTGAAAAAAGTGACTTACGACCGTTTTTTTCATTCTTACGGCTGTTGCAGCATCCCCATGGCGATCAAAATTCAGAGGCTTGTCAACTGACTCATATTTATGACAGTTGTGGAGTCCTGGGGGTCATGTGATCCCGTTTTGGCGACCTTCTGACAAGCAATGTTAATGGGGAAGACGGATTCACTCAACAACCGTGTTACTTAACAACTGCAGTGATTCACTTAACAACTGTGGCAAGACAAGTCATAAAACGGGGCAAAACCAGGAGTGAAATGTAAAATTTGTTACTACTGGTTCTGTGGGCGTGGCTTGGTAGGGGGGGTAATGTGACTGGGTGGGCGTGGAGAACTTTTTTTTTTTTTAACTTTTCAAAGCATTTTTTCTAATGCTTTGAAAAGCCTCTCTGCCGATCACACAATTCAGCTGGGATCGTCAGAGAGGCTTTTTTAAAAATGCTTTGAAAAGCCTCTCTGCCGATTAGGCAACTCAGCTGGGATCGTCAGAGACTTTTCAAAGCATTTTTTTTTACCACCTCTTCGGCCAAGAGGTTGCAGAAAAAAATGCTTTGAAAAGCCTCTGACGATCCCAGCTAAGCCGCACGATCATCAGAGGATTTTTTTTTTACTTTTAAAAGCATTTTTTCGTCGGAAGAGGTTGTAGAAAAAATGCTTTTAAAAGTTAAAAAAAAAAAAGGTGGAGAGGGGGGCCGCAGGGATTTTTGCTACCAGTTCTCCGAACCATCTGATGCCATCGCTACCGGATCGGGCGATCCGGTCCGAACTGGGAGCGTTTCACCCCTGGGCAAAACTTACAACTGTGAGCAACAGAAACTTTGGGGCTCAATTGGGGTTGTAAGTCAAGGAGTACCTTATCTTGCTGTTTCAGGTTTCTTCCCTGAGATTTTTGGACTGGGTGCTTCCTGTCTGTAGAAAATAATTCAGTTTGGGTTATCTTTTTCCCCCTTCTGTGGCAGTTACATTACCTCCACAGTTCTGTATTTCCATTTGCAAAGATAATGCAAAGATATTCTCCTTTGGAAGTGGTCTTAAGTCTGGATTTCAGTCCCACAAAGGATGGTTCAATCCTAAAATGAGAGAAGAGAGCTTGGAGATCATCAAGTCCACCTTTCTGCAAACTGCAGGATTTATCACTCCGGGAAGTCTTCGACTTAGAACAGTTTGTTTAGTGACCGTTTGAAGTTACAACGGCACTGAAATTTTTCACACCATTGCAGTATTTCACCGTTGCACTGTTGCAGGTCAGGCAATCAAAATTAAGACACTCAGCAACTGACTCATATTTATGACGGTTGCAGTGTTGCGGAGTTACCCTTTGTAACCTTCTGATGAGAAAGGTCAGAATGGGAAGCCAGGTTTACTTAATGATCCCTCTACCTTAACAACTGCAGTGATTCGCTGAACAACTGTAGCAAGAAATGTCTCACTTAGCAACAGAAATTTTGGGCTCAATTGTGGTCATAGGTCGAGGACTACCTCTACACCCATTACTAAGAATTGATAGCAACACAGGAGGGGAGGCAAGGAAAACACCTGGGTAGCACACCTGAGCCTGGAGAATAATAGCGCATAACTACAGTAGTGGCCAAGATTGTGGAAACCTTTTGGGAAAAGTGTATTTTCTAAAACTAGCTAATAACATCACTTTTTTTTGGAGTAATACCATAAAATTATATATCAATGGGAAGATAATTTAACCAAGAATGTACTGCAATAACTTTTATGAAGGATTTGCTGTTAGAATAGCAGTTACAGTATAAAGAAGAAAAGTGAAACGGGAGGGGGGGGAATGAGATCTACAAATATGATCACCATAGAAAAAACGAGATATACAAAAATTATTTCCATGTCATTTAATACTTAGTTGGGTAACCTTTAGCATGAATGACGGCCTTACAACATCTTCCCATGGAGTGAACCAAGTCTTTTAGTTCTGCGGCTGTTCTAATGCGAAACCAAGATTGAATGATGGCTTCTATTAACTGGGTTTTATTGCTGAGTCGCTTCTGACTAACAAATTTCTTTAGTCGGCTCCATATATTTTCAATTGGGTTAAGGTCTGGGCTATTTCCAGGCCATTCCAGCAGTGGAATAGGATGATCTTGAAACTCTAGAATAAAATAGAATAGGAGAGGAGAGGAGAGGAGAGGAGAGGAGAGGAGAAGAGAAGAGAAGAGAAGAGAAGAGAAGAGAAGAGAAGAGAAGAGAATTCTGGTATTATTAGCCATCAAACCTCAAAAATACACTTTTCCCAAAAGGTTTCCACAATTTTGGCCACTACTGTAACATTTTTTTGAACCTTCTTATCCTCAATTGATTCACTTGCATCCCTTAAGAACTTCTGCTAAGCCTTGTTTAAAACTCGTGATTTCCTTTAAAGAAAAATATGAGTCAGTTGTGATTTTGAAGGATAATACATTCTGGATTTTTACGCACGCGGTATACACTTTTTGGGATGGACAAGAATCTGTAAATACACAACCCATCCCAGGATTGAGTGTCTCATTCTCAAGTTGGTGGAGACTAATTAGGAAACCGATGTGCAGTTTCCATCTACAGGTGTGCGTTGTCTACCTGTCGCACCCTTCAAATTTTTCCTGTACTGCCCTCTCATATGGATGTTTCATGTTGCTTTTCTTTCTTTCTTTCTTTCTTTCTCTTTTTTTGGAAATGTTGTATTCAAAGTGGAGATTTGGAGAGAGAAAGAGATAATTTGGGGGAGAGAACAGGATGTCTCTTCATAGTGTACAAAATTTGGAGCTCGCTTTATTTTTTCATTTGATCTAGAACCGTGAGGCGAACCTATGGCATGTGTGCCCCAAGAGCCTTGGTAGTACAGTGGTCTAAAGCACCCTGTTATTAAGAACAGCTGCCTGCAATTACTGCTGGTTCGAATCTCGCCAAGGCTCAAGGTTGACTCAGCCTTCCATCCTTTCTAAGGTAGGTGAAATGAGGACCCAGTTTGTGGGGGCAATAAGCTGACTTTGTATAAAATATACAAAAGTATGAAGGCTATTGCTTAACGCATTGTAAGCCGCCCTGAGTCTCCGGAGAAGGGCGGCATATAAATCAAAATTTAAAAAAAAAAAAAAAAGTGGCATGTGGAGCCATGTTGCCTGGCACGCATGGCATCACCTGTTCCCCTTCCGGGTTTCTGGCGCGCATGCGCACGCGACAATCCACTGGCCTTTGTGCGTGCGGCAGTGCTGGAAACCAGAAGAGCTGGTCTTCCATTTTCCAGCGTGATCATGCGTGCTGGCCAGTTGATCAGTACGTGCGCATGCACGGCAGTAACCAGAAGACTTGCTGGTTGGTGCGCATGTGCGTGCCAGAAACCGGAAGTTCCTTATTTGGCGTGCGCATGCCCCCTGGGCAGCTCCTCTTCCTGGTCGCGGCTCTGACGAAAAGGTTTGCTATCACTGATCTAGAATGTTCTAATTCTCTCAGCCCACAAAACTGGTTAACTGCTGTTGACTAACAGCTGGTGTTTTTAACTTCGCAGTACATGACTGTTTAAATACTGTATTCCTTGTAAATTGAAGTTTTTTAAAAAAATGTTATGGCGGGTGCCAATATTTTTGTTAACGAAATGTTCAGTGTTGTCTCACTATGGTCTGGTCAGAACTTTTAGTGTATAAACTGGGCCTGCGGCCTTTAAAAAAAAAAAAAAAAAAAAGCTCAGAGGCCTGATTGTGTAACTTTTTTTTCTTTCATCATGTTTTGGTTTATAATATCTGTTGTCCTTTCTTTCATATAAATATGACATGTAAATTGTCATAATAATAAAAAAAAAACATTTAAATAAGCCGATGCACTGAGTACCAATCGGAAAAGACGTAAAGATATCCTTTTGTCTGCTTTGACATCCTGTCATAAAAGATTTGCAGCTTAATCTGATTTGCAGATAGTTGAAAACTTGAAGTCCTGAAGTTAGTAAGGGCAGTTTTTAAAAAATCAGCGGAAAAGGAAGGAATAGAATCACAAAATGCACTGTGAACTTCGCATAGGCGTCAGGAAGGGCATCCAGCCAGCAACTGCACAGCTTCATCCAGTTGCCCCGACTATCTCAAATTAAGGAATTACAAAGTCCTACGAAGGAAGTTTTATAGATAGACAGAAAAATAGAGATGATAGATGAGGATGACAGGCTAGGAGGCTGGAGGCTAAAACATATGAAAAACAGTTGTAGGAATTAGGTATGTTTAGTATAGTGAAAAGAAGGACTAGGAGTAACGTGATAGCAGTCTTCCAGTATTTGAGGGCTGCCATGAAGAAGAGGGCACCAACCTATTCTCCAAAGCAGCAGAAGACAAGACAAGAAACAATGGTTGGAAATTAATGAAGGAAAGAAACAACCTTGAACTAAGGAGAGATGGAGGGATGGAGGAAGGGATAAATGGAGGGGTGGAGGGAGGGAGAGAGGGAACAGGGGAGGGAGGGGTGGAGGGATAAATGGAGGGAAGGCGAGATAGAGGGAGGGAGGGATAAATGGAGGGGTGGAGGGATAAATGGAAGGAAGAAGGGATAGATGAAGGGAGGGAGAGGGATAAATGGAGGGAAGGAGGGACAGAGGGAGGGAGGGATAAGTGGAGGGAAGAAGGGATAGATGAAGGGAGGGAGAGGGATAAATGGAGGGAAGGAGGGACAGAGGGAGGGAGGGATAAGTGGAGGGAAGAAGGGATAGATGAAGGGAGGGAGAGGGATAAATGGAAGGAAGAAGGGATAGATGAAGGGAGGGAGAGGGATAAATGGAGGGAAGGAGGAATAGATGGAGGGAGGGAGGGATAAATGGAGGGAAGGAGGGACAGAGGGAGGGAGGGATAAATGGAGGGGTGGAGGGATAGATGGAGGGAGGGATAATTGGAGGGAAGGAAGGAGGGATAGATGGAGGGAGGGATAAATGGAGGGAGGGATAGAGGGATAAATGGAAGGAGGGATAAATGGATAGAAGGATAAATGGAGGGAGGGAAGGAGGGATAAATGGAGGGAAGGAGGGATAGAATAGGCGGGGAGAAAGTTACGTGACACCGCCACAGTCGCCGCCGGGGAGCGCCGTCCTTCCGTCTCTATGGTGACAGCCATAGGCGCGCGGGGCGCTCTCTCTCTCTCCCCCTCTCCTCTATGGTGACGGCGGAAGGAAAGGGCGGAGCGTCTGGGGTCATCCTGGGGCGGGTTGTACTTCCTGTGTCTCCCTGCTCGGGGATAGGCCTGGCGCTCGCTATGAGCTTCTTGAAGCGCATCCCGGAGCCGAGCGAGGCGATCCGGCTGCGGCAACCCGATACGGAGGCCGTGCTCGCGGGACGCGGCCTGGGCACCGGCAGCCTCTTCATCGCGGAGAGGTGAGGGGCCTATAGATATATACCTACAACGAAGAGAGACCTGCGGAACTCCCTGCCACTGGAAGGGCGGAGGAATCATCCTAAAATCGGCCTTTTTTTCGGAGGAGGAGGAGGCCGGGCCGGTGGATTTCATCCGTGGTCAGATTCTCCAACCTGGCGCCCTCCAGATGGGGCCCCTTGCAGCTCGGAAACCGCCTCCTGCCACAATATGATCGCAGCTCCAATGGGCAAGAATGGACGGACCGCCCTGGATGCCGTTTTCTACGTGGTCCCCCCCACCCCCACCCCAAAAGGCTGCTATTGGGTCGCTTAATTGCATTCATCAGATCATAATTGTAATAATGGGGTGACTTTGGGCCAGTCTCTCTCTCTCTCTCTCAGCTCAACCCACCTCACAGGGTGGTGGTTCTTGTTGTGGGGAAAATGGGAGGAAGAAAGGATGTTGGGTATGTTCTCCCCCTGCCTTGAGTTGATTTGTAAAAATAAAAAGGGCCAGGCAGGCAGGCAGATAGGATATATATATATAGGATGGATGGATGGATGGATGAGGGAAAGAGAGAGAGAATAGATGGATGGATGGATATAGATGATAAAGAGATATAAAGAGAGGTATGATACTGTAGATGTAGGTGATAGGATGTTAAATAGAGATAGATGGATAGATAATGGATGATAGATAGACAAATAGATAATGATGATAAAAGATAGATGATAGCTAGATACATAGATACATAGATGATAGATAGACAGATAGATAAATATAGATGATGACAATGATAAAAGAGATGATAGATAGATGATAGATAGACAGACAGACAGACAGACAGATAGATGGTGATGATAAAAGATAGATGAGATGGATGAGATAAATGATAGATAGATAGATAGATGATAGATGGATGGATGATAGGATATAGATGGATGGATGGATAGCTAGCTAGATAGAATATGATATAGATAGGATATAGACAGACAGAGAGGATATAGATATAGAGGATATATAGATAGATGGAATGTGGATGGATAGGATATAGATATAGAGAAGATATAGATAGATAGGATATAGACAGACAGATAGATAGCTGGGAGGTAGATAGATTGGAGATAGACGATATAGAAAGAATACAGATAGGTCGATAGATAGATAGGATATAGATGGATGGATGGATAGCTAGATAGGTAATAGATATAGATAGGATATAGATATAGATAGGATATAGATAGACAGATAGGCTATAGATATAGTTAAGATATATAGATAGATGGAATGTGGATGGGTGGATGGATAGATAGGATATAGATATAGAGAAGATATAGATACATGGGATATAGACAGATAAGATAGATGGGAGGTAGATAGATGGGAGATAGACGATATAGAAAGAATACAGATAGATGATAGATAGATAGATAGATAGATAGATACCTTGAAAATAAGACCCCTATTTTTTGAACCCTGAAATAAGCGCTTGACCTTATTGCCATGTGCTCAAAAGCACAATTAGGCTTATTATCAGGGGATGTCTTATTTAGGGGGAAACAGGGTAGATAGATAGGAAGGAAGGATATATAGGATATATAGATATAGATAGGATATAGATAGATAGGATATAGATAGATAGACAGAAAGGATATAGATATAGATATAGTTCGGATATATAGATAGATGGAATGTAGAAGGATGGATGGATAGATAGGATATAGATATAGAGAGGATATAGATAGATGGGATATAGATAGATGGGAGATAGATAGATGATATAGAAAATTCAGATAGGTAGATAGATACAGTAGACAGACAGACAGACAGATAGATAGATAGATAGATAGATAAGAGATAGATAGATAGATATTTGAAGCTCATAATGTCCAAGCATGTGGCATCCTTGCAGGTTAACCCAGTATTGTTCAAACTTGGCAAATGTATGTAAGCTACAGTAGCTATGATGGCCCTAAGTGATCTCAGGATATACGTGGAAAAATGTGTAAACCCTTAAAGATGTGTGTCTGAGATCCTAGCTGTTGGGTCACAACAATAGTAAAAATTGCCAGGCCCACCATTGTTATAGCTCTTTCTGTTTTAGATGGTTACAGTCTAATGATTTCCGGTGGATAACTTTATTTTATATTGGTTTGATGGTATGTAAAGTGGCAAATAAATCTTTTTTTTAATTTTTCATTTATTTGTATCCAGCCTTCATTATTTTTATAAATAACTCAAGATGGAGAACACAGTTTCTTCCTCCTATTTTCTCCGCGGCAACAAGCCAGTGAGGCTGGTTGACCCGAGAAAGGGTGACTGGCCCAGCACTGAATCCCTCTTCTGTATAATCCCGACTGATACTCCTGCCTCCTGTATCCATGAGCATCTGTGTCTTGGATCCAGGTTTTATTCTGTAGCAGCTTTAAAAAAATAATCAAATATGTGACTGTTATGCAGGGTGGATAAAAATCAATGATTTTTTTAAAAAAATCAGATTTTTTTGATTTAAATCGGATTTTTTTTATTTAAATCAGATTTTTTTGATTTAAATCCGATCTTTTTGATTTTTATCAAATTTATTTTAATAAAAAACTTTTGGGGTAAAAATCTATCGTAAGATAGTTTTCTATTTAAGATACATAAATAATTTAGTTTCTTCAGCATGAAATGGAGCTTAGTTATGTAGCAGGAGGCTGTATATTCTGCAACACTGGGACTATCGGTGAGTCAACAGTGGGTCAAAGGAGTAGCAGAGATGACAGTTGCTCTTTAACAATTATGATTTAAATCGAGTTGATTTAAATCAAGCCTTTTTACTAGTGATTTAAATCATGATTTAAATTGTGATTTAAATCAACTCGATTTAAATCAAATCCACCCTGCTGTTATGGCTCAGATCGATGTGAACTGTGATGTATGAGTAGTTTGGTGTAAAATTATGTTCTCATCAACTCAAGTTACAACTTATTTTTTTGTGTGTTGCTTTGCATTCTTAGTCGTCTGTCATGGATAGCAGATTCAGGCCTTGGGTTCTCATTGGACTATCCCATCATAAGCTTACATGCCATCTCCAGGGACTTGAATACCTACCCGTGGGAACATTTGTACGTCATGGTGAATGCAAAGTTTGAAGGTAAGTTGGTCTAGTTAGCAATCGCACTTTAGACTTATATACCGCTTCACAGTGCTTTACAGCCCCGCTCTAAGCGGTTTACAGAGTCAGCCTCTTGCCCCCAACAATCTGGGTCCTCATTTTACCCACCTCGGAAGGATGGAAGGCTGAGTCAACCTTGAGCCGGTCGGGATCGAACTCCTGGCAGTCGGCAGAGTCAGCCTGCAATACTGCCTTTTAATCATTGTGCCACCACATCTCCTCCCTCTCTCCTTCCCTAATAGCACTTAAGATTTATATACCGCTTCACAGTGCTTTCCAACCCCTCTCTAACCAGTTTACAGTGTCGGCATCTTGCCTGCAGCAATCTGGATCCTGAGTTTACCAGAAGGATGGAAGGCTGAGTCAACCTCTTTTTTTTTCTAGTCCTTTATTCTCTGGAATCTTCTCTTTGCCTCCATCGATGTCTATGGAGATTCTCAAGTCATCCAGGTCATGGTTGTCCCAAAGACGCTTTTTCAGGAGTCAACTTTCTGGACCTTCTTTGAAGACATTTCGCTTCTCAACCAAGAAGCTTCAGCTTCCATTTCCCACCATCCAGTCAGAGTTGAAGAAGCTTCTTGGGTGAGAAGCGAAATGTCTTCAAAGAAAAACAAAGTCCAGTGGCCTGAAAAAGCATTTGGGATCCTTCCTTCCTCTTTCTTTCTTTCCTTTCTTTTTCTTTCTCTTTTTTCTAGTCCTTTCTTCTCTTGAATTTCTCTTTTTCTCCCTCTTTCTTTCTCTTTCTCTTTTTTCTCCCTTCTCTCCCTTTCATTCTCTCCCCGCCCTTCTCTTTCTTTCTCTCTTTTTCTTTCTCTTCCCTTTTTTCTTTCATTTCTCCCAATAGAAACCAAAAATTGTGTGAGTTACACCCAGTTAATTGGATTTTAATGATTCTCCCTGGCTATTAGCTGTCTTCACTGGAAATGACAGCAGGAGCTCCCAGGTGGTCCTACTTCCTTGGAGAAGCGAGGCAGGAATGCCAGGTTCCTTGACGTGCATCTTCGTTCTTGATTTCTTAGTAGAAGAATCCAGAGAAAGTCCCATTCCGGAGGAGGGAGAAGAGGAGAGTGACGATGAGCTTGAACCCATCTCGGAATTCCGATTTGTACCCGGCGACAAATCAGCGTGTAAGTAGGGAAAAAAAGACCACACTAGTTTTGGCATGGAGATTATATTCTGGATGAGGTGAGGGATGGAGGGAGTCAAGCCCGTATGGATGGATGGGTGGATGTATTGATTGATTGATTGATTGATCGATTCATTCATTCATTCAGTTTATTTAGTTTATTTGATTTGTATACCGCCCTACTCCCGAAGGACTCAGGGCATGTTATTGTAACTTGAGTTGATGAGAACAGAATTTTACACCAAACTACTCATACATCACAGTTTACAGCCAACAATAAAATACATAAATACACAAAATTCATTCATTCATTCATATGCTGCCTTTATTATTTTCACAAATAACTCAAGGTGGCAAACATAAGCAAGTATACCTTTCTCCTCCTATTTTCCCCACAACAACCCTGTGAGGTGAGTTGGACTGAAAGAGACTTTGGCCCAAAGTCACCCAGCCAGCTTTCATGCCTAAGGCGGGATTAGAACTCAAGGTCTCCTGGTGATTGGCCCAAAGTCACCCATCCAGCTTTCACGGGACAAGTACAGGTAGTCCTCGACTTACAACCGCACTGGAGCCCCAACTTTCCACCACTAAGCAAGACAGTGGTTTAAGTGAACAGCGACCCCCAAATTTAAGCTCTTTCTTGCCACAACTGTTAAGCAAATCGCTGCAGTTGTTAAGTGAATCGTTTGGTCATTAAGCAAATCTGGCTCCCCCCCCCCCCCCATCCCCATTGACATTGTTTGTCGGAAACGAGCTGGGAAGGTCACAAAAGGTGATCCCGTGACCCCGGGACGTGGCAGTCGTCATCAACACGTGTCAGATGTCTGTCAAAATACGTGTCAGGACGGCCTCCTTTCATTATCCAAGAAAGAAAAACCCCGGCTCCATTTTCATAGAGAAAGGTAACTTTTACTGGAATAAGAACTGAATGCAATCAAAGAAAAGCAAGGTCCGAAGCAAAGGTGCGAAAAATCACATATAGAAAGCATCCCCCCTACAACTGTCCAGCGTAAATCATCCAAAGTTTTACTTTCGTTTTCCTCCAGCTCGCTTCCCCCCTCCCAAGAATTCCAATAGCTCCCCCCTCCCTCCCGTTTCATAGCAGCCGAGCAAGTAAGCTATGAAAGAGCGGAGGCTGACAATACATTTATGGAGCAGTCTCTGAGCGAAGTCAATTTTGCACCTGTGTTTTAACCTTAGTGGAAGCCATGTTCACTGCCATGTGCGAATGCCAGGCCCTGCACCCCGATCCAGAGGACGAAGACTCCGACGGCAATTACGATGGCGAGGAATATGACGTCGAGGCTCACGGTGAGTGGGTGGGATTGGCATGCCATCAATGTGCCATCATTTCCCGTCAGGGTGGATTTGATTTAAATCGAGTTGATTTAAATCACAATTTAAATCATGATTTAAATCACTAGTAAAAAAGGCTTGATTTAAATCAACTCGATTTAAATCATAAGTTTTAAAGAGCAACTGTCATCTCCGCTACTCCTTTGACCCGCTGTTGACTCACCGATAGTCCCAGTGTTGCAGAATATACAGCCTCCTGCTACATAACTCAGCTCCATTTCATGCTGAATAAACTAAATTATTTATGTATCTTAAATAGAAAACTATCTTACGATAGATTTTTACCCCAACAGTTTTTTATTAAAATAAATTCAATAAAAATCAAAAAAATCCAATTTAAATCAAAAAAATCCAATTTAAATAAAAAAAAACTGATTTTCTTGATTTTTTAAAAAAAATCATTGATTTTTATCCACCCTGTTCCCTGTTGACCTTGATCCAGGTTAGGCCCCATTAACTGGCAGTTTTGTATCCTTACCAAAAAGAAAAAGAAAAAAAAAAAAGCTTCGTTGATTAATGTCCCAAATGACCTTTTTTTTTTTTTGAAGAGGCAAGTGGACTTTCTGGTTTTTTTTCTTTTGAAGACGTTTCGCTTCTCATCCTAAGAAGCTTCTTCAGCTCTGACTGGATGGTGGGGAAGGGAAGGATTGATACTCCTTGCAGACAGCTGGTCATTTGCATCCTTTTAGAAGGCCGTTGAGGCCACTTGGAGGTTTGTCTGTGGCCTCCGGGTCACCTGAGTGGTGCAACTGGGTGTCGGCCTTCTTGGAATTGCTGGAAGCACAGTTCCACAACACAATCCTTTCAGCAGTTCCAAGAAGGCTCCACACCAGTAGTTGGGGTTCAATTTTGGTTGCTACTGGTTCGTTGGCGGGCGGGCGGGCGGGCGCAACCCTTCTGCACATGCGCAGAGACGTCCGGGTGGGTGGGCGGAGCTTCCCGGCGCCGCTACAGGTTCGCCCGATCTGGGACGAACTGGTAGTAACCCAGCACTGCTCCACACCCATTTGCACCGCTTGGGTGACCTTGAGGAGACAGACAAACCTCCAAGTGGCCTCAACGATCCTCAAAAAGGATGCAAATGACCAGATGACTGCAAGGAATATAAATCCTTCTGTTCGTCATCATGGTGGGATTCAATTTTTTTTACTACCGGTTCTGTGGGCGTGGCTTGGTGGGCATGGCAGGGGAAGGCTACTGTAAAATCTCCATTCCCTCCCCATTCCAGGGGACGGCTACTGTAAAATCTCCATTCCCTCCCCATTCCAGGGGAAGGCTACTGTAAAATCTCCATTCCCTCCCCATTCCAGGGGAAGGCTACTGTAAAATCTGTATTTCCTCCCCATTCCAGGGGAAGGATACTGTAAAATCTCCATTCCCTCCCCACTCCAGGAGAAGGCTACTATAAAATCTCCATTCCCTCCCCATTCCAGGGGAAGGGTACTGTAAAATCTCCATTCCCTTCCCATTCCAGGGGAAGGCTACTGTAAAATCTCCATTCCCTCCCCATTCCAGGGGAAGGATGCTGTAAAATCTCCATTCCCTCCCCTCTCCAGGGGAAGGATACTGCAAAATCTCCATTTCCTCCCGATCAGCTGTGACTCAGGAGGCAAGGAATAGACGGGGAGGGGGCCAGCCAGAGGTAGTATTTACCGGTTCTCCGAACTACTCAAAATTTCCGCTACCGGTTCTCCAGAACCGGTCAGAACCTGCTGAAACCCACCTCTGATCCAGTCAGAGTTGAAGAAGTTTCTCGGATGAGAAGCAAAACGTCTTCAAAGAAAAACCAAGGAAGTCCACTTACCTCTTGAAAAAGAGCACCTTTGGGGCAACCACGGATGATGGAGAATCTCCAGACATTCATTGATTAATCATTGTTTTAGTCTGGAAGGTAGTCCTCACTTAACGACTGCTCGCTTACTCACTGCTTGAAGTTACGGACTTTCCCAGAGCTACTTATGACCTCTTTGAATGTTTCCGAACACCCCCTTGGTCCAGGGGGGGTGTCATGTGATCGTATTGTGGGCGCTTGGCTTGGATTTATGGCAGTTTGCCATGCTCTAAGGCACTGTTTCTCAACCTTGGCCGCTGGACGAGGTGCGGACTTCAACTCCCAGAATTCCCCAGCCAGCAGAGCTGGCTAGGGAATTCTGGGAGTTGAAGTCCGCACCTCGTCCAGCGGCCAAGGTTGAGAAACACTGCTCTAAGGTCATGTGCCTTTGTGTGTTGTTTTACTAGCTTCTGATGTTGACTTCGAGTTTCTGGCAAACAACGTCCACTGGGAAAAACAGACTTTCTTAATGACTGCAGTGCTCACTTAATAACTGTGGTTTTTGCTTAATGACTGCGCCATTAGCTGAACGGCCGTCACCACAAATATAGGTAATAGAATCAGGTGACTTGATAATTCCCGGAAAGTAATACAGGTAGTCCTGGATTTACGACGATAAATTGAGGCTAAAATTTCTGTCGCTAAGGGGGACATTTGCTAAGTGACTTTTCCCCCATTTTACGACCTTTCTTGCCACAGTTGTTAAGCGAATCACTGCCGTTGTTAAGTCAGTGACGTGGTTGTTGGGTGAATCCGGCTTCCCCATTGACTTTGCTCATCCGAAGGTCGCAAAATGGGATCACCTGACTCCGGGACGCTGTAACGGTCATAAATACGAGTCAATTGCCCAGCATCTGAATTTTGATCACGTGACCAGACCCTGTTGGGTTCTCTTTTAAGGCGGAGTTCCCCATACTTTTCAGGTTGGCGGCCCAGAGCAGTGGGAGGGGGGAAAGAGGGGATGGTTTTATGCCTGCACAGTGACAGTCGTGCGAGTGGGGCTGCGAGCAATGAGGCTCGCGTGAGTGGGACCGCGAATACTTACGGCAACGCTCGTGTTTTGTCCCAGCTCCCCAAACGACAAACCCTCTGAAGTTAACAGATTCCTGTGTTAGGAGCACCGGCAGCCCTGGCAAAAAGTTCTCACCGCAGGCTAACAAGTCCGGCCAGCCGGAAGATGAATAGTTGTCTGTCACATCTATTCATCTCCGCCCCCTGCCTTTTATCCCCAGAGCTAGGGTGAGGCCTTGCTAGCAGCAGTGGCTCTTCTGTCCCAAGGACCGGCCCATAGATTTCCACTGCTCTCCTCTCCTCTGCTTTCTGTGCATCTGCGTGTCAGGCACAGGACCCAGCTGTTCCTCCTCTTCCTCATCAGCCACCTCCAGACCTGTGGGTGTTGACTCTCTATCTGAGGGCTGACAGACGGCCCTCTCTCTCTCCCTCTCCCTCCCTCCCTCTCTCTCCCTCCCTCCCTCCCTCTCTCTCTCTCTGCCAGCTCCAGTTCCTCTTCCCCCTCGGAGCTCTCACGTTGCCTTGATGCTGACCTTGACTCCCACGCTCCTCCTCCTCCTCCTCTGATTCAGCTGCCGGAGAGGCTCGCGGCGCGACAGGCCACAACAGCTTGCGCAAGTGGGGCCATATGGACGTGCGCCCTCTGGCTGGCCACTCGTGGCTCAGTGGTCATCAGGTCGCGGCCCACAAGTTTGGGATCCCTGCTTTAAGGCTAACCTGCATTTCGGATTTTGTTCTTGGCACAGAAATTGGTCAAGGCGATATCCCGTCCTTCTACACGTACGAGGAAGGCTTGTCGCGTTTAACAGCAGAGGGTCAGGCGACTTTGGAAAGACTGGAGGGCATGCTGGCCCAGTCCATAAGCACTCAGTACCACATGGCTGGGGTGCGAACGGAAGATACTCTGAGGGACTTTGAAGGTACGAATTCAGCTTGCGGCTTTTCTTGGGCGATTTTGGTATGTTTGAAGGGCCGTTTCCCGTCAGAATTTAAGGCAGGCGCCTCCAAACTCAGCAAGCGATTTTTGCCGTTCCACACAAGTCTCTTCTTGTGTCGAGTAGTAGAGAAATCCGCCTGATCGTTTTCAACTAACTCCGCTTCCATCTGATGATCGGGATTGGGATGCGGATGCAGTCGTTAAGTTTATAACACGGTTGTTAAGCGAATCGCTGCAGTTCAGTTTATAACACGGTTGTTAAGCAAATCACTGCAGTTATTAAGTTTATAACGGTTGTTAAGTGAATCACTAGTCATTAAATTTATAACACGGTTGTTAAATGAATCACTGCAGTCATTAAGTTTACAACATGGTTGTTAAGTGAATCTGACTTCCCCATTCACTTGGCTTGCCAGAAGGTCGTAAAAGGGGATCACATGACCTCAGGACACTGCAACCGTCATAAATATTAGTTAGTTGCCAAGCATCTGAATTTTGATCACGTGACCACGGGGATGCGGCAATGGTCGTACGTGTGAAAAACGGTCATAAATCCCTTTTTCAGTGCCCTTGTAACTTTGAACAGTCAGTAATCAAACAATTATTAAGTCAAGGACTACCTGAATTATTTGTGCCCTACAAGTGGACGGAATTACAGAAGGTTCTGGAACAGAAGTTACTTGCTGCATTTAATATTCTTTTTATTTTCTCAAATAATCTGCATTTACCTACCCCTAAGTAGCTGGTGTCACAAGGGATGTGGTGGCTCAGTGGCTAAGATGCTGAGCTTGTCGATCGAAAGATCGGCAGTTCAGCGGTTCGAATCCCTAGCGCCGCGTAACGGGGTGAGCTCCTGTTACTTGTCCCAGCTTCTGCCAACCTAGCAGTTCGAAAGCACGTAAAAAATGCAAGTAGAAAAATAGGGACCACCTTTGGTGGGAAGGGAACAGCGTTCCGTGCACCTTTGGCATTGAGTCATGCCGGCCACATGACCACGGAGACGTCTTCGGACAGTGCTGGCTCTTCGGCTTTGAAACGGAGATGAGCACCGTCCCCTAGAGTCGGGAACGACTAGCACATATGTGCTAGGGGAACCAACAAATTCCCCTCCCATCAGCACCTCCTTACAGCTCAGTCCCCAGGTGTGCCTTGTGAAGGGGGGCAGGGCACTCTCCTCCCTCCTAGCCAGCTCACTCTGCGTTGTTCTCGCTTCTTTCTTCTCTCTGTGCTCTAGGATCAGGAGAGGGTGATCCTTGCTCTTCTCCTGAGTTCTGTCTCTCCTGCTCCTCCCTGTCTGCAGGCCTTACTAATCCTGAAAAGCCTTACCCGGACTGAATCTGCCCTTCCCCAGTTTCCTCCAAGGCCAAGTGAGCCACCCTCTCATCTCTGTTCCACGCTTATCTCTCTCAAGGCTGTATCCCAGGGTTACTTACAGCAGCCGAGGGGAGTGACCTATAACCGAATGTGATTGATGACACACCCTGGGGGGGAGGGGGGAAACAAGGTCATAATTGGAGGGTAAATTACATAGGGTCAGAGCTGGCTTCATTTGGGAACGTGCGGACATGAAGCTCTTAATAAATAACTGGATTTCTTTTGAAGCTTAGCTCGAGTTTCATGATTTAGACTCCGACGGGGGCCATGACAATTCCGTTGCTGTTTTTGCTTTCAGATGGAATGGAAGTTGACGCGGCCCCAGTAGTTACGGGACAGTTTGAAGATGCCGATGTTGATCATTAAAGGAAGGTAGGAACGATGGCCAGGTTGACCCTCCTAATTGTCTCTCCTGTTGAGCCTCTGGCTTCATTTCCTTGCTTTACCTCAGAACAGTATTTCCAGTTTGGACAAATAATCCCATTAAAAACTGGACAAATAATCCAGTTAAAAACCCTAACCTTCTGCTTTTCAGCTGTTAAGTGAATCCTGTCAGCGTTCCAAGTAATGCACCCATTGAAAGCAGAACTCCGAGGCAGGTAGATTCCTCAAAGAACAATTTATCGGATACATCATATTGGCACGTGTCTGGTAAAAACCGACTCTGAAAGTTCTCGTTTTCACCTACTGTATTTTTCGGACTATAAGACGCACTGGTGTATAAGACGCGCCAAGATTTTGAAGAGGAAAACAAGAAAAAAAATAGTTTTTGGCCTCTGCGCGTCCGTTTTTTGCCCTCCCCGACCCCCAGGAGCACTGTGCAGGCCTCCCAAACCCTCTGTGCATCCCATTTTTGCAAAAAATGGGTCCATTTTTGGCAAAAACGGGATATGCGGGGCAGGGTTTTGGGAGGCCAAAAATGGCCGTATTCGGTGTAGAAGACGCACCGATATTTCCACCCTCTTTTAGGGTTAGGGTTATTTCCCCCTCCCCCCCCAGGTCATCGGTCACATTGTCCAATAGTGGTGCTGGCAGGTTGCCTGGTTACTCCACTCCTCCTTTTCTCAGCCACCTCTTGGAATGACCTTGGTTCCCACAGGAAAACTTTTTCTTTTGACGGCCAGGCCAAACTATCTAAGATTTTCCCCCGTCCTTTCTCCCCCTTTGCCTTGTGGCAATCGTGAAAGATGGTCTCAGCCAGGCTCGCTTCAGGGTTGAAAAATCTTTTGTTTGTTAAGTGAATCCGGCTCCTCCCCCAATTGACTTTGCTCGTCAGAAGGTCGCAAAATGGGGATCTCGTGAGCCCAGGACAGTGCAACCCTCCTACGCACCAACTGCCTGATTTTGTTCACCTCACTATGAAGGATCCGTGACGGACATAAGTATAAGTCACATTTTTCAGCACCGTTGTAACATTGAATGGTCGCTAAACAAACGGTTGTAAGTGGAGGACTACAAGTGGAGGGCTTGTCAAGTTCTCTACTTACGACCACATTCTGTTGTTAAATGAGACATTTGTTAAAGGAGTTTTGCCCCCTTTACGATTTTTCTTGCCTCTGTTGTTAAGCGAAACGCCACAGTTGATAACTTAGTAATACGGCTGTTAAGTGAATCCGGCTTCCCCGTTGACTTTGCTTATCAGATGGGCACAAAACGGGATCACGTGACCCCGGGACACTGCAACGGTCACAAATATGAGGGAGTTGCCAAGCGTCCGAATTTTAATCACATGACCATGGGGAGGATGCTGGGATGGTCGTTAAGTATGACAAATGGTCCTGAGTCACTTTTTTCTGTGCCTTTGTAACTTCGAACAGTCACTAAATGAACTGTTGTAAGTCGAGGGCTACCTGTATGGCAAAGGCCCATGGAACATTGTTGCCTTCCCACCGGTGGTACCCATTAATCTACTCGCACATGCAGGTTTTCGAAACTGCTAGGATTCTACACTCTGAGCTTTTCTTTTTTCAAACATTTTTTATTAAATTATTAAGTATTATAAAATATAAAAGTAAATAGAGGAAACATGAAGGAAGGAAGGGAAAGAGGAAAGGGAAGTGGGGAAGGGTAGGAAAAAGAAAGAAAAAAGCATTGACTTCCGACGTCCCTTTGTTGTAGTAAAATAAAACTTCAAATTACAGCTTTTTTGTTTTTCCATAATAATATAAACAAGTCATCTCTATAAAGATCTATCTGTCTAATCTGTAAAACCCAAAGTCAAAGTTACATTTTTTCCCATATCAAGCATGAAATTCAGAAGCGGTTTCCATGTGGCAACAAAAGTACTTATATTATTTGAAAAAAGCTTACTTGAAAAGAAAACTAATGGGAAACTGTGTCAGGAGATGTCTGGTGCTGGATGGGTGTGTTATGTTGTAAGGCTGCGTTCTTGTTACCCGTTTTCTTTCTTTCTTTCTTTCTTTCTTTCTTTCTTTCTTTCTTTCTTTCTTTCTTTCTTTTCCCTCCCTCCCTCCTTCCTTCCCGCCCTTTCTTTTTTTTCCTTCCTTCCTTCTCTCCCTCCCTTCTTTCTTCCTTCCTTTTTCCTTTTTCTTCCTTCCTTCCTTCCCTCCCTTTTTCTTCCTTCT
This sequence comes from Pantherophis guttatus, assembly GCF_029531705.1. Next base: position 1,039,257 of record NW_026844124.1, read on the forward strand.
TTCTTTGTCTTTCCTTCCTTCTTCCTTCCTTCCTTCCCTTTTTCTTCCTTCCCTTATTTTTCTTTGTCTTTTCCTTTCTTCCTTCCTTCCCTCCTTCCCTTTTTCTTTATTTTTCTTCCTCCCTCTTTCCTTCCTTCCCTTTTTCTTCCTTTCTTCCTTCCCTTTTCTTCCTTTTTTTCTTTCTTCCTTCCCTCCCTTTTTCTTCCTTCTCTTTTTCTCTTTCTCTTTCCTTCTTTCTTCCTTCCCTTTTTCTTCCTTCCCTTTCTTATTTCTGTCTTTCCTTCGTCTTCCTTCCTTCCCACCCTGCCTCCCTTTCTTTCTTCCTTCCTTCCTTCCCTCCCTCTTTTTCTCTTTATTTTTCTCCGTCCCTCCCTCCGCCTTTCTTTTTTTTCTTTTTCTCTTTATTTTTCTCCCTCCCTCCCTCCGTCTTTTTTTCTTTTTCTTTTTTTGCTTTAATTTATACGCCCTTCTCTGGAGACTCAGGGCGGTTTACAATGCGCTAAGCAATAGCCTTCATACTTTTGTATATTTTATACAAAGTCAGCTTATTGCCCCCACAAACTGGGACCTCATTTTACCCACCTTAGAAAGGATGGAAGACTGAGTCAACCTTGAGCCTGGTGAGATTCGAACCTGCAGTAATTGCAAGCAGCAGATGTTAATAACTGTGTTTTAGTCCACTGTACTACAGACTGTTTCTTTTTCTTTTTCTTTCTCTTTCTCTTTTTCTTTCTCCTTCTCCTTCTCCTTCTTCTTCTTTTTCTTTCCTGAAACGTGTCTCCTTGTGTCTTTCAGATTCTCTTGGCCGCTTCAAAGCAAGATTCCCCAAGACGGACCAGGTTACAAGAATGAACAGAGTTCCTCTTATTAGACCCAAACACGAAGACTGTAAATGGTTTTGTAGCTGTGCTTATAAAACATGATTTGACTTTTTTTTGCATGCACATAGATGCAACACACACACACAGAGGAGGGGAAGTTATATCTTGGCTCTGATTGGAGAATTAATTATGGCTTGCAATTGGAGAGCCCTTACACGATATAGTAGAGCAGGGAAGTCCAATTTCAACAAATTGTTAAGACGAGTGGACTTCAACTCCCAGAGTTCCCCAGCCAGCCTGACATGCTGGGGAATTCTGGGAGTCGAAAGTCCCAAAGTCTTAAAATTCTGGGACTTGAAGTCCACAAATCTTAAAAAGTTGCCAAGGTTGGACACGCTTGTAGGTACTAGAGGGTAAGGAATAAAATTGTAATTTAGAACAGAAATTCTACAGCAGTGTTTCTCAACCTTGGAAGCTTGAAGATGGATGGACTTCAACTCCCAGAATCCCCCAGCCAGCGCTGCTGGCTGGGGGATTCTGGGAGTTGAAGTCCATCCATCTTCAAGCTACCAAGGTTGAGAAACACTGTTCTAGAGGGTTCCAGGGGTCGTTCCCGTATGTTTTAATGCTTGTTTGTCTATAGCCAGGTTCACACAATAGGAATCTTACTATTCTATTATCAAAGGTGGCTAGAGTTAACAACAGAGGTATAAAGTCGAGGAAATTGCGGGGACCCTGCAAAGAATTGACTCCCGTCTTCTCCGAGAATCTCGTATATAATGTTTCTAGGAGTCCGTTTTTGGCACCGAAGCAGACGGTTCTGCGCTCCAGATTAAAAAAAAACCTTTTTGTTATTTCTGCTATAAATGAAAATGATGTAGTTCAATAAAGATGATTTTTGTATCTTACGGCTTAGCTTGCTTATTGCCAGGAACTTCCATTTTTTTCCCATGTTTCTGCTCAGGTTAAAAGTTGCTGGTGTTGATTTGGATGCTTTATTATTATTATTATTTATTATTTATTATATTTCTATACCGCCTTTCTCCCGTAGGACTCAAGGCGGTGTACAGTCAAGAAAAATATAGACACACAAACATCATAAAATTAAAATATCTTTAAAAAGATATTTCTACTTTCGCAATCTCTGTAGTAGCCACGGTACAGGAAGTCCTCAGTTTACAGCTGTTAAGTCGTGATGGTCATAATGTGGCTCACCAGGTAAGTAGACTCGTCTTTATGGACTTGCTGTCATAAAGCAAACTTCCCAGTCATTAAGTGAGCCCGTGTTCACTATGGGCTGATTTTGGCAAAACACTGGTTTTCAGCAAAAATGTTATAAATTGGGGTTAAGGGGTTTGCGGGACGCCGCAAATGGCCACCAATGGTTGTTGGAATGTGGTTGTGTGACGGTGGGGTTGTGGCCTTCAGAACCAGGGCGTAAGTATCGAGAGAGGCAGGTGGGTCTGTTGTGTAACTTTGGCCATTTCACCAACCAGTTGTAAGCCAAGGACTGTTGTGGCCCGTCAGCGGCCTGTGCAGCTAGTAGCTGATTCAGACAGCGAGGAGGCTGGTTTGGTGCTGCGCCAGCAGCCTGTGCAGCTGGCACTCGAGTCGGACAGTAAGGAGGCTAGAGAAGATGTGGTGCCAGAGGCGGGGATTCAGCCAGGGCCTTCAGAACCTCCAGAAGCTCCCATAAGTGAAGAGGACGAAGAGGAGGAGCCTTTTCTCGATGCACAGGCGTGCAGAGCTGCCAAAAGGCAGGAGTGGTTCCTCAGGTGGAGGTCTCCACAAAAGTAAGGCTTGGGGCTAATTGGCCACTCCCTTAGCCTATTTAAGGAGGAACGCCGACTGAAGCAATTTGTAGGGAACAACTTTAGTTCACTCTCCTTCACGTCTTGATCTTAGTTCTCTGCAATTTGCTTGTGGGCTTTCTGCCAACCACAGTAAGATTACGATTATTTATTCTTTGGATTCTTGTAGGCTGTTAAGAAAGTTAATTAACAGCCTTTGTTTGAAAAATACTGGTTTAATTTAGTAAACTAAGGTTTGTACAGACTTCTGTGTGTGCTGTGTTCTTTGGGTCCGTAGCTGGGGCAAAACGAGGTCTTACCCGTATGTGCAGCTCAGGATGTAGTTAGCAACATGGCTGTTAAGTGAAACTGCCTTCCCCATTGGCTTGTCAGAAGGTCACAAAAGGGAGATCACGTAACCCTGGGACACTGCAACCGTCATAAATACGAGTCGGTCGCCAAGTGCCCGAACGATGATCACATGACCACGGGGGTTGCTGCAAGTGTGGGAAACGGTCGTTAAGTTCCTTTTTTTAGCGTCGTTCTGTCATCATAAACTCTTCGTTGAGTGACCTTCGAACGGTCACTAAACGAACGGTTCTAAGTCGAGGACTACGTGTCCTGCCTTCCGATTATGTGAAATGCAGCAAATCTTGATTATGGAATTATGGAAATGAGTGAATATTGGGGGTTTAAAGTCTAGGGAAGGGGGAAAAAAACTCTCAAGAGTTTGTAAAAGTAAGCTATTCTTTATTAAGAAAATAAATCCATTTTCTACTCTTTTTAAGACAATATTAACCCCACTATGTAAAGTTGTGGGTGATTTTGTTCAGGCTTGGTTCATTTTTCCAGGAAGGGACGTGCCACATTCAAGTTTCGCAGGGTAAGGGAAACTGAAGATGATGTTTCTAATCCAATTAGTGCAAAGATTAGAACTCAATATTCCCCGTCCTTTGCCTGATTTGCTGCAGGAATATTTTGATGCCTCGCTTCTGCAGCCGTTTTGCCACGTCGACAATGACGACATCTCAAATGCGTATAATATACAATATTACAGCGCGAATTTCGCCATTATCGTGAAGGAGACAACCGTTAACATGAACAGAAATCCTTTAGCTGGAATTCAAGGACAGCTGACGGCAATTTAGGATCACTTCAATGTTCTTTAAATGTAAACCAGGCAAAAAAAATAAAAATAAACCCCACCAAAAGTTTTCCATCCACCAAAAATATTAAGACACGTTCTTTAAAAAAAAAAAAAAATACTGGGTATTTCCAGGCAATATCCTATCAACTCTAGTTCACATTAGGCGTTTTTAAAAGTCCAAAAAGACCCAAATTTCTTTTAAAGTTGCTTCCAACTTAAAAATGGGTGGGAAATTTCACGTTTTTCCTGAAATGAACCGTTCGCTCTTTCTAAATGTTAGCATCCTTGTTCGATTCGGGGAAGGGGGGGAAAACCTAACGGAATTAACGAACAGAACAAAATAGAAACGGTTTTATATTAACAGAACAAAATTAGAAATTCTGGAAGGAAATAACGCTAAGCTTCCAGAACAATTATGGCCCCGTCTTGTTTTATTTCATAAACTGCCGAGTTCCAGATTGTGCAAATAATTGAGGAAATTCTCTTTTATCGATGCCTGAAATCTCGAAGCATATGTCGAAACCATACGGATCTTGTTTCTCATTTTTGGGATCGTTTGCCGCTTTAGCAATAAAGAGGTACTCCCAAAAAGTAACTTTTCAGCCCTTAGTTAATGATATAAAGCTGCTGGGTTTGAACTTTTTCAGATGCATAAGGTAAATGCATGAAACTGTGCTTTATAAATTATCATTTATACAAAGCTGGCTCACGCTTTAAAAAAAAAAATAGCATCAAATACTTGGAAAAATGTTTCTAGGGCGATTTGAGGCTGCCTCACTTTATATGAGAATATAAAGTATTCTCATATAAATAATTATATATTTATAATACATAATAAATATTATAATATTTATATTTGTATTATAATATAATATTATAAATATATAATAAATAATATTCTGTCACTGCTTAGGAGGCAGAAATTTAAAACGATTTGGATAGCCCGCAAAAGAATCCCACATTTCCAGATTAAGACTTATTTATGGTGTAGTTTACTAAATCATTTTCAAGCCCAGTGTTTCTCAAAGTTATCCGTTTTAGGATAGGGGGAACTTCAACTCCCAGAATTCCCTAGCCAAGGCAGGCTGGAGAATTCTGGGAGTTGAAGTCCAAGCATCCAAAATGGTTGACTTTTTTTTTGTTTTTTTTTAAAAAAACCGTGTTCTTGAGCTAAATCTCATAATAATCTTTAATTATGACCGTTTTAGCTGCCATCCGATTGCCCATTTTTCATTTTTTGAATGAAAAAGTATATATAATTTTTTCTATGACACTTTTTTTTTTTTTTGGTACATTTTTTGAATGAATTGTTTTCCCTTAGAACGCTAACTCCTATCTCCTGAAATGGATGAAATGGATGCATAAATGAAGATAACTTCCCTTATAAAAGGCACAGGCGTTCGGCTTTTCAGGTTTTCAAGGATCTGAAAACAGATCCTGGTGATTTTTTTCCCCCCACGTGCCTCAGCGTAGGAAATTTTTAAAGCACAGGAGCCTACTAGGCATTAAAATCACATGCTCAAAAATCAACCTCTGAAAGATGTTACAGATACGTCGATGTCGGTCTCCGAGAGAAAATGGCCTCCGTTTTCGTAATGCGATGCTTGGACATCTTGCCTTCCCAGCCTTTAAATATCTCTGTACAGCCCAGGGAGAACTTCATCCCATATAACAGAAACGAACACAGATCCTGAAAGAAAAATAAAAATAAAAATTATTAAGCTATTTGGAAAAGGGAAGGAAAAAAAAAAGCAGATTAAAATAGGAGTGGGACAGCTCCTTGGGTGGAACGGTTTTCAAAGAGCGTGAACTATCTGTAAAGGTGATTCTCCACTTACAACCATCCATTTAGCGACCGTTCGAGGTTACAACGGTGCTTAAAAAAACACTGATTTCTGAATTCATATTTCGGAGACATCTGAAATAATATCGGGTTTCCTGCCTGAGCAGGAGACTGGACTAGAAGACTTCCAAGGTCTCTTCTCTTCTCTTCTCTTCTCTTCTCTTCTCTTCTCTTCTCTTCTCTTCTCTTCTCTTCTCTTCTCTTCTCTTCTCTTCTCTTCTCTTCTCTCTCTCCTCTCCTCTCCTCTCCTCTCCTCTCCTCTCCTCTTCTCCCCTTTCCTATTCTATTCCATTCCATTCCTATTATTTCTTTCATTCCATTCCATTCGTATTATTTCTTTCATTCTATTCTATTCTATTCTATTCTATTCTATTCTATTCTATTCTATTCTATTCTATTCTATTCCATTCCTATTATTTCTCTCATTCTATTCTATTCTATTCTATTCCTATTATTTCTCTCATTCTATTCTATTCTATTCTATTCTATTCTATTCTATTCTATTCTATTCTATTCTATTCTATTCTATTCTATTCTATTCTATTCTATTCTATTCTATTCCATTCCATTCCATTCCTATTATTTCTCTCATTCTATTCTATTCTATTCTATTCTATTCTATTCTATTCTATTCTATTCTATTCCTATTATTTCTCTCATTCCATTCCATTCCATTCCATTCCATTCCATTCCAATTATTTCTCATTCTATTCTATTCTATTCTATTCTATTCTATTCTATTCTATTCTATTCTATTCTATTCTATTCTATTCTATTCTATTCTATTCCATTCCATTCCATTCCATTCCATTCCTATTATTTCTCTCATTCTATTCTATTCTATTCTATTCTATTCTATTCTATTCTATTCTATTCTATTCTTCTGTAGACTGTTTTTCGCATGAGTATTGCAGAATCTCCCATGGACACGTGACCAAAATTCAAACACTTGGCAACTGGCATGTACTTAATTTAATTTAATTTAATTTAATTTCGAATTTATATACCGCCCTTCTCCCTGAGGACTCAGGGCGGTGTACAGCCAAGATAAAAAACATAGAATACAAATATTAAAACATTTAAAAATATATATAAAATTTGGCCCAAAAAATTAAAAATCACAGACTAATTAAAAGGATTTAAAAATTTTAAAATTTCTTCTTAAGCCAACCCGGCTTGCTGAAAAAGATAGGTTTTCAGGGAACGACGGAAGGCATTGAGGTCCTGGATTCTTCTTATCTCCGGGGGCAACTGATTCCAGAGGGTGGGAGCCCCCACAGAGAAAGCCCTCCCCCTGGGGGCCACCAGCCTACATTGTTTGGCTGATGGCACCCTGAGGAGGCCCTCTCTGTGGGAGCGCACGGGTCGATGGGAGGTCATCGGTAGCAGCAGGCGGTCTCGGAGATAGCTAGGCCCTATGCCATGGAGCGCTTTAAAGGTGATAACCAACACCTTGAAGCGCACCCGGAAGACCACCGGGAGCCAGTGCAGCTCGCGCAGGAGTGGTGTTACATGGGAGCGCCATGTTGCTCCCATCACTACCCGCGCTGCTGCATTCTGGACCAGCTGGAGCCTCCGGGTGCTCTTCAAGGGGAGCCCCATGTAGAGAGCGTTACAGTAGTCAAGGCGAGAGGTGACGAGGGCATGAGTGACTGTGCACAGGGAATCCCGATCAAGAAAGGGCCGCAACTGGCGAATCAGGCGAACCTGATAAAAGGTCCCCCTGGTAACAGCCGTCAGATGTTCCTCCAAAGACAGCTGCCTATCCAGGAGGACTCCCAGATTGCGAGCCCTTTCAGTGGGGGCCAAAGACTCGCCCCCAATAGTCAGTGATGGAGTCAACTGACTATATCGGGATGCCGGGAGCCACAGCCACTCAGTCTTGGAAGGGTTGAGCCTGAGCCTGTTCCTCCCCATCCAGATCCGCACAGCCTCCAGGCACTGGGACATCACTTCAAGGGCATCGTTGGGGTGGCCTGGGGTGGAGATGTACAGCTGGGTGTCATCAGCGTACTGGTGGTATCTCACCCCAAAGCCACGGATGATCTCGCCCAGCGGCTTCACATAAATGTTGAACAGAAGGGGCGAGAGGACCGATCCCTGCGGCACTCCACAAATGAGAGGCCTCGAGGTCGACCTCTGCCCCCCTGCCAACACAAACTGCGACCGGTCGGAGAGAAAGGAGGAGAACCACCGTAACACGGTGCCTCCCACCCCCAACTCTTCCAGCCGGTGCAGCATGATACCATGGTCGATGGTATCAAAAGCCGCTGAGAGATCTAATAGGACCAGAACAGAGGAATAACCCCTGTCCCGAGCCCTCCAGAGATCATCAACCAGCGCGACCAATGCCGTTTCCGTGCTGTGCCCAGACCTGAAACCTGACTGGAACGGATCCAGATAGGATGTTTCCTCCAGGAATTGTGGAAACTGTTGCGCGACCACACTCTCAACAACCTTTGCAATGAAGCGAAGGTTGGAGACAGGACGATAGTTAGCCAATATTGCTGGGTCCAGGGACGGCTTCTTGAGGAGAGGCCTCACCACCGCCTCTTTCAGGGCAGCGGGGAAGTGACCCTCACTCAAGGAAGCATTAATAACGCCCTGGAGCCAGCCTCGTGTAACCTCCCGGGAAGCCAGTACCAACCAGGAGGGACACGGGTCCAGTAAACATGTGGCCGCACTAAGTCTCCCCAAAATCCTGTCCACATCATCGGGAGTCACAGCATCAAACTCCTCCCAGATAACATTCTCAAGACTGTTCCTCGTCACCCTGCCCTGATCTACCCAGTTAGAGTCCAAATCCCCCCGGATCTGAGCGATTTTGTCATACAGGTATTGTCCGAAATCCTCCGCCCTGCCTTCTAAGGGATCCTCCCGCACTCCCAGATGGAGCAGGGCGCGGGTCACCCTAAACAGGGCGGCCGGACGATTCCCTGATGACGCAATAGAGGCGGAAAAGTAGTTAGACTTTGCCGTCTTTATCGCCACTAGGTAGGCCTTAATATGCGACCTTACCAGTGTTCGATCAGATTCAGCGAGACTGGCCCTCCAACCGCTCTCCAGGCGTCTTTTCCGGCGCTTCATTTCCCTCAGCTCCTCAGTAAACCAAGGAGCCACCCGGGATCGGCATCGGGTCAGAGGCCGCAAAGGCACAACTCGGTCCAAGGCCCCACCAGCCGCCCGATCCCAGGCGGCTACCAGGTCCTCGGCCGAGTCATGTGCTAGATCCTCAGGAAATGGCCCAAGCTCCGTCTGGAACCTATCAGGATCCATCAGGCGCCTGGGGCGGATCCATCTAATTGGGTCCGCCTCCCTGCGGCGAGGGGTCGCGGTTCGAAGATCTAGGCGAAGGAGTGAGTGGTCAGTCCATGACAAGGGTTCCATGTCTATATCCCCTATAACAAGACCACTCAACCACTGGCCAGAGACAAAAATCAGATCCAGAGTGTGACCTCCCCTGTGAGTAGGGCCATGAACTAACTGGGTCAGGTCCATGGCCGTCATGGAAGCCATGAACTCCCGAGCCACCTCAGACGTTTCACCGACAGATGGCAAGTTGAAATCACCCATGACTAAAAGCCTGGGTGTATCTACTGCCACCGTGGCTATCACGTCGAGTAGCTCAGGAAGGGCTGTTGCCACGCGGCAGGGAGCCAGGTACGTAAGCAACAAGCCCATCTGAACCCCACGGCCCCACCTCACAAGGAGGGACTCACATCCGGCTATCTGAGGCACAGTGGTCTCCCTCGGATCCAGATCCTCGTTAATAATAACCGCCACCCCCCCGCCCCTCCCCTGGGCCCTCGGCTGATGGAATGCTCTGAAGCCTGGTGGGCACATTTCAACCAGAGGGACGCCACCCTCCGGGCCCAACCAGGTCTCCGTAATACCCGCCAGGTCCGCTCCTCCCTCCTGTATAAGATCGTGAATGAGGGGGCCTTATTAACCACGGACCTGGCATTGCATAACATCAGCCGAAGGCCCAGATCCTGAGTATCTAAGCCACCTAGTCTCCAAGAGGAGCCATGGGGACCGGGGCAAGCAATTGCTCTCAAACAGCGAGTGCGAGCCCCCAACACATGATATGGTCCCCTGCTCCCGCCATATCTGCCCCTCCCATCTACCGTGCTGATGGTACAAACCTCATAGGTATCGTCCCCCATCCCTTTCCCAGTCCCTCGACCAACACCTCCCAAATCGTTACCCTGTGCCGGGCTCGGCTCTGACCCTGGTGGATTTCCCCCCCCATCCCCCAGAGTCTTCTTCCCAATTTCTCTAGAAAGATCATTACAAACCCCCCTCCCAGAACCCCTTAAAATCTTAAAAAATTTCCCTAAAAAACCCCACAAATTCTTCCTTGCTCCATGCCATCTCTCTGGACTCCAAAGTCCGTCATCGAGATAGGCCCTCGATAATGTGGAGGGCCAAACCTGCGAGTGGGGGGAATCTCGCAGGGCGAGGAGTTCCGACACCGAATACATTTGTTACTGGGAGTAGTTATGGCTTATAACCAGGGGATCAACCATGATGATTTAAAAGTCCAACGGAAAAGTATATAAGTCTTAGGTAGTATACATTGGAAAACGCCACTGCCTTCATGGTAGTGGGAGGAGTCCAAGAATAGTCCAGAAACGATGGAAATAATAGCCGAGGCTGACTCCCTCAATACTCATACCTAAGGTAAACTTCTCCTTTCGGTTAGGGAGGACAGATAGAGCAATGCCAATCCATAGGCCCAGAAGTATAAGTCGGTTTACAAAGTTAGTGCAGTGGGCATATCAGGAGATGATCCAATGGAAAGTAGATGGAAAATGATGGTGGTATCCAGCTGAGACTGAAAATGGCCTGGATAGCGTGGGACCATCATACGGGCGAAACCCGGCAGAAAAGGGGGGGAGCAATACAGAGCGTTTAGGGGGGAAACATCCCCATAGTCCTCTTCCGGTCCTCCACATCGCCCCCCAGGTCTTTCCCGGTCACAACGCTCACCCGGTTCAGCCTCCACCAGTTCACTGTGGGGCCTCTGGGCGTCAGTGAGCTGGTCACAAACGGCCACACACCTCACAGCCGCCCAGGTCAGTCCAAGATGATCACGCCGGAATTAGTTCCTGCCATCTTCCTCGTAGCCTTCAGGCTGCCGCCGCCGCCTCCACCGCCAGCCCGCAGCCGCCATCACAGCCTCCTCCCTGGCTGGCGCCACAACAGCTGCCAGCCTCTCCGCCATCCTCCTCGTCTTCCCCAAGCCCCGCCAACACCTCCTGGGCACCCAGGACTCCGACGAGGCTCCGACGAGGAGTCCGCCGAGAGCGCTGCGCTGCCGCCGTCTCCACCGCTGCTCAGGCGACTGCCAGCTGATCGCAAAGGCCGCCGCCACAGCCATCCGGGCCGACAACGCCCCCAAACGCCTCCTCCGCAACACCCGACTCCCTCTGGCCAGGAAGCGCTCCGGAGAGCTAAAAAGCTCTCAAAAGGTTGGCAATAGCCTCCGCTAGCCTGGTAGGGGCCATAGTTGTTTCGTCTGGCCCCCAAAGACCCCCCGTAGTCCAAACAACACCCCCTCGGTGGTAGCGGCTCAGCAGGAAGCCGCCATCTTGAGCATGCGCAGAGAGGATACTTATGTTAGTTTGCAGGGCCTCGGGCTCACGTGATCTCTTTTTGCGACCTTGACAAGCAAGGTCAATGGTGGAAGCCAGATTCACTTAACAGCCGTTGTGACTTACCTTAACAACGGCTGTGTTAATTGCTTAACAACTGCGGCCAGAAAGGTCGTAAAACGGGGCAAATCTCACCTAGCAACTCTCGCTTAGCAACAGAAATTTTCGGCTCCATTGGGGTCGTAAGTCGAGGACTGAATGTAATTTGGAACTCTTTCATTGCGGTGGCTCAGTGGCTAAGACGCTGAGCTTGTCGATCGAAAGGTCGGCAGTTCAGCGGTTCGAATCCCTAGTGCTGTATAATGGGGTGAGCTCCCGTTACTTGTCTCAGCTTCTGCCAACCTAGCAGTTCGAAAGCAGGTAAAAAATGCAAGTGGAAAAATAGGGACCACCTTTGGCGGGAAGGGAACAGCGTCCTGTGCGCCTTTGGTGTTGAGTCATGCCGGCCACATGACCACGGAGACGTCTTCGGACAGCGCTGGCTCTTCGGCTTTGAAACAGGGCTGAGCACCGCCCCCTAGAGTCGGGAACGACTAGCACATATGTGCAAGGGAAACTTTTTACCTTTTAATTGCCCAATGAAAGATTTACCTAAGCAAATGAGGGATCCTATTTTATCCAGCATCGGAGGTTTATTCGAAGATTCCGTTCTTAAAAGTTGTTCCCCGCTTGGTCCATTGTATTATAACCTTTGCTTCCTACAATTTAGGGATCCTTATCTGTTTGTCCCAAGAAATGAAAATAGAGAACCGCTCACCTGCGCATGGCGCGATGCAATACACCACCAGGTAATTCCAGAGCTGGTCTACGAAGCAGCTTCCGTGCAGAGAGAAAGCCAGGGCTGGATTAAATACCGCACCGGTGAGGTTTCCTCCTACGAGAGACCACAAAACATTTCTCCTTTTTTAAGACGTCATGCGGCTTTTAAAAGGCAATAAAATCAGCTCGCTGGCAGAAGAATCAGATAATTCAGAACTATTAATAATACATTCGTATCGGAGAGGGATAACTCTCGAGTTGTGCCCAAACACTAGGCATTTATAGGAAGAAAGATGTGCTAATCTATAGGCTAAAAGAACAGTTATAAACAACAGTTGCACGAACTGGATATGTCTAGTTTAATGAAAAGAAGGACTAGGGGAGACATGATAGCAGAGTTCCAATATCTCAGGGGCTGCCCCAAAGAAGAGGGAGTCAAGCTCGTCTCCAAAGCACCATGAAGGCAGGACAAGAAGCAATGGGTGGAAACCAATCAAGGAGAGAAGCAACCTAGAATTAAGGAGAAATTTCCTAACAGTGAGAACAATTAACCAGTGGAACAGCTTGCCACCAGAAGTTGAATCAAAGTGCACACATCTTCAAGTGGCCAAGTTTGAGGAACCCGGTTGTATACGATCCAAAATAACAAAGAAGGGGACCACCCAGTAGTGGTAGACTCAAGTCACAGGGGTCTCTTGTTTCCCATGTTTAGAGCCCATGCATATACGTACATTATCCCACAACGTGGAAAAGTTTCGGAATCTCAATGCAAATGTTTTGGTTTCATTATTTCTATATTTACTAGACCTTTTTCTCACCTACATTTAAGTAACTCAAGGTAGCGAATGTATATAGTACTCCTTCCTCCCCCATTTTTCCTGCCCCACCCCAACAACAACCCTGTGAAGTGAGCTGGGCTGAGAGAGAGAGAGAGAGACTGGCTGAAAGTCACCCAGCTGGCTTTCATGCCTAAGGTGGGACTAGAACTCAAAGTCTCCTAATGATTGGCCCAAAGTCACCCAGCTGGCTTTTATGCCTAAAGCGGGACTAGAATTCACCGTCTCCTGGTGATTGGCCCAAAGTCACCCTGCTGGCTTTCATGCCTAAGGCAGGACTAGAACTCACCGTCTCCTAGTGATTGGCCCAAAGTCACCCAGCTGGCTTTCATGTCTAAGGCAGGACTAGAACTCACTGTTTCCTGGTACTTGGCCCAAAGTCACCCAGCTGGCTTTCATGCCGAAGGCGGGACTAGAACTCACAGTCTCCTGGTGATTGGCCCAGAGTCACCCAGCTGGCTTTCATGCCTAAGGCGGGACTAGAACTCACAGTCTCCTGGTACTTGGCCCAAAGTCACCCAGCTGGCTTTCATGTCTAAGGCGGGACTAGAACTCACAGTCTCCTGGTACTTGGCCCAAAGTCACCCAGCTGGCTTTCATGCCTAAGGTAGGACTAGAATTCACCGTCTCCTGGTGATTGGCATAAAGTCACCCAGCCACTTTTCATGCCTAAGGTGGAACTAGAATTCCCAATCTCCTGGTTTCTAGCCTGATGTCTTAATTGCTAGACCATGAAACATATCTGCTCCATAGACCAAACCATCTCTTGGTCTCAATTTCTGCATCTCAACTGGACATCAGAAGAAAGGGGTGGGGTGGTGGGGGGAATATTGAACCAGGCATGGCTACACCAAAGGTCCATCTCCAAGTCCTGCAAGAAGGCATCTTTTCACTGATGGACATAGTGCTTGGATTTAACCGCCAATTCCAGGAGGTGCGGAGCTGGAGATTTTGGAGCAAGTCCCAAATCGAACAGATTCCAAAGTTCAGCGATCTAACTGAGATCACCTCTTTGAATGCCACAATGTTTGCATTCTGGGGTTTGCCAAATTCTTCAGAGGAAGGTTAATGATCAACGATGGCCACACAGCCATCGGAGGCTGGAGGTTCTTCAGATCTTTTCAGGCATCCTTTGGATAGTCTGGCGAGGGAAGGCGTCATAGCTGACGCGCTATCCAGCCTGCTCGCCACCAGACAACAATAAGGGGAGGTGGGGTGAGAGAGAAGGCCTTAGGATGTGAGGGTGGTTTAAGAGGGGAAAACTGTGGTCCCAAGGTCACCAACTCTGAGAATATCCGAGGCAAACAGATCGTTCTCAAAACAATTAAGGTGGAACCGATTGGTGGACAAAGGACCATTGGAGAACCGGGAGGGGGGGGAAAAAGGAGGGAATTTATCTTACCCTTTTTTTGCGCCCGAAATGTTAGAACCGCCTTTTCTGCTTCTGTACCCGCATGGCTTTTCAGCAAAGTCTAGGTAGCCCTGGAAGTACGGCCACAATTGAGGCCAAAATTTCTAATTTTGCTAAGCGAGACATTTGCCGAGTGAGTTTGGGCCCCATTTTTACAACATTTGTGAGGTAAAAGACTGCGGCGGTTAAAAGTTAGGAACACGGTTGTTAAGTGAATCCGGCTTCCCCCCTTGACTTTGCTTGTCAGAAGGTCGCCGAAGGGGGAATCGTGTGATCTTGAGACCCAGCAACGGACGTAAGTGCGAGCCCGTTGCCAAGCATCGGAATTTTGATCTCGGGGATGCTGCAAAAGGTTGTAACTCTGAAAAGCGGTCATGAGTCACTTACTTACTTACTTACTTACTTACTTACTTACTTACTTACTTACTTACTTACTTATTTATTTATTTATTTATTGGTTCGATTTATATGCCGCCCGTCTCCGGAGACTCAGGGCAGCTTACAATGTGTTAAGCAATAGCCTTCGTACTTTTGTATATACCTGCTTAGTAGGGCTTTCGCTCCCCCCCCCAAGCGGTGTTCTTTTTTATAGAAAGTCAGCTTATTGCCCCCACAATCCGGGTCCTCATTTTACCTACCTCGAAAGGATGGAAGGCTGAGTCAACCTTGAGCCTGGTGAGATTCGAACTCACACTAATTGCAGGCAGCTGGCAACTAAGTGCTACTTAACAGCGCTTTAGGTGCGGTTGCAGCTTTGAATGGTCACTAAATGAACTGTTGCAAGTTGAGGAAGTTGGAGGGGGGAAAAAAATCTCAGGAGTTTCTTTTTCTGACTAGCGCATTAGCGGAGTCGGGGTTGCGGTGAGGAGGAGGACTGTGGTTTCCTTGGGGCTCTCTGAGCTTGCTTGTTTTCTTGCAAACGTTTCATGACCTGACTAGGTTACATCATCAGTGTTAGAAGGGAGTGGGGTTTGCAGAGTGGAAGAGGAGGAACAGGAAGAGGAAAAGGGCTGTAGTAGGGTCCTTGGTGCTCTCCGAGCCTGGTGGTTTTCTTGCAGTCGTTTCATTACAAAACCAGGGAACCTCATCAGTGGTAAAAAGGATCCACTCCCTTCTGGCACTGATAATGTCACCTAGTTGGGTAATTAAACGTCTGCAAGAAAACTACCAAGCTCACAGAGCACCAAGGAGCCCTCCTCATTTCAACTCCAAGCTACAAATATTCTCTTTTAATCAGGGTGGATTTGATTTAAATCGAGTCGATTTAAATCATGATATAAATCATGATTTAAATCACTAGTAAAAAGACTTGATTTAAATCGACTCGATTTAAATCATAATTTCTAAAGAGCAACTGTCATCTCTGCTACTCCTTTGACCCACTGTTGACTCACCGATAGTCCCAGTGTTGCAGAATATACAGCCTCCTGCTACATAACTAAGCTCCACTTCATGCTGAATAAACTAAATTATTTATGTATCTTAAATAGAAAACTATCTTACGATAGATTTTTACCCCCAAAGTTTTTTATTAAAATAAATTCGATAAAAATCAAAAAAATCCGATTTAAATAAAAAAAAATCCGATTTAAATCAAAAAAATCTGATTTTTTTGATTTTTTTTAAAAAAACATTGATTTTTTTATCCACCCTGCTTTTAATCGAAACCCTGAATAGGGTAAGAAAATCACAATTCAGCCACGTAAAAGTTCTCAACAACTTCTAAACTTTGCTTTACATTAGAATCAGAAGCGGGTTTTTTTTTTTTTCTTCCTCTCCCTTTCCATCGATTTAACACGGGAGATTATTCCAAAGCCTAAATCTTCTCCCTTTTAAGTGCAAATTTTAAATTTTAAAGTGTTTCAAAATATGGGTATTTTAAATCATGGGTATTAATTCAGCCAAATTTATTTAATTCATTTTATTCGATTTTAAATTTTTATATGTATGTGTTTTATTTCGTGGCTGTTCACCGCCCTGAGTCCTTCGGGAGTAGGGCGGTATAGAAATTCAATAAAATAAAATAAATAAATAAACAAAGGCTTTTGAGCCAGCCCAGTTATGCTGCAACGGAGCAGTAAAAATGCACAACGAGATGAGCTGCAAAATTGTGATTCAGCAGAAGTGGCTGGCAGAAAGAATCTTGCGGAAGAGACAACGCAACTCGGCAAAAAGGCAGGGTTTGCGAGAATACGATGCCCTCTTCTTACGAGAAGCTCTTTCTTGAGGGTGTATTCATATGCCTAGATCTCTTAGAGAGTAACAGAGTTGGAAGGGATCTTGTAGGTCATCTAGTCTGACCCCCCCTGTAGATCCAGGCGAGATAAGAAATCTCTCGGCCATTCAAGCAAAGCGATGGCTAAGTAAAACCGTGACTGCGCTCGCAAGCTTACCCCAGCTTTCCTTCTCTTTGCAGGCCCGCCAAGGTTGCAAACGTTGAGTTGTCAACTTACAAGGAACAACGTGCATCCAGGAGTTGTAGTAAATGCGGGAAGCAACATGGGGAGTTTTTAAGAAGATGTTGGACACCCATTTGTCTGAAGTGGTGGAGGGTTTCCTGCCTGGGTAGGGGGTTGGACTAGAAGACCTCCAAGGTCCCTTCCAACTCTGTTCTAGTCTATTCAAAGGAAGGAAGGAAGGGAAGGAAGGAAGGAAAAGAGACTACAAGGAAGGAAGGAAGACGCATTGTAAGGGCGGCTTAACGCATTGTAAAACGCCCTGAGTCTCCGGAGAAGGGCGGCATATAAATCAAATCAAAAAAAAAAAGGAAGGAAGGAAGGAAGGAGGGAAGGAGGGAAGGAGGGAAAGAGACTACAAGGAAGGAAGTAGGGAGGGAGGGAAGGAAGGGAAAGACTACAAGGAAGGAGGGAAGGAAGGAAGGAAGGAAGGGAAGGAAGGAAGGAAAAGAGACTACAAGGAAGGAAGGAAGATGCATTGTAAGCTGCCCTGAGTCTCCGGAGAAGGGTGGCATATAAATCAAATCAAAAACAGAAAAAAAAAAGGAAGGAAGGAAGGAAGGAAGGAGGGAAGGAAGGGAAAGAGACTACAAGGAAGGAAGGAAGGAAGGAGGGAAGGAAGGGAAAGAGACTACAAGGAAGGAAGGAAGGAGGGAAGGAAGGAGGGAAGGAAGGGAAAGAGACTACAAAGAAGGAAGGAAAGAAGGAGGGAGGGAGGGAAGGAGGGAAAGAGACTACAAGGAAAAGGAAGGAAGGAAGGAGGGAGGGAGGGAAGGAGGGAGGGAGGAGGGAAGGAAGGGAAAGAGACAAGGAAGGAAGTAGGGAGAGAGGGAAGGAAGGGAAAGACTACAAGGAAGGAGGGAAGGAAGGAAGGAAGGAAGGGAAGGAAGGGAAAGAAAGAGACTGGAAGGAAGGAAGGAAGGAGGGAGGGAGGGAAGGAAGGAAGGGAAAGAGACTACAAGGTAGGAAGGAAGGAGGGAGGGAGGGAAGGAAGGGAAAGAAAGAGAATGGAAGGAAGGAAGGAGGGAGGGAGGGAAGGAGGGAAGGAAGGGAAAGAGACAAGGAAGGAAGGAGGAAGGAAGGAAAAGGGACTGCAAGGGCAGAACAAGAAGGAACGGATGAAACTAATCAAGGAGCGAAGCAACCTAGAACTAAGGAGAAATTTCTTGATAGGGAGAACAATTAATCAGTGGAACTACTTGCCTCCAGAAGTTGTGATTGCTCCAACACTGGAAGTTTTCAAAGAAGATATGGAAGGGTTTCCTGCCTAAGCAGGGGGTTGGACTAGAAGACCTCCAAAATCCCTTCTAACCCTGTTCTTCTATTCTATACTTTTTCATCCCTGTGGTAACTGCAAAGGCTCAATAAACGAGGCAGTCACTAAACGAGGACTGCCTTTCCAAGTTAAGCCTCACTGCAAATTTCCCTTTCTGTTTTGTAAATTGCTAGCGTTTGCTTTTTTTCCAAGACTGCATTCGAACGGTCCTTGGAGCAACATCCACTTAACAACTGCCTTAGCGACGGAAAAGTTGGGTTCAATTGTGGCCTAGCGGTGATATCCAGCAGGTTCTGGAGAACCCGTAGCGGAAATGTTGAGTAGTTCGGAGAACCGGCAAATACCACCTCTGGCTGGCCCCAGAGTGGGGTGGGAATGGGGATTTTGCAGTATCCGTCTACCTGGAGTGGGGAGGGAATGGGGATTTTGCAGTATCCTTCCGCCTGGAGTGGGGAGGAAATGGGGATTTTGCAATATCCTTCTGCCTAGAGTGGGGAGGGAATGGGGATTTTGCAATATCCTTCTGCCTAGAGTGGGGAGGGAATGGGGATTTTGCAATATCCTTCTGCCTAGAGTGGGGAGGGAATGGGGATTTTGCAATATCCTTCTGCCTAGAGTGGGCAGGGAATGGGGATTTTGCAGTATCCTTCCGCCTGGAGTGGGGAGGGAATGGGGATTTTGCAATATCCTTCCTCTGGAATGGGGAGGGAATGGGGATTTTGCAGTATCCTTCCTCTGGAATGGGGAGGGAATGGGGATTTTGCAATATCCTTCCACCTGGAGTGGGGAGGGAATGGGGATTTTGCAATATCCTTCTGCCTGGAATGGAGATTTTGCAATACCCTTCCCCCAGGAGTGGGGAGGGAATGGGGATTTTACAGTCGCCTTCCCTTGCCACACCCACCAAGCCACCCCCCACAGAACCAAGTAGTAAAAAAAAATTTGGATTTCCCCACTGTTGTGGCCATACATCAAGGACTACCTATATTCCAGAACAAAGACCCGGTCGGAGTTTTAAGCCGAAGGAGGAAACGAGGGATAAACCCCACCAACCTGCGTAGACGAAAGAGGTGATGAGCAAAGCGATGAGGTGTACTTTCATCGTGGGGTTCATGCCCTGGAACTGGAGTAAAGTCAGGTGTAGGAGGAAGGAGAAGAGAAACTCCAGGCCGAAAGCATTGGTGAGGCTGGTTTGAATGGGGTTGCTGCAAACGTCAGGCAGGGCTCTCAAATGACCGGCAGTGAAGCCCAACATCCAGATGAATTTCATGCACAGGTGAGCCAAGACGGCCGCCGCGAACTGCGCTGCAGTCTGCAGGCACCACCCGTGGATCCCCAGCTCGCCTTTGTAAAGCTGTTGGATGCTGCTCGCCGGGTTGCCCACGCTGCCCGTTAATGTCCAGCCGTGGAGGACGGTGAAAATGTAAGTGAGCCAAAGGGCGATTTGCGGACGGGGCAGCAAGCTGCCCAGCAGGCAAAGTTCGTGGGTGCAAGCACAAATCTGGAAAGTGGCGGTCAGCTCCTGGGTGAAAGTGTACCAGTTGGGAGTCCGCCGTAGTAGCGCCCGGTGGGCCAGCTGCCTGCACGTGCCCACCAGGAAGATAATGCCCGCCATCACGAGCAGGGAGATCAAGGCTTCGTCGGTATTCATGGCTGCGGGAAAAAAAAGAGGATTTTTTTTTAAAAAAATGCTGATACAGGAAGTCCTCGAATTTACAACTCTCCGTTTAGTGACGGTTGCAGCGTTTCCTCCGGGGGGGAGTTGGGGGGGTCACACGATCCCCTCTGGCGGATCTTCTGACAAGCAGAGTCAACGGGGAAACTGGATTGGCTTAACAGCCGTGTTGTAAGTAGTCCTCGATTTACGACGGTCTGTTTTAGGGACCGTTCCGAGTTACAACGGCACTGGGGGAGGGAAGTGACTTAGTATCGGGTTTTTTTTTCCCCACCCTTACGACCGTTTGCGGTGGCGTGATCAAAATTCGGTTCATATTTATGACGGTCGCAGTGTCCCGGGGTCACGAGATCTCCTTTTTTGTGGCATTCTGGCAAGAAAAGTCGACAGGGGAAAGCCGGATTCTTTCTTTCTTTCTATCTATCTATCTATCTATCTATCTATCTATCTATCTATCTATCTATCTATCTATCTATCTATCTATCTATCTATCTATCTATTATTTTTAAATTTGTATACCGCCCTTCTTCCCGAGGACTCAGGGCGGTGAACAGCCAAATAAAAACATAAACTACAAACATTAAAATACAATTAAAAAGATATATTTATAAATTTAGCCCCATGATTAAAAACAATAACAAACAATTTAACAACCGTTTACAATTTAACAAACTTTAACAACCGTGTCGCTAACTTAGCAGCAGTGATTCCATTAACGACTTGGCAACTGGGTCATTAAATGGGGCAAAACTCACTTTTGGAAATGTCTCACTTAGCAGCATACATTTCAGGCTCCGTTGCGGTCGTAACTCGAGGACTACCTGTATGGAGAATCCTCGGCTTAACTAAACCGTTTTTGTTTAGTGACCGGTCCAAGTTACAACGGCACTAAAAAAAAGGGACTTAGGACCGTTTCTTCAAACTTACGACCGTTTGCATCATCCCCATGGCCACGTCGCGAACCAAAATTCAGATGCTTTGAGAACTGAGTAGATTTAATACAAAAAATTGATGTTCTAATGTTATTATTATTATCTTTTACTGTGCCAAACGGAGTGGGAAGTCAACATCTTTTATTCTTTTTTTCCCTTTCCACCCCACATTTCCTCTTTCCCCCCTTTTTTTTCTTTCCCCTTAGTTTTTCATTACTTTGGATTCTCCTCTGTAGTTTATATTTTGATCAAATGAAGGCAATTTGAGGTGGAAAAGAAATGGCAACTGACTAGATTTATGACAGTTGCAGTGTCCTGGGGAGTCACATTTTGCGTGGCCTTCTGACAAACAAAATCAACGGAGAAGCCAGATTTCGCTTAACAACCGTGTTACTATCTTAACACCCGGCGCAGTGATTCACTGAACGACTGTGGGAAGGTCGTAAAACGGGGCAAAACTCCCCCGTCTTGCTTAGCAACAAAAAAAGTTGGCTCAACAGTGGCCAGAAGTCCAAAAAATGACCTCTATTGGCACCCCTTGCCAGATTCACTTAACAACTGTGTTACTATCTTAACACCCGGCACAGTGATTCACTGAACGACTGTGGGAAGGTCATAAAACAGGGCAAAACTCCACCGTCTTGCTTAGCAACAAAAAAAGTTGGCTCAACGGTGGCCAGAAGTCAAAAAAATGACCTCTATTGGCACCCCTTGCCAGATTCACTTAACAACCGTGTTCCTATCTTAACACCCGGCGCAGTGATTCACTGAACGACTGTGGGAAGGTCGTAAAACAGGGCAAAACTCCACCGTCTTGCTTAACAACAAAAAAGTTGGCTCAACGGTGGCCAGAAGTCAAAAAAATGACCTCTATTGGCACCCCTTGCCAGATTCACTTAACAACCGTGTTACTATCTTAACACCCGGCGCAGTGACTCACTGAACAACTGTGGGAAGGTCGTAAAACGGGGCAAAACTCCACCGTCTTGCTTAGCAACAAAAAAAGATGGCTCAACGGTGGCCAGAAGTCCAAAAAATGACCTCTATTGGCACCCCTTGCCAGATTCACTTAACGTCCATATAATTAACTTAACCGCTGCAGTAATTCGCTTAACGACTCGTGGCCAGAAAGGTCGTAAAACGGGGCAAAACTTCACTCAGCAGCTATCGCCCTTAGCAACAAAAAATCGGGGCTCGATGGGGCTCATCGGTGTAAACGGTCGACTTGCAACCGTCCGTTTAGTGACCATCCAAAGCGACAACAGCAGTGATTTACGGACACGTTTCAGTTATAACCTTTCCAGCCACCCCTGTGAGATCAAAATTCAGACGCACAGCAACTGGTTCATACTTATGACCGTCGCAGTGTCCCAGGAGGTCACGCGATCGAATCCCCTCTGGCTTCCCCTTCGGCAAAGTCCGCGGGGAACCAGATTTGCTTAACCGACCCAATTGCTCGTTTATCGATGGCACCGATTCGCTTAACAACTTGGGAGGCAAGAAAGGTCGTAAAACGGGGCAAGACTTCCCGGAACAGCTGTCTCACTTAGCGACAAAAAAAATGTGGGGGGCTCCATTATGGTCATAAATCGAGGACTACCTTTATCCTTGCTGTGGGGGTGGGTGGGTGGATGGGGATGTCTCAATCCCCTCTGCTTCCGGCTACTACTTCCCTGCTGGTCATGGGGGGTCTGAGTTCAAATCCCACCCTGTTAGAGTGGGAGGAGCCTCAACTTTCTCCTCCTTTCACCCCCCCCTCCCAAATAAAAAAAGGAAAGGAGGCCACGAGGAGAGGCTCAGCTCTGCAAAAGCTTCCTGCAAAAAAAAAAAAAGAAAAAAAACACCACCTTCCCGGGGGACGATCCGTTCTTCCTGCCGGCTTCTTCGTGGCGGGCGGGCGGCTCGGAAAGCCTCCGCCTCCGGGCCGTTGCTGGCTTCGTTCGACCGGGCGATCTAACGGCCGCTGGATCCCCGCGGAACAGGGGGGAGGGGGGGGTCCCGCGTTCCCGCACCGGCCACGTCGCTTCTTTCCCCCAAGCCTCGGCTCTCTTTTTTTTCTTTGCAAAAGGTTTGCAATGATTATTAATTGCAACGATTATTATTACTAATTGCAACTACTATTATTAATTGCAACTATTATTATTAATTGCCATTATTATTAATTGCAACTATTATGAATTGCAACTATTATGAATTGCAACTATTATTATTAATTGCCATTATTATTAATTGCAACTATTATTAATTGCAACTATTATGATTATGAATTGCAATGATTATTATTATGAATTGCAACTATTATGATTATGAATTGCAACGATTATTATTATGGATTGCAACTACTATTATTAATTGCAACTATTATTATTAATTGCAACTATTATTAATTGCAACTATTATTAATTGCAACTATTATTATTAATTGCAATTATTAATTGCAACTATTATGAATTGCAACTATTATTATTGATTGCAATGCTTATGATTATGAATTGCAACGATTATGATTATGAATTGCAACGATTATGATTATGAATTGCAATTATTGGTGCAAGCCGGCCTGGCTTTTGGATCCGGATCCGGATCCTGATCCTTCCCGGCTGGTGGATCCCAGATCGGGAGAGAGATCGAGAGAGAGAGATCTGGTTAAAGCCATTTCCCCCACCCCCCGAGACCCCCAGCTGCCAATCTGTTTGCAAAGCGGCGGCGTTACCTGCTTTTGGCTCTCTCCGGGCAGCCGAACCAGCTCCGAACCGGCCCGAAACACGCGGGGGAAGGGGACACGGGACGGGACACGCTTTGCCCCTTTTGCAAAGCGGAGTTTTGCAAAAACGTCTCTTTGCAAAAAAAAAAAAAGAAAGAAAGAAAGAGGAAAAAAAAAAAAGAAAGAGTGCAGAATTGCAATGCCTGGGCTCTTCTTCTCTTTAATCTGGCATTGCTTGGATTAATCATTAATCATTCCCACTCTTGGGGGGGGGAGGCGGAGGGGGGGCCGTGGAGGAGGAAAGTGGGGGCTGGGGGGGGTTCAGGTTCAGGCGTTCCTTTGAGCCCAAGAGCCCGTTTTGTTCTCTCGCCCCCTCCGGGTGGGGAGGGGTGGGGGGGGGGTTTCCCGGGGCGGTTTAGAAGAAAGAGAAGGGGGGGGGGGAGACTTCGGGGGTTTGTGGATGTGGTTCTTCTGTCGTGTTCGCGGACAGGGGGGAGGAGGGGGGGACCCTTCTGAGAGCTGCTGGAGGCCCCCAAATGTCATTTGAATCAGGTCTGCCGATCAGGGGACCTTCAAAGTCCCAATAAAGTTATTCCATTCCATTCCATTCATTCTTATTCCTATTCTATTCCCTTCCCTTCCCTTCTATTCTATTCTATTCTAATTATTCTATTCTATTAATCATTGTTTTATTCTAATCTAATTATTATTCCATTCCATTCTATTCTATTCTATTAATTTCTATTCCTATTCTATTCTATTCCCTTCCCTTTTATTCTATTCTAATTATTCTATTAATCATTGTTTTATTCTATTCTAATTATTATTCCATTCTATTCTATTCTATTCTTTTCTATTCCTATTCTATTCTATTCTAATTACTCTATTCTATTAATCATTGTTTTATTCTATTCTAATTATTATTCCATTCTATTCTATTCCCTTCCCTTCCCTTCCCTTCCCTTCTATTCTATTCTAATTATTCTATTCTATTAATCATTATTTTATTCTATTCTAATTATTATTCCATTCCATTCTATTCCCTTCCCTTCCCTTCCCTTCTATTCTATTCTAATTATTCTATTCTATTAATCATTATTTTATTCTATTCTAATTATTATTCCATTCCATTCTATTCCCTTCCCTTCCCTTCCCTTCCCTTCTATTCTATTCTAATTATTCTATTCTATTAATCATTATTTTATTCTATTCTAATTATTATTCCATTCCATTCTATTCTATTCCCTTCCCTTCTATTCTATTCTAATCTATTCTATTAATCATTATTTTATTCTAATCTAATTATTATTCCATTCTATTCTATTCTATCCTATTAATTCCTATTCTATTCTATTCCCTTCCCTTCCCTTCTATTCTATTCTAATTACTCTATTCTATTAATCATTATTTTATTTTATTCTATTCTAATTATTATTCTATTCTATTCTATTCTATTCTATTCTATTCTATTCTATTCTATTCTATTCTATTCTATTCTATTCCATTCCATTCCATTCCATTCCATTCCATTCCATTACCTTCTCTTCCCTTCTATTCTATTCTAATTATTCTATTCTATTAATCATTATTTTATTCTATTCTAATTATTATTCCATTCTATTCTATTCTATTCTAATTCCTATTCCTATTTTATTCTAATTCTAATTCTTATTTCTATTCTATTCTATTCTATTCTATTCTATTCTATTCTATTCTATTCTATTCTATTCTATTCTACTCGTATTAATACTGCAATATGTACAAACCCAGGCTAATGTAAATAGGCCACTTCAGGCTAGTATAATACATTGAATGTATCTAGGCATGATTTTGCTTGCTTGAGAAATGGGGGATTTTTTTAGGGGCAACTTCGATCCCTGAAAGAAATAATATCTTTCCACTTCAGTGCTGTGTTCTGTTCCATTGTTGCTCTTTTATTTCCTAGTTTTTAAAATGAAAGGATGACCTCCAGATTTTCCAACCAATCTGCTTTCCAGCTTTTAATGAGCTTGAATTCACACTTAATAATTTTTTCTGTCCTGAAGTCACACGAACGTCAAATTACTCCATGTTGTGCCTTCTTCTTCGACAGTCTGAATATCTAAATATTGGTTTAAATGTTTTTAAAAGCTGTAACTCGGTCAGAGTATTTAAAAAGGAGAAGATTATAAATTAAATATTTACTAACGTTTTCGAAGCAAGATTTTTTCCCCTTTTCCCCCTTTTTCTCTCTTTTAACATTTTAAAATAACAACAAAGAAGGGATCCTAGTATTTAATATTAAGCTCAGATTTCAAAACCTTTCTCATATATTAATTCAATCATTTTTCTCATATATTAATTCAATCATTCAACCATTGGCTTTTTTCTTGTGTAGATTTTCTTGGCAAACATTCAATGTTTATTTTGTTTTTTGTTTTTTAAATGCCCATTGCACTTTCCAATATTTATTTATTTGAATTATACAGCTGCTTATCCTAAATGCACGGCTCTGCGGGCCTAATAATATTAAAAAATGATTTTAAAAGTGTACTGAAAAAACTATAAATAGCAGTAAAAAAAAAATGACAGAGCAAAAATCAAACATTCAACCCAGCCGAGAATTGCTAAAGAGGAACATAGGAACTCAGGAAGAATTAAACCTTATTTTAAGAAACTTATTTTGCATAGATTTGAATAATCATATTTTTATTAGACAACTTTAAACTAACAATGGGATCTGTGCAGCTATACTTAAATACTAGAATAGCAATGCAGAGAGTTCTTGACTTACAGTAGTTTGTTTACTGGCCATTTGAAGTTGTAACGGCGCTGAAAAAAAGTGACTTATGACCGTTTTTCACATTTATGACCGTTCCAGAATCCTATTGCAGGTGATCAAAATTGAGACGCTTCGAAATGGACTCGTATTTATGACGGCTGCAGTGTCCTGGGGCCATTTGTTCCTCTTTTATGACCATCTGATTAGCAAAGTCAATGGGGAAGGTAAATTCACATTACAACTGTGTTACTAACTTAACAACTGCAGTGATTCACTTAACAACTGTGGCAAGGAAGGTCGTAAAATGTGGCAACAGTCACTTAACAACTGTCTCGCTTAGCAACAGAAATATTGGGCCCCAATTGAGGTTATAAGCTGTTGTGGCCTATACGCAGCCTGTGCAGCTAGGAGCTGATTCCGACAGCGAGGAGGCTGGTGTGGTGCTGCGCCAGCAGCCTGTGCAGCTGGCGCTCGAGTCGGACAATGAGGAGGCTGGAAAAGATGTGCCAGAGGCGGGGATTCAGTCAGGGCCTTCAGAACCTCCAGAAGCTTCCATGGGTGAAGAGGAAGAAGAAGATGAGCCTCTTCTCGATGCACGGGTGCGCAGAGCTGCCAAAAGGCAGGAGTGGTTCCTCAGGAGGAGGTCTCCTCGAGAGTAAGGCTTGGGGCTAACTGGCCACTCCCCTAACCTATTTAAGGAAGAACGACAACTGAGGCAATTTGCAGGGAACAACTTCATTTACTCTCCTTCGCGTCTTGATCTTAGTTCTTTGCAAATTGCTTCTGGGCTTTCTGCCAACCTAGTAAGATTACGATTGTTTATTCTTTGGATTCTTGTAGGCTGTTAAGAAAGTTAATTAGCAGCCTTTATTTGAAAAAGACTGATTTAATTATGGGACCGCCTACTACCACAAATAGCCTCTCACCGCCCGGTATGCTCTCATAGAGAGGGGCTCCTCAGGGTGCCATCGGCCAAACAATGTCGACTGGCGGCCCCCAGGGGGAGGGCCTTCTCTGTGGAGGCACCCACTATCTGGAACGAACTCCCCCCCCGGAGATACAGAGGATCCTTGATCTGCGCACTTTCCGCCGCGCTCTTAAGACCTTCCTATTCCAGCAAGCTGGCCTGGCCTAACCTTTTCCCCCTTTTCTTTTAAATTTGAAAATTTTAAATACGTTTTTAAATTATTGAGATTTTTAAAATTTGTCTCCGGCTAAATTATTTAATCTGGTTTTATTTTTGCTTTTAAATTTTTGTATTTATATATTTTATTTTTGTGCCTGTTCACCGCCCTGAGTTCTTCGGGAGTAGGGCAGTGTATAAATCTAATAAAAATAAAAAAATTAGTAAACTAAGGTCTGTGCAGACTTTGTGTGTGCTGCGTTCTTTGGGGTCCGTGGCTGGGGCAGAACATAAGCCAAGGACTACCTATAATAAGAATTATACTGCGATATTAATCATTATGTAGAGCAATGGACTTTAACTCCCAGAATTCCCCAGCTGAGATTCTTACACAAAAACTGAACAGGTTTCTCACAGCTTTAAAAGTCCTGCTATCAGGCTAACCATTTATATATGCTGTTTTCGTTTTTTTTTAAAAAAACAATGGACTAAAGCCAATCCTGGATCATTTTTAAGGGAGTTGTTTTAAACTTGCAAAGAATCAGGAGGGTTTGCAAATGATCTACTGTGCAGCCAGCAGCTCTGGAATCCTTTGTTTCTCTGTTTGCGTGATGGGAGGTACACAAAGGTTGTGTTGGGATCCACACAAAGGTTTTCTGTCTTTCCCCCCTGTGGAGAAAACAAATTCGGAATATCAACATTTGGTGGTAAACTGAACAAAACGTAGAAGATTGTGGTGCTAGGTTGAGTGGAGCGACTAAATGCAACTCAAAAATTAGAATAGAATAGAATTAGAGTAGAGGTGGAACAGAACAGAACAGAATAATGGAATGGAACGGAACGGAATGGAATGGAATGGAATAGAATAGAATAGAATAGAATAGAATAGAATAGAATAGAATAGAATAGAATAGAATAGAATAGAATAGGTGGAATGGAACGGAACAGAACAGAACAGAACAGAATAATGGAATGGAATGGAATGGAATAGAATAGAATAGAATAGAATAGAATAAATTGGATAGGATAGAAACAGAAATAGGAATAGGATAGAATAGAATAGAATAGAATAGAATAGAATAGAATAGAATAGATTGGATTGGATAGAATAGAAATAGGGATAGGATAGGATAGAATAGAATAGAATAGAATAGAATAGAATGGAAGACTGAAAGAATAGAAATAAAATAGAATAGAATAGAATAGAATAGAATAGAATAGAATAGAATATGTGGAATGGAATAAATGGAATGGAATGGAACAGAACAGAATAATGGAATGGAATGGAATGGAATAGAATAGAATAGAATAGAAATTGGACTAAAATCCACACATGGTTGGAAAAAAATGATTAAAAAGCACATTGATTTCAAATCCAAGATTTTTTTTATTAGGGATCTTACCAGAAACATATAACAGAGAATTGAGTTACCTGATTGTGAATGTATTGACAGTGGCTAGAATTGTGTTTGCTAAAAATTGGAAAAAATGAGGAAATACCCAAACAAGATGAAAGTTATTAGGAAAATTATGGAACGTGCTGAAATGAGTAAATTGACATTTGAAATTAGAGAACAGGAACAATACTATAAGATATGGGATTTATTTTATCAATGGCTAGATAATAAAACATGGCTATGAAATATGAAATATGAAATAGATGTTACAATACAATTTATGGAAATGATTTTAATGGGATGAAAATGCCATTGTTAAATGAATGATGAATGAGAATAATAATATAAAGATATATGTTAGATTGACAATATGAGAAATTAGAGAATTTGTAATGATGAATATGAGATGAAGCACAAAAGATTTGTAACTGACCGACACACTACTTGTAATTGGAATGTTTTTATGTTTTGTTTAAAAAAATAAAAACTTTTTTCAAAAAAAAAAATAGAATAGAACAGAACAGAACAGAATAGAGAATAATGGAATGGAATGGAATGGAATGGAATAGAATAGTGGGGAGAGAATGGGGATTTTGCAGTATCCTTCCCTCGGAGTGAGGTGGGAATGGGGATTTTGCAGTATCTTTCCCCTGGAGTGGGGAGAGAATGGGGATTTTGCAGTATCCTTCCCTTGGAGTGGGGTGGGAATGGAGATTTTGCAGTATCCTTCCCCCTGGAGTGGGATGGAAATGGGGATTTTGCAGTATCCTTCCCTTGCCACACCCACCAAGCCACACCACACCCACCAAGCCACGCCCACAGAGCCGGCAGTAAAAAAATTGAATTTCACCACTGGAATAATGCAACCTTTTTATGGCGGCTCCCTAAGTGGCTCAGCGGCTAAGGCGCCGAGCTTGTCGATCAGAAAGGTCGGTGGTTCGAATCCCTAGGGTAGGTCTCCTGCGTGAGCAGGGGGTTGGACTAGATGACCTCCAAGGTCCCTTCCAGCTCTGTTATTCATCACCTGTGTGGGCAAAATATATTTTTATTCGATTTATTTATATATACCTCATTTTTCCACAAGAGGGCAGTAGAGACTTTCTATAATGTTTCTGACTGTCTATGGCAGAGGTCTTCAAACTTGACAACTTTAAGACTTGCGGACTTCAACTCCCAGAATTCTCCAGGGAGCATAGCTGGCTGGAGAATTCTGGGAGTTGAAGTCCGCAAGTCTTAAAGCTGCCAAGTTTGAAGACCTCTGGTCTATGGAGAGGCATTCAGGTCATGGTTGTCCCTGAGGCAACTGAGGAAGCTTCTTGGATGAGAGAAGCGAAACGTCTTCAGAGAACAACAAGAAAGTCCAGGTGCCTCTTGAAAAAAGCACCTTTTCTGGTTGTCTTATCTCCTTCAAGCAGCGTTTCTCGAATCTCAGCGACTTTTGAGATGCGTTCAATTCCCAGAATTCCCTGGGAGCATGCTGGCTGGGGAATTTTGGGAATTGTGGTCCACACATTTTAAAGCTGCTTTAAAGTCTCTCTTCCCTCAGATCTGGTCTCGGCAGATGCTTCCCTGTTCTGAGATATATTAATGCTGATTAAAAGGCACTCCTTGACTTACAACAGTTCGCTTAGTCACCGTTCAAAGCTACAACGGCACTGAAGGAAGTGACCTAGCCGTGAAAGGCACCCAGCTGTTCTTCAGGCCTGAGGCAGGACTAGAACTCACCGTCCCCTGGCGATTGGCCCAAAGTCACCCAGCTGTTCTTCAGGCCTAAGGCAGGACTAGAACTCACCGTCTCCTGGTGATTGGCCGAAAGTCACCCAGTCAGCTTTCATGGCTAAGGCAGGACTAGAACTCACCGTCTCCTGGCGATTGGCCGAAAGTCACCCAGTCAGCTTTCATGGCTAAGGCAGGACTAGAACTCACCGTCTCCTGGCGATTGGCCGAAAGTCACCCAGTCAGCTTTCATGGCTAAGGCAGGACTAGAACTCACCGTCTCCTGGCGATTGGCCAAAAGTCACCCAGTCAACTTTCATGGCTAAGGCAGGACTAGAACTCACCGTCTCCTGGCGATTGGCCAAAAGTCACCCAGTCAACTTTCATGGCTAAGGCAGGACTAGAACTCACCGTCTCCTGGCAATTAGCCAAAAGTCACCCAGTCAACTTTCATGGCTAAGGCAGGACTAGAACTCACCGTCTCCTGGCGATTGGCCGAAAGTCACCCAGTCAACTTTCATGGCTAGGCAGGACTAGAACTCACCGTCTCCTGGCGATTGGCCAAAAGTCACCCAGTCAACTTTCATGGCTAAGGCAGGACTAGAACTCACTGTCTCCTGGCGATTGGCCCGAAGTTACCCAGCTGTTCTTCAGGCCAAGGCAGGACTAGAACTCACCGTCTCCTGGCGATTGGCCGAAAGTCACCCAGTCAACTTTCATGGCTAAGGCAGGACTAGAATTCACCATCTCCTGGTTTCTGGGCCAGTACTTTCACCACTACACCAAACTGTCTCTGAACGATCCTACTTGGTCTACATGATGCGAAGACCCAGCCCTCTGAAGAAGGCTCCGATGCTGGGAAGGTGTAAGGAAAGAGAAGAAGAAGAAGACGGCCGACCAGCAGTAAGATGGATGGACTCACAGTTGTGTAGCTATGGGTGGTCTTGAAAGGCCGAATAGGGAATAGATCATCCTGGAGAAGATCTATCTATGGGGTTGCTAAGAGATGACATCAAGTTGATGGCACTTAATCAATCAACGCAAAGACTCCCTGGAGAATTGTATAATGCTGTGGAAAAGGGGAAAGAAAGAGAAGAAAAGGAGAACAGCATCAAAGTAGATGGACTCATTTATTTCAGAGATGGAGGTTCTGTTGGGAGACGGATGTTTGGTACCCTTTATGGTTTGGCGTATTTTCCAATTTTGTTAGGAATTCCAAAAAGACACTTTTTTCTTTCTTTCTTTCTTTTTCTTCCTTCCTTCCTTCCTTCCCTCCTTCCTTCCTATTATGTCTCTCTCTCTCTTTCTTTCTTTTCTTCTTTCCTTCCTTCCTTCCTATTATGTCTCTCTCTCTCTTTCTCTTTTTCTTCCTTCTTTCCTATTATGTCTCTTTCTTCTTTCCTTCCTTCCTTCCCTCCCTCCCTCCTTTCTTCCTATTATGTCTCTTCCTTTCTCTTTCTTTCTTTTTCTTCCTTCCTTCCTATTATGTCTCTTTCTTTCTTTCTTCTTCCTTCCTTCCCTCCCTCCTTTCTTCCTATTATGTCTCTTTCTTTCTTTCTTTTCTTTCTTTCTTTCTTTCTTTCTTTCTTTCTTTCTTTCTTTCTTCCTTCCTATTATGTCTCTTTCTTTCTTTCTTCCTTCCTTCCTTCCCTCCCTCCTTTCTTCCTATTATGTCTCTTCTTTCTTTCTTTCTTTCTTTCTTTCTTTCTTTCTTTCTTCTTTTCTTCCTTCCTTCCTATTATGTCTCTCTCTCTCTCTTTCTTTCTTTCTTATTTTCTTTTTCTTCCTTCCTTCCTATTATGTCCCTTCCTTCCTTCCTTCCTTCCTTCCTTCCTTCCTTCCTTCCTTCCTTCCTTCCTTCCTGCCTTCCTTCCTTCCTTCCTTCCTTCCTTCCTTGAGTTTTTGAGCTTTATACTCGGTTCTGGATAATATTTTCTTTCTTCTCTTGGACCTGTTCACCTTATTTATAGAAACCACAGTCAATATTTTATTCATATCACATCCATCATTGTCCTACGGCCCCAGTTTTGCAAAATTACGTTTAACCCCTGCGCAGGTCGTTCCCATTGTCCCAGATATAACTTGAATAAGCTGATAATCCTGCAATTCTCTCGCTCAGGAACTTCCCATCCTGGCATCATGCAGAAATAATGTCAGCTTTCTGAGTTCCATGGCTGTAAGAATACAAGACGTCCACAATTTACAACAATTCATTTGCTGAACCGTTTGAAGTTACGACGGCAATGAAAAAAGTGACTTATGACCGTTTTTCACATTACAAAAGCACTTCCATGGTCACAGGATCAAAATTCAGACTCTTGACAACTGACTCATATTTATGACATGAGCAGTGTCCCACTTCTTAAAAACTTCCAGTGTTGGAGCATCCACAACTTCTGGAGGCAAGTCATTCCACTGATTAATTGTTCTCACTGATGGGACATTTCTCCTTAGTTGTAGAGCCTTTGGTGGCGCAGTGCTTAGAATGCAGTCTTGCAGACTAACTCTGCCCACTGCCAGGAGTTTGATCCCGACCGGCTCAAGGTTGACTCAGCCTTCCGTCCTTCCGAGGTCAGTCAAATGAGGACCCAGATTGTTGGGGGCAAGAGACTGACTCTGTAAAGAGTGCAGAGAAGAGCAACCAAGATGATGAGGGGACTTGGAGGCAAAAACATAAGATGAACGGTTGCAGGAACTGGGCATGGCTGGTCTAGTGAAGAGAAGGACCAGGGCAGACAGGAGAGCAGTCGTCCAATATTTGAGGGGAGAGGAAGGGGGTCAAGCTATTCTCTCTCTTTTTTTAAAAATAATCTTTATTTACATTTGTCATTAAAAAAGAAGACAACAAGGAGCCTGGTTTAGCTCAACAGACAGAGGCACTGTAATTTAACACCAGCTGCCTGCAATTAAAGTAAGATCGAATCTTGCCAGGCTCAAGGTTGACTCAGCCTTCCATCCTTTCTAAGGTAGGTAAAATGAGGACCCAGTTTGTGGGGGCAATAAGCTGATTTTGTATAAATATACAAAAGTATGAAGGCTATTGCTTAACGCACTGTAAGCCGCCCTGAGTCTCCGGAGAAGGGCGGCATATAAATCAAATTAAAAAAAAAAAAACACCAGATAAATGACAAACAAAACAACAAAACAAATAACATACATGCCTATAAGTAGTACCTTAATAACTTAATATTCGGTACAATATATCTGTCAAGTTTCCGAAAGATGCCCTAATTAATTCATGCCAACTTGAAAGCTTTGCAAGTTGACACTATCTACGTTACATTCCGGGGGAGGCAGAACAATTTAATTTACATTTATAAATCAGTTAGGTCTATCCGACCTCACTTTACTTATATAATATAAATTCTTCCATAAATATGACTCCTAATCTAGTTTGGGATTATAGTTTTCTCTTTGATAGCCAAATATATAGTTTTTCCCAAGATAAACTTATGTTTGTGTTTGGTCTCTTATCTTTCAGTTTTTAAGTCAATTTATCTGCTTCCGCACATATTAACATACACTCAATTCTGGAAAGATAAAAATACCCCATCAGAGGAAGCAATCATAAAGAAGATTTTGGATTGTGCGGGTCAAGCTATTCTCCAAAGCACCTGAAGGCCAGACAAGGAATAATGGATGGAAACTGATCAAGGAGAGATTCAACCTGGAAATAAGGAGAAACTTTCTGACAGTGAGAACAATCAACCCTGGAACAGAAGTTGCCTTCGGAAGTTGTGGGAGCTTCATCCTGGAGGCTTTCAAGAAGCGACTGGACTGCCATCGGTCAGAAATGGTGTAGGGTCTCCTGCTTGGGTGGGGGGTTGGATAGGGGTGGGTTCTACTTACCTTTACTACTGGTTCGCATTGTACCCGTATTATGCTAATGCAGTAGGGTTGTTTTGCTTTAATCCCACAGAAATTGCTTTGCGAGAAGTTAGAAGAACTTCTAACTTCCAGCTGCAGGACCTGATTGTGGTCTTGAAAAAGAAAGAGCATGCAGATGAAGGTACCATAATATTAATTGTATCATTTTTTTAAAATAATTTTTATTAATATATTCTATACACCAATACACCAATAAAATATACAATCCTGCCACCATGGTATAATGTGATTACATTGTCCATAAATATAAAGTCATTCCTTTATACATACATATTTGCCATCATATATATACATCATCATATATCTATTCTATCCCACCTTTTCTGGACCCAATCGTACCATAATTTCCAACTGTTATAAAATTCTGAATCTTTTTTACCATTGATCAGTCTAGTTAATCTATCTGGTTCCGCACACTCATTAATTTTATATATTATTTTCAAATGAGCCTTGGTAGTACAGTGGTCTAAAGCACCCTGTTATTAAGACCAGCTGCCTGCAATTACTGCAGGTTCGAATCTCGCCAAGGTTGGCTCAGCCTTCCATCCTTTCTAAGGTAGGTAAATTGAGGACCCAGTTGTGGGGGCAATAAGCTGACTTTGTATAAATATACAAAAGGATGAAGGCTATTGCTTAGCGCATTGTAAGCCACCCTGAGTCTCCGGAGAAGGGCGGCATATAAATCAAATTTAAAAAAAATAATCCATCGGTAAGTATTGATTTTTCCACTCCTGCGCATACGCTAATCTTGCTGCAGTAATAACGTGAATCAACAAGAACCATATATCTGATTTAACATTCAAAGGTTTTGCCCCCAATAGGAAAATCTCGGGCCTTAATTCCAAATTAATCTGTGTAATTTCCAAAATCCATTGCCGTATTTTTTTCCAATATTTAACCGCCTGCGGGCAGGTCCACCATTGGTGAAAATAAGTTCCATTACTGTAACCTCACTTTCAACAGCAGACAGATGTCCTGGGAAACATTTTAGCTAATCTCGCCGGGGGGAGATGCCACGGTAGACCATTTTATATATGTTTTCTTTGTATGAAGAAGCCAAGGTTAATTTCATATTTTTCAACCAAATCTGTTCCCGTTGCTGGAAGTCAAGGGGATATCCAAAATTTCGCCCCCATGCTATCATACAATCCTTCACTACATCTTTTAATTAATCTATTTTAAAGTTGCCAAGGTTGGAAAACACTGTGCTGCAGAAACAGAAATGAAAGTTTTTTGACCAAGGATCCAAGATCGGAGATCCCACCGCTGTCAGGGACTCTTAAATCAAGAGAGGAACCCCGATTCTCCCTCCTCATAGGCTGAAATCGGTTTGAAGCAGGGTGGATCTGATTTAAATCGAGTTGATTTAAATCACTAGTAAAAAGGCTTGATTTAAATCAACTCGATTTAAATCGTAATTTTTAAAGAGCGGCTGTCATCTCTGCTACTCCTTTGACCCACTGTTGCCTCACCGATAGTCCCAGTGTTGCAGAATATACAGCCTCCTGCTACATAACTAAGCTCCGTTTCATGCTGAATAAACTCAATTATTTCTGTATCTTAAAAAGAAAACTATCTTACGATAGATTTTTACCCTCAAAGTTTTTTATTAAAATAAGTTTGATAAAAAATTAAAAAAATCCGATTTAAATCAAAAAAATCCGATTTAAATCAAAAAAATCCGATTTTTTTTAAAAAAAATTTTTAAAAAATCATTGATTTTTATCCACCCTGGTTTGAAGCCATCTGCCAGCTCGTTGTCTTACTTCAAGTAACACGTGAAATAACAGCTTTGTTATGTAAGGCCCGCTCGAAAACCTGACGATTTTGACGGGAGGAAGGTCAGGAGAGGTGCCTCCCCCTCGTATAAATATAGCGCTCCGAGCAAACAAAATTGTCTTGTTCACAACTGTTGGTGTTAAATCACACACTTGAAGTGACTCACCGGTTGAGGCAAAACTGCACGGAGAGTTTTCTCGGCAACGGGCGGCATTGAGCAAAAGGGAAAAAAAAAGAAGCAAAGTGGACACTCTCTCTCTCCTGTGGTTCGGCTGGCCCAAGTGAGCCAGCCACAAAGCTGATAAAGAGTTGTCAGCGCTTGGATGGGAGACCACCAGGAGAAGCAAAGAACGCAAGTTAGAAAACGGCATTTTCTAACCTGCGTTCCTGGCCTCTCTGGGTGCTAACTGCAGGTTAGCAGGGTTCCAGTATTGGAGGGGTTGCCACAAAGAAGAGGGGGTCAACCTAGTTTTCCAAACTCCTGAAGGCAGGACCAGAAGCAACAGATGGAAGCTACCTAGAACTATGGAGGAATTTCCTGAGAGTGAGAACAATTAATCAGCGGAACGACTTGCCTCCAGAAGTTGTGGGTGCTTCATCCCTGGAGGTTTTAAAGAAGAGATTAGACAATCATTTCCAACTCTGCTCTTCTATCAAAAGGAAATATTTCCATTCTTCAGAACTGAACTGCTATGCAATGAAGGCAGAATATTATTACTACAAGCCAGGGGTGAAATCCAAATTATTTTACTACCGGTTCTGTGGGTGTGGCTTGGTGGGCGTGGTGTGGCTTGGTGGGCGTGGCTTGGTGGGTGTGGCATGGGAAAGGTACTGCAAAATCTCCATTCCCACCCCACTCCAGGGGAAGGATACTGCAAAATCTCCATTTCCTCCCCCACTGGGGAAAGGATACTGCAAAATCCCATTCCCACTCACGGGGAAGATACTGCAAAATCTCCATTCCCACCCCACTTCAGGGGAAGGATACTGCAAAATCTCCATTCCCTCCCCACTCCTGGGGAAAGGATACTGCAAAATCACCATTCTCACTCCACGGGGAAGATACTGCAAAATCTCCATTCCCTCCCCACTCCTGGGAGAAGGATACTGCAAAATCACCATTCCCTCCCCACTCCTGGGGAAAGGATACTGCAAAATCACCATTCTCACTCCACGGGGAAGATACTGCAAAATCTCCATTCCCTCCCACTCCTGGGGGAAGGATACTGCAAAATCTCCATTCCCTCCACACTCCAGGGGAAGGATACTGCAAACTCTCCATTCCTACCCCACTCCAGGGGAAGGATATTGCAAAATCCCATTCCCACCCCACTCTGGGGTAGCCAGAGGTGGTATTTGCCAGTTCTCCGAACTGCTCGGAGACGGTTGTTAAGTGAGTTTTGCCCCATTTTACTCCCTTGCTTGCCACAGTCGTTAAACGAATTGCTGAACTTTTTCAATCGATCAGACGATTGTGAAGTGAATCTGGATTCCCCATTGACTTTGCTTGTCAAAAGATCGCCAAAGAGACCCTAGGACGCTCCAACCCGTCATAAACATGAGTCAGCGTCCGAATTTTGATCACATGACCAAGGGGATGCCGCTAAGGTCTTAAGTCAATAGGGGAAGCCAGATTCGCCGTACAACCCTGTGACTACAGTAGTGGCCAAAATGGTGGAAACCTTTTGGGAAAAGTGTATTTTTCTAAAACTAGCTAATAACACCACTTTCTTTTGGAATAGATCCATAAAATGATATATCAATGGAAAGATAATTTGATCAAGAATGTAATGCAATAACTTTGATGACGGATTTGCTTTTAGAATAGCAGTGACAGTATAAAGAAGAAAAGGGAAACACAGAAAAAACGAGAAATACAAAAATGATCACCATAGAAAAAAACGAGATATACAAAAATGATCCCCATGTCAGTTAATTCTTAATTGGGTAACCTTTAGCATGAATTACGGCCTTACAACGTCTTCCCATGGAGCAAACCAAGTCTTTGAGTTCTGCAGCTGTTATCATGTGAAACCAAGATTGAAGGATGGCTTCTATTAACTGGGTTTTATTGCTGGGTCGCTTCTAACTAACAAGTTTCTTTAGTCGGCTCCATAGATTTTCCATTGGTTTAAGGTCTGGGCTATTCCCAGGCCATTCCAGCAGTGGAATAGGATTATCTTGAAACTCCAAAAGTAAAAGTGGTACTACTAGCCACCAAATCTCAAAAATACACTTTTCCCAAAAGGTTTCCACAATTTTGGCCACTACTGTAACTTAACGACTGTGCTGATTTACTGTGGCAAAAAC
The DNA here is from genome assembly GCF_029531705.1 of Pantherophis guttatus. The sequence goes on from NW_026844124.1 coordinate 1,077,538, forward strand.
GGCAGTAAAAAGCGAGACAGATGTCCCTTAACAACTGTCTCGCTTTGCAACAGAAATTTTGGGCCCCAATTGCGGTCATTAAGTCGACGACTTTCTGCAATACGGACTTCTTCACTCTTTGGTACGATTGAGCAAGTCAACCGCTGGGCCTTAGACGCAGGGATGAATTTGCATTTGCCGTCTGCATGTTTTGCAGAAAAAGGAAGCGAAGGCTCACTGGCATTTCTTAAAAATTCTACCTTTTTGGGTTTGTTTCTTTGTTTGGGTTTTTTTTTTTTGCAATCTCTACGGTTGGATTTCATTAGAAGGTTTTCCCCGCAGCATCAGATGCGGTATGGTAGCTGGATCCAAGGTCTTTTTTTCCCTTTTCAGGATGCAAAGAAAAATATTTGAATTTATTTTCTGGGTTGCAAAAAAGTTGGAATTGCGGGGATGAGGCACCCAAAGGAATTTTTTATTATTATTATTGTGGACTTACGACCACAATTGAGCCCAGCATGTCTGTTGCTGAATGAAACGTTGGCTAAGCGAGTTTGCTCCGTTTTACGACGATGCTGGCCACATTTGTTAAGGGAATCACTCCAGTTCTTAAATTGGTAATAGGGTTGTGAAGCGAATCTGGCTTTCCCCATTGAGTTTATTCCAGCAAGCCGGCCTGGCCTAATTTTTTCTCCCCTTTCTTTTAAATTTTAAATTTTAATTTGTTTTAAATTTATTGGGATTTTAATTGTCGTGGGCCAATATTATTTAATTTGGTTTTAAATTGTTCTTAACTTTTGTATTTCTGTATTTTATCTTGTGCCTGTTCACCGCCCTGAGTCCTTCGGGAGTAGGGCGGTATACAAATTTAATAAAACATAAACAAACAAAACAGTTTGCTGGTCAGAATTATGTAAAAATCGATCATGTGACCTCCGGAATACCGCAACCGTCATAAATATATGCCAAGGGTTCCACTTTTGATCATGTGACAACCCACCCCTACCCCAAGGAAGCTGCGACGGTTATAAGTGTGAAAAAGGTCGTCGCTGCAGTGACTCACTTAACAACGGTGGCAAGAAAGGACGTAAAATGGGGACAAAACTCACTTAACAACTGTCTTGTTTAGCCATGTTTTGGACTCCATTGTGGTTGTAAGTCGAGGACTATCTATACTGGAAAAGTCATAAAAATCACGATTTCACAACCCTCACCAGTTACGACCGTGATGGCCAGGCTTTACGTCTGTCATAATTTGAGGATTACCTGTACTTTGGAGTCAAAACTCTGAACACTGGTTAGAAAGTGGCTGGGTTAGGGAAAGGGGGCTGCTTTAATATAGGGTTGGGGTGTTTTTTTGGGGGGGGGTCCCTGCTTGGCTGCTGGGACCCCCACTCCCCCTGAACTGCACTGGATGGGTCTTTGACCAGATCCAGCTTCAGGAAAAGCCTTATGGGTATGCAACACCCCCACTTTCTGTCCTTTTCACCAAGTAACCGGAAAAACATGATCTCATTGTTTTGATTATTCATGATTGTGTGGACTCATCCATGCAGTTTTTTTGGCAGCCACACAGAAGGGGGTTTGCCAATGTCTCCTTTCCCAACTCTTTTTGCGGCTTCAAATTCGGCCTACCATTTCAGGCCCTCCCTGCTCTTCTCCCAGCCAAGCATTCGGGAGCACTGTTACAGGTGGTCCTCGAGATATGACAGGCTCCCCTGCGGTTGTATCTCGAGGATTAGCTGTAACTACTGTAGAACTGACTCTGCTTGGCGTCTGGGGCAGAATTGAGTTCCACTAAACTCAAGGGGTGGGGAACGATGGCCCTTTTATGACTTGTGGACTTCAACTCCCAGAATTCCTGAGCCAGCATGGAATTTCCCCCAAGGAATTCTGGGAGTTGAAGTCCACGAGTCATAAAAGGGCCATAGTTCCCTATGTATGTCCACGAGTCATAAAAGGGGCTTGTTCTTCGTGCTGGCTCAGGAATTCTGGGAGTTGAAGTCCACGAGTCATAAAGGGGCCATCGTTCCTCATGCTGGCTCAGGAATTCTGGGAGTCGAAGTCCACCAGTCACAAAGAGGCTGTCGTTCCTCATGCTGGCTCAGGAATTCTGGGAGTTGAAGTCCATGAGTCATAAAAGGGCCATCATTCCTCATGCTGGCTCAGGAATTCTGGGAGTCGAAGTCCACCAGTCACAAAGCGGCTGTCGTTCCTCATGCTGGCTCAGGAATTCTGGGAGTTGAAGTCCACGAGTCATAAAAAGGGCCATCATTCCTTACCTCGGCATTAAAATTTGAAAGAGAATGCTCTTTATTTTTCTTCTTCTCTGTTTCATGACTATTTGGAATAGTGTTTCTCAACCTTGGCAACTTTATGAGAGGTGGACTTCGAACTCCCAGAATTCCCCCAGATAATGGGAGGGGGTGACTTCAACTCCCAGAATTCCACCTAACTAGAATGCTGGCTGAAGGATTCTGGGAATTGAAGTCCATATTGAAGTCCATATTTCTTAAAGTTGCAAACATTGCTTTAGAAACATGCTTTTCAAATAAGGGCTGATCAAACAAATATAGATACAATTAGTTCTTGACTTACAATCGTTTCTTTAGTGACCATTCAAAGTTACAACGGCATTGAAGAGAGTGACTTATGACCAGTCCTCGTACATACGACCGTCACGACATTCCCACTGCCACGAGATCAAAATTCTGGCATTTGAAAACTGGCCTAAATTGACGGCAAGTTTGCAGCTTCCCAGGATCATGTGATCGCTATTCGGGATCTTCCCATCCACTTTCTAATAAGCAATCAACGGGGCAAGCCAGATTCATTTAACAACCGTGTGACTCACTTAACAACTTAACATATTAACAGCCATGTGGTTCACTTAACAATGGTGGCAAAAAAAAAAAAAAAAAGCAAATGCAACTCAATTTAGCAACTCTCAATGTTTAGCAACAGAAATTCTGGTCCCCATTGAGGTCGTAAGTCGAGGACTTCTTGTAATGAGTGTAAATCGCTCCTGTTTCATGTCGCAGATTCTTGTCTGCTGTCAACAAAACCTGAATCTGGTTTTTCAGGCTGCCTGTTTTTCTGCTGCAACATCGGTCTGAGTCAACCATCGATGGGGGTCCCTGAAGGACTGAGGTATCTTTGCTTGAAAAGGGAAAGACTAACCGGAATGCCAATGACTCCATGAATAATCCTTTTCTCTCTAGATTAATGGTCTTCTTTGATAAGAAGAGAGTATTTGTTAGCTCAGGGTTAAACTGTGGGTCCTCTCCGAATTTGGTGTGTTTCTTTCAGACGTTTCATTACCAAGCCAGGTAACATTATCAGTGCTGGAAGGGAGTGGGGCTTGTGGTGTAGAGCAGTGATGGGTTTCAAAAAATTTTTTTACTACCGGTTCTGTGGGGGGTGGCTTGGTGGACGTGGCATGGCGTGGCTTGGTGGGCATGGCAGGGGAAGGATACTGTAAAATCTCCATTCCCACCCCACTCCAGGGGAAGGATACTGCAAAATCCCCATTTCCTCCGATCAGCTGAGACTCGGGAGGCAGAGAATAGATGGGGGCGGTGTCAGTCAGAATTTTTACTACTGGTTCCCTGAACTACTCAAAATTTCCGCTATCGGTTCTTCAGAACTGGTCAGGACCTGCTGAGACCCACCTCTGATGTAGAGGATGGAGGAAGAGGAGGATTGCGGTATCCCTAGTCCGCGGTGAGTTTCACATTATGTCACTACCGATTCGCCCTGCGTGCACCCTGTGTGCGCGCGGGCCTGCCTTCCGTGCGTGCACTTTGCTCATGCGTGCGCCTTTTGCACATACGACTGGCCTGAAAAACGTGCGTAAATAGGATGACATAGAGCCGGAGTGGGCCCACCTGCGATTTCCGTTACCGGTTCGGGCGAATACCACCTCTGCCCCTAGTGCTCTCTAGGTTTGGTGGTTTTCTTGCAGACGTTTAATGACCAAACTAGGTAATATCATCAGTGCACCTCTACCACTTGAGCCCCAGAGAGCACAAACAATAACGATGCTCCAGAAAGTCCCACTTTAGACAAATGGATTGAGAGCTGATTTGTTTTAATTTCCCCAACTTCCTTGAAATGACACGCAATCCATTCGATCCAAGTTTGTTCCTGAGCTGTAAATACCCATCCATTGAATCACTTCTGGTGAGTAATCCGGGTTTAAGGATGAGCAGGAAGGAAACTTCTATAAACTTAGTCCCTTGATGTTTCTCACTGATGAGCTACAGATGGCTTGGTTTGGAAAACAGGTGCACGTCAGAAGCAGGCTTGCAGGATCAAACTGTGGTTTATTTTAAGCCTTGCGTTTTATTTATCACTAAGGCCAACCAGAGGTCTCGAGAGTGCTTGCAAGCAAAATATTGAGATATCCTATGCCCCTTAGCTGCTACAGATTGCTCCTTGGCTTACAACAGGGGTCAGATCTGGCCTGCAGGGTGCTTAGATCTGGCCCGTTGGGCTGCCCTGGAAAATAGCAAAGGACTGGCCCGCATGGTGCCTCTGCCAGCAGAAACGGAGCTCCATTTTTGCTGGCAGAGGTTTGCAGGTGTCAACCCTGTGGGCATTTTGGGGCTTCAGTGCTGCCAACAACGAGCTGTGGGAGAGGGAGGGGGGGAAGTAGAGATAGCTGGGGTGCTGTAGCCAAAATAAAATACTTTCTCTTGGGAACCGAGGACATTCCCACCAGGTGTCCAGAAGGAGGGGGCTGGACAGGAGTGAAATTCACCTACCTACCTCTCCTACCGGTTAGCAAATGTGTGTGCACATAGATAGAAGATAGATAGATAGATAGATAGATAGATAGATAGATAGATAGATAGATAGATAGATAGATAGATAGAAGATAGATAGATAGATGGATACCCTGTTTTCCCCAGAATAAGACATTCCCCTGATAATAAGCCCAATTGGGCTTTTGAGCGCATGGCAATAAGGCCAAGCGCTTATTTCAGGGTTCAAAAAAATATAAGACAGGGTCTTATTTTTGGGGAAACATGGTAGATAGATAGATATGGATAGTTAGATGATAAATAGATGAGATGATAAATAGATAGATAGATAGATAGATAGATAGATAGATAGATAGATAGGTAGGTAGGTAGGTAGATGATAGATTATAGATAGACAGATAGACAGACAGACAGATAGATAGATAGATAGATAGATAGATAGATAGATAGATAGACAGACAGACACCCTGTTTTCCCCAAAATAAGACATTCCCCTGATAATAAGCCCAATCGGGCTTTTAAGCGCATGGCAATTAGGCCAAGCGCTTATTTCAGGGTTCAAAAAAATATAAGACAAGGTCTTATTTTTGGGGAAACACAGTAGATAGATAGATATGGATAGTTAGATGATAAATAGATAGATGGATGGACGGATGGACGGACAGAGATAGATGGTAGATAAATACATGGATGCAAGATCGATGATAGATGGGTGGATGGATGGATGGATGGATGGACAGATGACGGATGGATTGAAGATAGATGATAGAGATAGATGGATGATAGAGATAGATAGATAGATAGATAGGTAGGTAGATAGATAAATAGATAGATAGGTAGGTAGATAGATAAATAGATAAATAGATAGATGATAGACAGACAGACAGACAGATACTGTAGATAGCTTCATTTTCCTCTTGTAAGAGGCCTGTGCTTATTTTATAAAATATTTTTAAAATGTATTATGCTCCCTTTGTTTGATTTAAAAACAAAGGCATATTTTCAAAAGTCCCGTTATCTCTGAATGGACAGATAACTAAGCAGGCCAGACAACCGACTCCTTCAGATTTTTCTGACTACCGCAATAAACTAAAATAACCTTCTACAAAATCGGCTCCTGAAATTCCAAAGCCCCCATTCCAGTTCTTTTTGCACCCCCCACCCCCACCCCTGGAGGCAAAGAGGAGCTAAAACAAAGCAAGGAGCGACCCCACCCCAGCCCACCTCTCCCCGGAGGCAAATTAGCAAGGAAAACTGTCAGAAGCCATGAATACCTGGCAGGGCTGATTAATCAACATTCTCAGCAGGATGAGGACACCGTCCGTCCCCCCACTACAATGGCCTGACGGGGGGGGGTCTGATTGTGGAGGTTGTCAGAAGATGTTAGTTCACAAACTGGGAGGAAGGGAGGGAACTGGAAGGTTCCAGAAAGAAGCCCTCAACCAACCAACCAACCAACCCTACGAGATGCTTCTAGGTTTCCTTTCCTTCTGATTTTCTTCCCGACAAAGCCCTCCAAGATCATTCACACGCATCATCGGATGAATAGAATAGAATAGAATAGAACAGAATAGAATAGAATAGAGTTGAAGGGACCTTGGAGGTCTTCTAGTCCAACCCCTATTTAGGCAGGAAACCCTACACCACTTCAGACAAATGGTTATCCAACTCTTCTTAAAAACTTCCAGTGTTGGAGCATTCACAACTTCTGGTGGCAAGTTGTTCCACTGATTAATTGTTCTCACTGTCAGGAAATTTCTCCTTAGTTCTAGGTTGCTTCTCTCCTTGATTAGTTTCTACCCATTGCTTCTTGTCCTGCCCTTGTAGTCCCTTTTCCTTCCTTCCTTCCTTCTTCCTTCCTTCCTTCCTTCCTTCCTTCCTTCCTTCCTTCCTTGTAGTCTTTTTCCCTTCCTTCCCTTCCAACCCCTGCCCAGGCAGGAAACCCTACACCACTTCAGACAAATGGGTTTCCAACCTCTTCTTAAAAACTTCCAGTGTTGGACCATTTACAACTTCTGGAGGCAAGTTGTTCCACTGATTGATTGTTCTCACTGTCAGGAAATTTCTCCTTAGTTCTAGGTTGCTTCTCTCCTTGATTAGTTTCTACCCATTGCTTCTTGTCCTGCCCTTGTAGTCCCTTTTCCTTCCTTCCTTCCTTCCTTCCTTCCTTCCTTCCTTCCTTCCTTCCTTCCTTCCTTCCTTCCTTCCTTGTAGTCTTTTTCCCTTCCTTCCCTTCCAACCCCCTGCCCAGGCAGGAAACCCTACACCACTTCAGACAAATGGGTTTCCAACCTCTTCTTAAAAACTTCCAGTGTTGGACCATTTACAACTTCTGGAGGCAAGTTGTTCCACTGATTGATTGTTCTCACTGTCAGGAAATTTCTCCTTAGTTCTAAATTGCTTCTCTCCTTGATTAGTTTCCACCCATTGCTTCTTGTTCGACCCTCAGTTGCTTTGAAGAATAGTTTGACTCCTTCTTCTTTGTGGCAGCCCCTGAGATATTGGAAGACTGCTATCATGTCTCCTTCTCTTCATCAAACTAGACATATCCAGTTCCTGCAACCGTTCTTCATATGTTTTAGCCTCCAGTCCTCTAATCCTCTTTGTTGCTCTTCTCTGCACTCTTTCTAGAGTCTCCACATCTTTTTTACAAAATGGCGTCCAAAATTGGATGCCGGATTCCAAGTGTGGCCTTATAAAGTGGTATGAACACTTCACGTGATCTTGATTCTGTCCTTCTGTTTATGCAGCCTAGAACTGTGTTGGCTTTTTTGGCAGCTGCTGCACATGGCTGCATGAAGTGGATTGAGGTTCCATCGAAGCTGATGCTATGATGATACCTATGCTTAGTCCTTAAGGTGGCAAGCTACTTGGTTTTCAGTTAAAATGATAATGGGGTGAAATGCTCCTGGTTCGGACTGGTTTGGAGAACCGCTAGCAATGGCGGCGCGAGGAATTAACCTGTTTTTTACCCTCTGTGCATGCACAGAAGAGTTTGCGCAGGCACAGTGTCCCCGTGCGCATGTGATGCGTGCATGCGCGAATCGAGCGCGTGCACTTCCGAACCGGTTGGGAAGGTAAGTAGATTTCACCCCTGGTTCAATGTACATAAATAAAATTGCATTTACAAATATACAAATACATATACATATACATATACATATACATATACATATACATATACATATACATATATATATATATATATATATATATATATATATATATATATGTGTGTGTTTTCAGAGGTTTTCGCTGGTATTTGTATGTAGGTCTTTGGTTATTCGGGTTTTCTCCCGCGTAAAATTGGAAGTGTCTTGGCGACGTTTCGACGAAGTCTCATTCATCATCTTCAGGCTGGTGTTTTCAGCTTCGTGCTTCTAGGAGCAATGTGAGATCACAGCTGTTTCTTCCTTTTAACTGCTAGTGGGGGTGTGAACTGATTGGGTGGGAGCTTGGCTGTGTTCTGATTGGGTGGAGGTGTGTTCTGATTGTTTGGGGGTTTGGCTGTGCTCTGATTGGATGGGGGGTTGGCTGTGCTCTGATTGGCTGGGGGGGTGTTCTGTTTAGGTGGGGGCTTGGTTGTGCTCGTGAGTTGCAGGGGGATTTGAGCTGGTGATCTGCATTGCTGTTGTTTGGCTCACAACACATTGCTCCTAGAAGCACGAAGCCGAAAACACCAGCCTGAAGATGACGAATGAGACTTCGTCGAAACATCGCCAAGACACTTCCAATTTTACGCGGGAGAAAACCTGAATAACCAAAGACCTACACACACACACAGACACACACACAGACACACACACACGCATATAATTTTTCTCCATGTTTGTAACTCGGGGTTGAACTGTGGGGTTCTTGGTGCTCTCTGAGCTTGGTGGTTTTCTTGCAGACCTTTCATTACCCAACTAGGTAACCTCAGGATTACCCTACTTAGTCCTTAAGGTGCCAGGCCACTTAGTTTTCAATTAAAACAATAATAATTCAATGCATATCAAATAAAATTGCATTTATCGAAATTACTATTTTTCTCCAACACAAGAGAATATTTGTAGCTCCGGGTTGAACTGTTGGGTTCTTTCTGAGCTTGCAAACATTTTATTACCCAACTAGGTAATGTTATCAGTGCTGAAAAGGAGTGGGGTTTGTAGAGAGGAGGAGGAAGAAGAGGGCGAGGAGGAGAATTGTGGGATCCTTGGTGCTCTCTGAGCTTGATTGTTTTCTTGCAAACGTTTTATTACCCAACTAGGTAACGTTATCAGTGCTGAAAAGGAGTAGGGTTTGTAGAGAGAAGAAGAGTAGGGTTGTAGAGAGGAGGAGGAGGAAGAGTCAAGGAGTGCTTGTAGATTATGCATAGAATCAAGAGAAGCGATCTGCAAATCTTTGCAGTGTTCAGTTCAACTAACACCCAGCTAGAATGTTGGAATTCAGAGCTATCAATTAACTAATTAAATGGACTACAACATGTTGATGCTAATTAACACACTTAGATTTCTTTCTTTTAAGTGGGTAATGCTAATGCATAAATAGCACTCTCCAGTAAGGAAGTGGTTCTCCGCCAGAAAATTGTGAGCAGCAAAAATTCAAGGCAAGCAGGGTTAGGAATCATCTATTTATAGGTAGTCCTCAACTTACGACCACAATTGAGCCCAGAACTTCTGTTGCGAAGCCAGAACCATTTGTTACGTGAGTTTTGCTCCATTTTACAACCTTTCTCGCCATAGTTGTTAAGTGAATCACGGCAGTTGTTAAGTTAGCAAGGCGGTCTTTAAGCACATGACACCCCCCCACCCCCAGGACACTGCAACCGTCATAAATATGACTCAGTTGTCAAACACCTGAATTTTGATCATGTGATCGTGGGGCTGTAATTGTGACAATAATAAGTGATCAGTCATATTTTTTTCAGTAACTTTGAACAGTAACTAAATCAACTGTTGTAAAGTCAAGGACTACCTGTCCTTTGAACAATTGATTGATTGCTGTCAATCCTGTGTCAATTCTTCATGATCACTTTGGAAGATTCTGTCCAGAATGCTCTTTTAGGACATCCACGGTTGCAATCAAATCCGTCCACTTTGCAGTTTTATTTATATTGATATATCCCTGTATTATTTTTATAAATAACTCAAAGCAGTGGTGAAATTTAAAATTTGTTACTACCGGATCTGTGGGCGTGGCTTGGCGGTGGTGGGGTAATGTGACTGGGTGGGTGTGGCCATTTATTTTATTTTTTTTTAGTTTTAAAAGCATTTTTTCTACAACCTCTTCGGCGAAGAGGTTGTAAAAAAATGCTTTCAAAAGACTCTGACGATCCCAGCTGAGTTGCCTGATCGGCAGAGGCTTTTTTTTCTTTTAAATGCCTCTGACGATCAGGCAACTCAGCTGGGATCATCAGAGGCATTTAAAAGAAAAAAGCCTCTGACGATCAGGCAACTCAGCTGTGATCGTCAGAGGCATTTAAAAGAAAAAGAGCCTCTGCCAATCAGGCAACTCAGCTGGGATCGTCAGAGGCATTTAAAAGAAAAAAAGCCTCTGCCGATCAGGCAACTCAGCTGGGATCGTCAGAGGCATTTAAAAGAAAAAAAGCCTCTGCCGATCAGGCAACTCAGCTGGGATCGTCAGAGGCATTTAAAAGAAAAAAAGCCTCTGCCGATCAGGCAACTCAGCTGGGATCGTCAGAGGCATTTAAAAGAAAAAAAGCCTCTGCCGATCAGGCAACTCAGCTGGGATCGTCAGAGGCTTTTAAAAGCATTTTTTCTACAACCTCTTCAGAGGTTGTAGAAAAAATGCTTTTAAAAGCCTCTGACGATCCCAGCTGAGCCGCACGATCATCAGAGGCTTTTTTTTTTTTACTTTTAAAAGCATTTTTTCGGCTGAAGACGTTGTAGAAAAAATGCTTTTAAAAGTAAAAAAAAAAAGCCTCTGATGATTGTGTGGCTCAGCTGAGGGGGGGGGGCAGGGATTTTTGCTACCGGTTCTCCGAACCACCCGCCTCCATTGCTACCGGATCGGGCGATCCGGTCCGAACCGGGAGCATTTCACCCCTGAACTCAAGGCAGAAAACATACTTAATATTTTTATTTATTTATTTTTATTAATTAAATTTATATACCGCCCTACTCCCGAAGGACTCAGGGCGGTGAACAGCCATAAAATAAAACATACAGATACAAAATTTAAAATAGAGATAAAACAAATTAAATAAATTTGGCTGAACCATTTTAAAACCCCAATAATTTAAAACCAAATTTAAAATTCCCATTTAAAAGAGGAAAATTTAGGTCAGGCCAGCTTGATGAAATAGGAACGTCTTAAGCGCGCGACGGAAGGTACGCAGATCCGGGATCCTCCGTATCTCCGGGGGGAGCTCGTTCCAGATCATAGGTGCCCCCACAGAGAAGGCTCTCCCCCTGGGGGCCGCCAGTCGACATTCCCCACAACCCCCTTGTGAGGTGGGCTGGGCTGAGAGTGGCTGGCTCAAAGTCACCCAGCCGACTTTCATGGCTAAGGCGGAACTAGAACTCGCCGTCTCCTGGAGATTGGCCCCAAAATCACCCAGTTCGGAGAGAGGGAGGGAAGTTACAGGAACATAAATGCCTACTGATGGTTTTAGAAAATGCATTTTGAAGCAACAAGGGTGATATGATAACGTATCCAATTATTCAGAGAACTGGTGGGATCCCGTTTATTGACGATGCTCGAGCCCAGCTAGACATGAATCTTGTCTGTTGGAGATCCTTTAATTTGGATTCTTGTCGCCAAGGGTCATTGCGCTCATTAGCCTCGTTATCTTGCTGTGATTCTCTTCGAGGACTGAATGGCTGACACGAGAATGTGATATATGTACGTCTTTATGTACCATTTTTGTCTCTCCTTTCAAGTTAAAAGTCACAGAATTAATATATAGTATAAACTCAGGCGTGTAATGTTGCGGGTGCGGCAACGCTGGAGGTTTTCAAAAAGAGACTGGACAACCATTTATCTGAAATTGTAGAGGGTCTCCTGTTTGAACAGCGGGTTGGACTAGAAGACCTCAAAGGTCCCTTCCAACTCGATTATTCTATTCTATTCCATTCCATTCTGTTCCGTTCCATTCCATTCTATTCCTATTATTTCTTTCATTCTATTCCTATTATTTCTATCATTCTATTCTATTCCATTTCTATTCTATTCCTATTATTTATTTCATTCTATTCTATTCTATTTATTTCTTTTCTACATGCTATTCTATTCCTATTTCTATTCTATTCCTATTATTTCTTTTTCATTCTATTCTATTCTATTCTTATTTCTATTTTCTACATCTATTCCATTTCTATTCTATTCCTATTATTTCTTTCATTCTATTCTATTCTATTTCTGTTTTCTACATGCTATTCTATTCTATTCCTATTCTATTCCTATTATTTCTTTCATTCTATTCTATTCTATTCCTGTTATTTCTTTCATTCTATTCTATTCTATTTCTACTTTCTACATCCTATCCTATTCTATTCCTATTCCTATTCTATTCCTATTATTTCTTTCATTCTATTCTATTCTATTCTATTCTATTCTATTCCTATTATTTCTTTCATTCTATTCTATTCTATTTCTACTTTCTACATGCTATCCTATTCTATTCCTATTATTTCTTTCATTCTATTCTATTATTCTGTTCTATTCTATTCTATTCCTATTATTTCTTTCATTCTATTCTATTCTATTTCTACTTTCTACATGCTATCCTATTCTATTCCTATTATTTCTTTCATTCTATTCTATTATTCTATTCTATTCTATTCGTATTCCTATTATTTCTTTCATTCTATTCTATTCTATTCTATTCTATTTCTATTTTCTACATGCTATCCTATTCTATTCCTATTCCTATTCTATTCCTATTATTTCTTTCATTCTATTCTATTATTCTATTCTATTCTATTCGTATTCCTATTCCTATTATTTCTTTCATTCTATTCTATTCTATTCTATTCTATTTCTATTTTCTACATGCTATTCTATTCCTATTTCTATTCTATTCCTATTATTTCATTCTATTCTATTCTATTCTATTCTATTCTATTCTATTCTATTCTATTCTATTCTATTCTATTCTATTCTATTCTATTCTGATTCTAATTCTAATTCTAATTCTGATTTCTACTTCCATTCCATCCAACTACCCCCCCCTCTCCCCCGCTCTGCCTTTCCAGCCGGCCTCGCCCCTTCCCCTCCTCGCTGGGCCTCCCTCCTCCTCCTTTGCCAAACGCCCTATTCAAAGCAGCGGGGCGGGTAGGCGGGGCTCCAGCCGTTTGCGGGACATGCCCGTCAGCCAATGGCAGAGCCGGTCCGAGCGGCCGAGGAGGCGGGCCCTGGCGAGGTCCGCGGGGTGGGCAAAGGTAAGAAGCAGCCGGCGCGCCAGTCGCCGCTTAGCCGCCTTGCAGGACGGAGCTCCGCAACAGGAGGAGCAGCAGCAGCAGAAGGACGAAGAAGGAGGGGGCGCGCCTAGCCCCGCCGGCCTGGGCGAGGAGGAGGCGGAGGACCGGGCACCGGCCGGTTCGGGCAAAGGCTGGCAAGCCGAGAAGCCGGTGAGTCTTGCGGGGGGGAAGAAGGCAAGTTTCTCCCGGCTGGGCGTGGAGGGAGGGAGGCGGCGGGGACCGGGCAAGGCAAGGCTCCGGGATCGCGATGCCCAGCCTGGGTAGGGAGGTAGGGCGAAGGTCGGGCTGCGATCCCGGGCCAAGCAAGCAGGCAGACGGGGAAACAATGCCCGGCCGCCCCGATCGCGCTTGGGGCGTCCCTGCCCAGCCCCTTGCCCAGCCCAGCTCCGCCGCGTTGGGTCGTTCATTCATTCGCCGCTCGGCTAACAAAGGCTCTTCGCTGCTGCCGCCGCTGCCGCCGCTGCTTTCCCTTAGCCAGCCCGAGGCGAGGCAGGCGGCGCTGATCGGGCTCGGGAGTGGGGAGAGCGCAGCCTTGCTTTGCCCTGCCCTGCTCTTGGGGAGCTGGTTTCTGGAGGTCCGGCTCCCAAAGGAGCCCCGTGGAAGTTTTGGATCTGCTGGACGACGACCCTGTAAGGTAGGCTGGGGAGGGACAGAGAGAGAGAGAGACAGACAGACAGACACAGAGAGAAAGAGAGACAGACAGACAGAGACAGAGAGAGAGAGAGAAAAAACAGAGAGAAAGAGAGAGAGAAACAGAGAGACAGAGAGAGAGAGAAAAAAAAGAGAAACAGTGACAGAGAGACAGACAGAGAGAAAGAAAGAGAGAGACAGACAGAGAGAGAAAGAAAGAAAGACACACAGAGAGAAACAGAGACCCAGAGAGAAAAAACAGAGAGAGAAAAAGAGGGAGAAACAGATAGAGAGAGAGAAAGAGAGAGAGAGAGAAAGAGACAGAGAGAGTGACAGAGACAGAGAAAGAGAAACAGAGACAGAGAGATAGAGAAAAAAGAGAAACAGTGACAGAGAGTGACAGAGAGACACAGAGAGACAGACACACAGAGAGAAAGAAAGAGACAGAAAGAAAGACACACAGAGAGAGAGAAACAGAGAGACAGAGAGAGAGAAAAACAGAAAGAGAGAGGAAAAGAGGGAGAAACAGAGACAGAGAGAGAGAAAGAGAGAGAGAGAAAAAGAGAGAAAAAGAGGCAGAGAGTGACAGAGAGAGATAGAGAAAAAAGAGAAAGAGTGACAGAGAGACACAGAGAGACAGACACAGAGAGAGACAGACAGAGAAAGAAAGAGACACAGAGAGAGAGAGAGAGAGAGAGAAACAGAGAGACAGAGAGAGAGAAAAACAGAAAGAGAGAGGAAAAGAGGGAGAAACAGAGAGAGAAAGAGAGAAAAAGAGAGAGAGATAGAGAAAAAAGAGAAACAGTGACAGAGAGACAGAGAGAGAGAGAGAAAGAGAGAGACAGAGAGAGAGAAAGACACACAGAGAGAAACAGAGACAGAGAGAGAGAAAGAGAGAGAGAGACAAAAAGAAAAAGAGATCGAGAGAGAGAGAGAGAAAGAGAAACAGACACAGAGAGAGACACACACAGACACACAGAGAGAAACAGAGAGAGAGAGACAGAGAGAGGGAGAGAGAGAGAAAAGAGAGTCTCAAAGTCACCCTCTCAAGTTCTCTACTGGGTCAGGGTGTGTTGGGCAATGCAGGAATCCCGGTCCAGAAATCCGTTCCGCTGACTCCTCTTCTTAACCCATTTAAACCAGGGGGATTAGAAGGCCAGGATTTAATGAACTAGGTTGGTTTTAACCAGGGTTAATATATTTCTGCTGGCCTTGGGGATTTTCCCTCCCCCCCCCAACTCAGCCTGTTTGGTTTAGTAGTTGATGGTGCGAAAGATTGTGTAATTTCCCCCCATTTGGAGAGAAGCTGCCCCTTAAATCTTAAAAATTTTCCATGGTTGGCTGGATTAAGCAGGGTTGGAAAGCAAAAAAGCGAGTTTTTGGGAGTGAGATGGGCAGGGTATAAATTAAATTAAATAATTAGATTAAATTCCGCCATCAGATTAAATTAAAGAATTAAATTAAACTAAATGATTAACAGAGTTGGAAGGGACCTTGTAAGTCATCTAGTCCAACTGTCCTCCCACCCAAGCAGGAGATTAAATAAAATAAAATAATTACATTAAATTAATAAATGGAAGTGATGTGGTGAGTTTTGGGTTTGCCAAAGCTTGCACTGTGGATAAAACAAAAAGTTATTCAGGTTTGCCCAAACATATTTTAGCACCTCTGGTCATTAATAAACGCTTAGATCGATGGAATGATAATTAAAGCTTCCTGTACATGGGCATGACCGGGATCATACATCATGCTAACCCGGTTCGATTAAACCGTTTCGGATTAGCCACACACAAGACATTCCTCCACACAATTCATTTCCAAGCCACAGTGCTGAATTTCATAGTAGCCCCTTTTCCCCAAATAATTTATCTGAGAGTTTTGCCTAAATTAGCTCTTGTGTGTATTTCTCAAGCTAATCCGAATTCTGAAGAATTTGCATTTTGTAAATGCAGCTTTGTGCATTTTCCAATGCTTTGGTTATGTTTGGGAACTTTAAATCCCCAAACGTAACCAAATTCTATAAAGGAATATAGAATCCTTTAGCAGGGGCTGATGATAGCGAAATAATTCTTTAACCATTGCAGTGCTTACAAAATGATTAGTGTAATAATAATAATAATAATAACAATAACAATAACAACAACAACAATAATAATAATAATAAAAAATTGCCGGACTTGAACATTTTGACTCTACAAAAAACCACCTTACTTGGAACAGCTTACATCCTCCGACGACACCTTAACAGTTCCTAGGTCCTTGGTTAGGACTCGAGCTGCTGAGCTATTAACCGGCCTCAAAGGCTGTGAATCTCACCAAAGATTAACTAACAACAACAACAACAACAACAACAACAACAACAACAACAACAACAATAATAATAATAATAATAGACAAACAAACAGTTTGATAAACAAACTGACTACCTACAACGCCATGACCGCGTTGCTAAGATAACTGGAAATTGTGCCAGAAGTTTGGATTTCAGTCCAGCAAAAACCACTGGGAACATCAGGTTGAGAAAGTTTTAGAGAATGAGAAACTCAAGATCTTGTGGGACTTTAGGATTCAGACTGACAGGCACTTGGTCCACAACACACCTGACATAACAATAGTTGGAAAGAAAAAAGTATGGTTCATTGACATTGCAATACCTGGTGATGCACGGATTGAAGATAAGCAGCAAGAAAAAATCACAAAATACCGGGACTTGCAAATTGAAGTTGAGCGACTGTGGAAAAAGAAATCGTGTGTTGTCCCGATTATAATTGGAGCCCTTGGGGCAATACCCAAAGGGCTACCCCGCTATTTAGAAATTCTAAATTTGCCGGACTTAAACATTTTGACTCTACAAAAAACCACCTTACTCGGAACAGCTTACATCCTCCGACGATACCTTAACAGTTCCTAGGTCCTTGGTTAGGACTCGAGCTGCTGAGCTATTAACCAGCCTCAAAGGCTGTGAATCTCACTAAAGATTAAATAATAATAATAATAATAATAATAATAATAATAATAATAATAATAATATATTTTAAGAAGATACTTGGTTGATACTTAGGACGTTGGCAGCAACCCGTATCAACCATTAGCACCAGTCACTCGTATTTGTGACACATTTTTAAATAATCAGTTGACTGGGTTTCGTGTTTAATGAATAAAAGAGATAATAATAATCATGATGATGAAGATGATGCTGGTGGCAACCCGTATCAACCATCAGCGCTAGTCAATAATATTTGTGACATTTTAAATGTTCTGTTGACTGAGTTTCATGTTTAATGAATAGAAGTTTATAATATATCATTATAATAATGATAATGATAATAATATAAATAATAAAAAATCTCCTGTAAAGAATCTCCACTGATTTAATGCCCCCTGCCCAGAAGAGCAAGGATCAATGGAAATTATAGTGTTTTCCAACCTCAGCAGTTTTCAGATTTGCGGAATTGAGCTCTCAGAATTCCCTGAGGAATTCTGGGAATTGAAGTCCACACGTCTTAAAATTTACTGAGGTTGAGAAAAATTGGTTTATTCCTCAGGTTGGGGGGTCAAAGGTCAAAGATCGACAGAGGCTCTATCCCTCTTGTACTTTAAACCTCTTTTTTTTTTGCTGCAAACTCCTCTTACTTTAAACCCATGAAAGATACAACTTTCCATAATCCTAATTATGCCAAAGTTTATGGCATCTTCCCCCATTATTCTGATACCATCACGGGCCAGCATTGCAAAGCAGTCAGTCCTTGATTTACGACCATTCCTTTAGTGACTGTTCGGAGTTACACCAGTACTGAAAAAAGTGACTTATGACCGGTCTTCACACTTAACGACGATCAAAATTCAGACGCATAGTAAGTGGCTCATATTTATGACAGTCGCAGCGTCCTTGGGGGGTGGGTGTCACCCGATCCCCTTTTGCGACCTGACAAGCAAAGTCCACAGGGAAGCCAGATTCACTTAGCAACCGTGCTACTAACTTAACAACTGCGGCGGTTCGCTTAACAACGGTGGCAAGACAGATCGTAAAATGGGGCGAAACTCACTGAACAGCTGTCTCGCTTAGCAACATAAATATTGGATTCAGTTGTGGTCGTAGGTACAGATTTACCTGTACAGGTAGGTAGGTCTGATTTTATGATTATCATTGAGCCCAGAATTATGGTCGTAAGTCTTACCTGTTGGAAATTTTGGGCTCAGTTGCGGTCATAAGTAGAGAACTACCTGTAATGCATTAACTGAATCTGGCTCCCCCGTTGTCTTTACTTGTCCGAAGGTCGCAAAAGGAGATCGCTTGACCCCGGGATAGTGCAACCATCATAAATACAGGTCAGCGGCCCACGTCCAAATTTTAATCATGTGACCATTGGGATGCTGCAATGGTCATAAGTGTGAAAAAATGGTCATAAGTGAAATTTTTTCCCCAGTGCTGTTTTAACAGCAAACGGTCCTTAAGCAAATGGTTGTAAGTCCGGGACTATTTGGGGTACATGATTTGCCCTTGGTTGGTACATAAGAAATCAATGCATCGTGGTTTGTGGGTTCGCAAATTATGTGGCATGCATCGGACCCACAAGCTGGTTAATCTTTGGGCAAGAGGGATTTTTTAAAAAAATAAATAAAATAAAATGAATGCAGAGCTCAGCTATTTTTAAACGCTTAGTGGAAGGAAAGCTTTACGGAAAGCTTTCTATCGCTCCCTGTTTAACGACGTGGGTGGCTTTGCAATCCAAAAGTTGACCGTCTTCCAGATGTGTGGACTTCAACTCCCAGAATTCTTGGCAGCCTCCCTGCTGCTCCTGCGGGAAAGGGCTTGGCTGAGCGGCTGAAGTGTGGCTGCCGCCTGTTTTTAGCCTTTGATTATTTCCTTCATGTCTGGGTTGCTGGTCATCTCCTCTTTAAATATTACCAGCCAAGTCTGAATTGGCTTTAACCAGTTCAGCTACGGAGCATCAAAACCTCTTTCTTCGAATTTCTCTTGCAAATCTGGCAAACGTTGCTTCTTGAGAAGGTTCCTTCTTTCAAACATTGGTTAGAATTCGCTGAGATTTATTGGTTAGACTGAAATGAACCCTCTCCCTAAATCCAGGGGGGAGGGCGTCCAACCAGGGCAATTTTAAGATCTGTGGACTTCAACTCCCAGAATTCCCAAGCCAGCCATACTCGTTCCTTCTTTCCTTCCTTCCTTCCTTCTTTTCTTCCTCTTTTCCTTCCTTCTTCCTTCCTTCCTCTTTCTCTCCTTCCTTCCTTCCTCCTTTTCTTCCTCCTCTTCCCTCCCTCCCTCCCTTTTTTCTCTCCTTCCTTCTTTCTTCCTTCCTTCCTTCCTCCTTTTCTTCCTCCTTCTCCCTCTCTCCCTTCCTTCCTTCCTCTTTCTCTCCTTCCTTCCTCCTTCCTTTCCTTCCTTCTTCCCCCTTCCCTCCTTCCTTCTTCTTTCTCTCCATCCTCCCTCCCTCTCTCCCTCCTTTCTTTCCTTCCTTCCTCTTTTCCACCTTCCTTCTTTCCTCCTTCCTTCCTTCCTCCTTTTCTTCCTCCTTCTCCCTCCCTCCCTCCCTCCCTCCCTCCCTTCCTCTTTCTCTCCTTCCATCCTCCTTCCTTTTCTTCCTTCTTCCCTCCTTCCCTCCTTCCTTTTTCTTTCTCTCCATCCTCCCTCTCCCTCCTTTCTTTCCTTCCTTCCTCCTTTCCTTCTTCCTTCCTTCTTCTTTCTCTCCATCCTTCCTTCCTCCTTCCTTTCCTTTCCTCCTTCCTTCCTGTTTCTCTCTTTCCTCCCTCCCTCCTCCCTCCCTCCTTCCTCTTTCTCTCCTTCCTTCCTTCCTTCCTTCCTCCCTCCCTCCTTCCTTCCTTCCTTCCCTCCTCCCTCCCTCCCTCCCTCCCTCCTTTCCTTCCTCCCTCCTCCCTTCCTCCTTCCCTCCCTCCCTCTTTCTCTCCTCCCTCCCTCCCATCCATCCATGCTGGCTGGGGAATTCTGGGAGTTGAAGTCCACAGGTCTTAAAAGTTGCCAAGGTTGGAGACCCCTGTTCCAGAGCTTTTTCTGGCTTCAAATGCTGCCACGGTTTTCTGAATGAATTGTGGTGTTCTCGAGATTTTTTGGAAGGCCCATCCGTCTTGGTGGGTGGCTGGTGGCTCTGGTTAAGATCGAGGAATCCTGACAGGCAACGAGTTGGGTTTTTCATTGATGCCTCCTAACGAGAACCATGTGTGACATCCCAAGCGAGCAAGCAAGCTGCATTCGTTTATTCCTTTTCCTTTCTTTTTTCCCTGCCCTCTCCCTGCTTAAGCCTCCCCTCTCAATTCCGCAAACCGGGTTTTTCCATCGAAGGAAGACCAGAATGCAAAAATGTTAAGTTTTCATCCTCGTGACCTGAGTATCCCTGATTGCTTGAATTTTAGTAATAAACCCTCTCGCCGGCCATTGGAATACAGGTTGTCCTCGGCTGAACGACCACAAGTGAGGCCAATATTCCAATTGAGCCAGTGATGGAATTCAGCTGGTTCTATCCGGTTTGGGCGAATTGGTAGCGGCGGCTGTGGGAAGCTCCGCCCACCCACCCAGACATCATCACATCCCGTTTTTTACCCCCCGCGTATGCATGCTCACATTTGTAGCGAAGGTAAGTGAATACCACTCCTGAATGGAGCCCAATATTCCTGTTGCTAAGTGAGACAGTTGAGACATTTTACGACGTTCCTTGCCGCAGTTGTTCAGCGAATCCGTGCAGTTGTTAAGTTAGTAACACGGTTGTTAAGTGAGTCCGGCTTCCCCGTGGACTTTGCTTGTCAGGTCGCATGACCTCTCCCCCCCCCCCCCACTCCCGATGCTACAACTGTCGTAAATACGAGTCAGTTGCCAAGCATCTGAATTATGATCGCGCGATCATGGAGATGCCGCAACGGTCGTAAGTGTGAAAAACTTGAGTGAACGGTCACTAAACAAACTCGGGTCACAAAAGGAGATCACGTGACACACACACACACACCGTGATTGTTGTGGCCCCGCCCTCCGAGCCTATCTCATCGGAGGAAGAAAGCTCCGAACATGAGGAAGAGGAGTCAGCCAGGCCTCCCTCTCCAGGCCCCTCCCCTCTGGCACTGTCTCAGGAGCCGGCCGAGGGAGAGGAGATTAGCCAGGAGCCAGGTGTCTCGGATGAGAGCGAAGGAGAGCCGTCATTCCTGGACGCACGCCAACGAAGGCGTGATAAACGGTTGCAGCAGTTAAGGAGGCGTGCTAGGGATTAGAACTGAGTCACTGGACCACACCCCAGAGACTATATAAGAGAGGGTGGTGGCTGGTAAAACTCCGTGACGAACAAAAACGAACTTTGGCTAGTCACTTGAACAACGTCTGAAGCTGCCGAAAGGGATATTGTTTTGCTGGACTATTTGCAATGCGTATGTAATTTTATGTTATCTGTTGCAGTAATTTTATGTTATCTGTGGCAGACGGTGATTATATTGCTGCCAAGTTTGAGATAACGACCTGTGTGCGTGCCAAGTACTTTCTTAACCCTCGGCTGGCTGTGTTTGTGTGTGTGTGTGTGGACGGGGACAGATCAGTGACGCTGCAACCGTCATAAATATGAGTCAGTTGCCAAGCGGCTGAATTTTTATTATGTGACCGTGGGGCTACAGCAATGGTCGTAAATCTGAAGACTGGTCCTAAATCGCTTTTTTCAGTGGTGGTGTAACTTTGAATCATCACTTAAAAAAAACAGCTGTAAATCAAGGATTACCTATATCTAAAGGTAATCTGCTTGGCAACTGACTGACATTTATGACAGTCGCAGTGTCCTGGGCTCACATGATCTCCTTTTGCAACCTTCTGATGAGCAGATTCATTTAATGACCGTGTGACTAATTTAAGAACGGCAGTGGTACACTTACCAACCGTGAAAAATCAGAAAAATCATAAAACGGGGCAAAACTCACTTAACAAATGTCTCACTTAGCAACATAAATTCTGGGCTCACTTCTTGTAAGTCGAGGACTACCTGTAATGCAGTGGGGGGGTTGGGTTTCTAGGCTGCCCAGTGGAATAGCTACCTCGATTTTCTCTATATAATATTATTATTATTATTATTATTATTATTATTATTATTAATAATAATAATAATAATAATAATAATAATAATAATAATAATAATAATTGCAAGATAGTTTCAACCCGCTGAATCAGGTTGACAAAACAGACTTAAATTGCCTTTTTCACACAACTAACTGGAATTAGGAGACAATATTTTTATAAGCTTTCTCTCCACAATGAGCGGTTATCCTGTTACGAAAGACGAATTGCTCAAGTTGTGCGAATGGCTGCAGGCGTCCTGGTTGTGAGGCATACTCAGTGCATCACACAATTGTTGCTGTGTGTAACTTTCCGGTTGGTCTCTCTTTAGCACAGGGTTTCTTAACCTTGGCAGCTTTTAAGTTGGGTGGACTTCAATTCCCAGAATCCCCCAGGAAGCGGTTAGAGTCCTAACATCTTAAAGCAGGCCGGCTAGGGAATTCTGGGAGTTGAAGTCCAAACATTTTCCCCCTGTGAAGGATATATAATTTGTATACTGGTTTTTTGGGGGGCTGTTGTTCTTTTTAAGTGTTGTGAGTTGTCCAGAGTCACTTAGAGACGAATAAATTGAATAAACGAATGGGTGGATAGAAACTCACAGGATATTTTTGGGGTTTCTCTCGTTTTCTCAGCCCAGGCCTTCCTCGCAGGGTTATTGAGAGGATAAAATTAAAGGGAACTTGCTTGGGACCTTGGAAAAAAAGACGATATAATTGATAAATAAAGTTTGGGTATGCTTATAGACTTCTAATGAGATGCCCAGTTCTTTTACGCATCCCAGAAGTAAATATGTGAAGATTGCTGTAGTTTTAATTTGGTAAAAATATGCGAAATGAGGGTGGGTGCAATTTTATTCAAAGGAAATCATCAAATCTTTTGAAATCTTTATCCCAAAGTCGATTCATCCCAAAGCACGTGTGAAATTTGGTTTTTTTAGCATAGCAACACCAGTTATCTCTTTCGATTGGGAGATTTTTCCTTCCTTCCTTCCTTCCTTCCTTCCTTCCTTCCTTCCTTCCTTCCTTTCTTCCTTCTTTCCTTCCTTCCTCCCCTCTCCTCCCCTCCCCTCCCCTTCCTTTCATATATATTACATTTTATGAACTGGAAAACGATACAACAAGGCTGCCTTTGTGGGTGGAAATACGCAGGACGCAATTTTCACTCTTGGTGACTGTTTGAATTTCCTCTCCTTGTGGTATCCCCCATAACGAATTGCTGACGCCAAGTGGGTTTAGGTTGGCAGATCTGAGAAACTGCACGGCTTCCTGATCTGAATTCATTTTCCTAATTTACTAATTTAACAAATTCAACACAAGCCAGGAATAGGGAGGGAGGGAGGAAGGAAGGAAAAGAAGAGGGAGGGAGGGAGGGAAAGAAGGAAGACAAAAGGAAAGAGGGACGGAAGGAAGGAAAGGAGGGAGAGGGAAGGAAGAGAAAAGGGGAAGGAGGGAAGGAAGGAAAGGAGAGAGAGAAGAGGGACAGAGGGAGGGAAGAGAAAAGGGGAACTAGGCAGAGAGGGAAGGAAGGAAGAGAAAGAAGGAGGGAGGGAGTGAAGGAAGGAAGAAAAAGGGAAGGGAGGGAGAGGGAAGGTAGAGAAAAGGTGAGGGAAGGGAGGGAGAGAGGGAAGGAATAGGGTGGGAAGGAAGAGAAAAGGGGAAGGAGGGAGAGAGGAGAGGAAGGAAGGCAGAGAAGAGGGAGGGAGAAAAGGGGGAGGGAGGGAAGGAAAGAAGAGAAAGGGAAGGAAAGAAGGGACAGAAGAGGGAAGGAGAGGGAAGGAAGAAGGAAGGAAGGGGAGAGAAGGAAGGAAGAGAAAAGGGGAAGGAAGGGAGAGAAGAGGGAGGGAGAGAGAAGGAAGGAAGAAGGAAGGAAGGGGAGGGAAGGAAGGAAGAGAAAAGGGGAAGGAAGGGAGAGAAGAGGGAGGGAGAGGGGAGGGAGGGAAGGAAGAGAAAAGGGGAAGGAAGGAAGGGAGAGAAGAGGGAAGGAAGGAAGAAGGAAGGAAGGAAGAGAAAAGGGGAAGGAAGGGAGAGAAGAGGGAGGGACAGAGGGAAGGAAGGAAGAGAGAGAGAAGGTGAAGGGAAGAGGGAAGGAAGGAAAGAAATTACGGCAGTTTTGCTGCTTTTTTGCCCTACGACGGAGCTAAAATAATTGCATCCCAATTGCTGCGCAAGCAGTTTGGATGATAAGGGGACCATTGATGAAAAGCTGGGCTGTTTTTCCTCTCGTTTCCTGTCTTAATTAATTTTCTGCTTACCGTGTTTCACAACGGCAGCCGTGATCCTAAACGGAATCTGACAACTTGGTCCTGAGGTGGCTGGCACTGGATGAGTCCGAGCAAGAGGCAGAGAAGCATCTGTCTGGTGTGCTTTCATTTGCCTCTCTGTATTGAGAAGGGGGGGGTGAGCTGGATGGCCTCTAGGGACCTTCAAGGCTACGAAGGTGGTCTCTTTTGCAAGGATCCCAGCAGCCGGCCTAATGCCTTGAAAATGTATTTAGACACGGGCCTGTCACGTGGCTTGGCTGGTGAGCTGTAGTCTTATTGTTGCTCACTTCTATTACGGCACGAAGAAAAGGATTTTTATGGGAATTTTATGAAAATCTAGAGATGCAATACTTTTATTGAGCCAACTGATTTTGTGTCTGTGTGATGTGCGTGTTTGTGTACGTGTGTGTGTGTGTGAAAGGAAATTCTTTGGCATCTCAAGACCCCTTCATCAGATTTAGTAAAAAATAATTTAGTATTTTTTGCCTGCCTTCCTGCCTGCCTGCCTGCCTGCCTGCCTGCCTATCTATCTATCTTCTATCTATCTATCTATCTATCTATCTATCTATCTATCTATCCATCCATCCATCCATCCATCCATCCATCCATCCATCCATGTATCATCTATCATCTATCTATCTATCTATCTATCTATCTATCTATCTATCTATCTATCTATCGTCTGTCTGTCTATCTATCTATCTATCTATCTATCTATCTATCTATCTATTGTCTGTCTGTCTATCTATCTATGTCTATCTATCTATCTATCTATCTATCTATCTATCTATTTATTGTCTGTCTGTCTGTCTATCTATCTATCGTCTGTCTGTCTGTCTGTCTATCTATCTATCTATCTATCTATCTATCTATCTATCTACCTATCTATCTATAATCTATCTTATCTATCGTCTATCTATCGTCTGTCTGTCTGTCTATCTAGCTATCGTCTGTCTATATCTATCTATCTATCTATCTATCTATCTATCTATCTATCTATCTATTTATTGTCTGTCTGTCTATCTATCTATCTATCTATCTATAATCTATTTTATCTATCGTCTATCTATCGTTTGTCTGTCTGTCTATCTAGCTATCGTCTGTCTATCTATCTATCTATAATCTATCTATCTATCTATCTATCTATCTATCTATCTATCTATCTATCTATCTATCTATCTATCTATCTATCCAAAGACTGAAGGGGACATAATGAGCTGTTCACTCATTATCTTGGCATAGAACTTCAACACCAATCCTATATTTAAAGTTGTGACTCAGGGCAGCACAATATGCGGATGACTTAAATTGTGATTTCTTTTTATTTATAATGCCTGAATCATCTTCACCAAGTTTACTGCTGGTTTACTTTATCACCCAGGGACGCCTCTGTGCAATTCTTCCATTTTATTTTTTTTTGTGGCTTTTATCGATATAGGAGAAAATAGCAAATATTGAATGCAGAACTATAGTTGAGTACTACTTATAACCTACTTGAATTATAACCATTCGTTTAGTGACCATTCAAAGTTACGACAGCACTGAAAAAAAAGTGACTTATATGGCCCTTTTTGCACACTTACAACCATTGAGCACCTCCATAGTCACGTGATCAAAATTCAGACCACTGACTCATATTTATGACGGTTGCAACGTCCCAGGGATTACGTCATCCCCATTTGCGACCTTCTGACAAGCAAAGACAGTGGGGAAGCCGGTTTCACTGACTAACTTAAGAACTGCAGTGACTCACTTAACAACTGCGGCAAGGAAGTTCGTAAAATGGGGCAAAGTTCACTCAACAGACGTCTCACTTAGCAACCTGGGCCTCAATTGTGGTTGTAAGTGGAGGGTCACTTCTATTTTTGGGCGGGGGAGGAGTCTGTCATAACTTCAAACGGTTGCTAAGCGACGGTCATAAGTCGAGGACTGCCTGTATCCGATACAGGCAACCTTTCCTGGCATTATCAAACGATTCTGCTTTTTCTACTTGTTAATTCAACCGCATTTTTGGCACAGACTCTGCCTTGGGCCTCATTAGAAGCGGTAATTCAGCCGATCCTCAACGTGGAAA
Organism: Pantherophis guttatus; assembly: GCF_029531705.1. Next base: position 1,103,726 of record NW_026844124.1, read on the forward strand.
GTGGTTTTATGAGGTCACATGTGATCCCATGCAAGAAACGTTCTGTGTTTCCTCAAAGCAACTTTTTTTCCCATGCGTGATGCATTGCATGTGATGTCCCACCGAGAAACGTTGGTTGTCTGATAATGGATTGATGTGGTTTGTAGAAGGGGGGAGGAAGTGACATCATCGTGGCTTGTCCCGGATGTCTGTGCATAAATGGGGCCTTTTGAGGATTACAGAAGGAATTTTCACAGCCGACGTTGAGCTTGTTGGGTTCGAAAGACCTCACTTTTAAAAAAAAACTGTTTATTTTCCTTAACATACAGAGCTTTATGAATAGGGCATTGTCTGGGTTAATTTGTTTACATAATAGTATAGTATATAATACACTGCTCAAAAAACTAAAGGGAACACAAGCAGAAGACATCCGAGATCTGAATGAATGAAATAGCCTTATTAAATACTTCGTTTGTTACATACAGTAGTTTTGTGTTCCCTTTAGTTGTTTGAGCAGTGTATAAACTACTGTATGTAAAGAACAAAGTATTTAATAAGACTATTTCTTTCATTCAGATCTCGGATGTCTTCTGCTTGTGTTCCCTTTAGTTTTTTGAGCAGTATATAATAATATATTAAATGTAAAACATACATAATAGAGTAGAGTAGAGTAAAGTAGAGTAGAGTAGAATAGAATAGAAGAATGGAAGGGAAGAGAAGAGAAGAGAATACACAATGAATAGAGTAGAGTAGAGTAGAATAGAATAGAATAGAATAGAATAGAATAGAATAGAATAGAATAGAATAAAGGAAGGGAAGGGTGGGAAGAGAAGAGAAGAGAAGAGGATACAGGAAGAGAATACAGAATGAATAGAGTAGAGTAGAGTAGAATAGAATAGAATAGAATAGAATAGAATAGAATAGAATAGAATAGAATAGAATAGAATAGAATAGAAGAAGGGAATAGAATAGAATAGAATAGAATAGAATAGAATAGAATAGAATAGAATAGAATAGAAGAAGGGAATAGAATAGAATAGAATAGAATAAGGGAAGGGAAGGGTGGGAAGAGAAGAGAAGAGGATACAGGAAGAGAATACAGAATGAGTAGAGTAGAATAGAGTAGAGTAGAAGAGAAGAGAAGAGAATAAGAGAAGAGAAGAGAAAAGAGAAGAGAAGAGGATACAGGAAGAGAATACAGAATGAATAGAGTAGACGAGTAGAATAGAATAGAATAGAATAGAATAGAATAGAATAGAATAAGGGAAGGGAAGGGAAGAGAAGAGAAGAGAAGAAGAGAATACAGGAAGAGAATACAGAATGAATAGAGTAGACGAGTAGAATAGAATAGAATAGAATAGAATAGAATAGAATAGAATAGAATAGAATAAGGGAAGGGAAGGGAAGAGAAGAGAAGAGAAGAAGAGAATACAGGAAGAGAATACAGAATGAATAGAGTAGAGTAGAATAGAATTTTTTATTGGCCAAGTGTGATTGGACACACAAGGAATTTGTCTTGGTGCATAAGCTCTCAGTGTACATAAAAGGAAAGATACGTTCATCAAGAATCATAAGGCACAACACTAAATGATAGTTAAGTGTTGTGGGAGCTTCATCACTGGAAGCTTTCAAGAAGAGACTGGACTGCCATTTGTCAGAAATGGTGTAGGGTCTCCTGCTTGGGTGGGGGGTTGGACTAGATGACCTCCAAGGTCCCTTCCAACTCTGTTAATCTGATCTATTTACCGTTTTTATTTATTTATTGAAAATATTTTTACGGCCGCTCCACTTTCACGCATTTGCCTTTGCATCACTGGTTTAAACCACCAGAACCGGGTCGAGCTAACCAGGTTTAAAACTTGGTTTAGCTAATGCAAAGCCTCGTCCTTAACAGAATTGATGAAGCTAACTGTGTGAACAAAAAACTCTCGGGTCTCACATAAAAGGGAAATTCAGAAAAAAATATATATGAAGCTTTAAAAAAAATTGCCTATAAAAAGTCGTTCTCCATGTCAAATTTGGAGAGCTTTCGGCTTGATTAAAATCTTGCTTTTCTGGATCTCGAGGGACCGAGACGCGATCCCAGACGAAAACGTTCAGGATTATTTCTCTGATCTAGTTTTCATAAGGGACAGTTTTATTTCTTAAATGGGCCTGTGTGGTTTCACTCAACCTTCCAGTGCAGCTGTAATCTTAGCTGTAATCCTCTTGGCTGAGGATTGCACATTTATTTATACGGTGACTTGATAGCTCTTAAAAATAGCCCTGAATAAAATGCAGCGTATTGGGACGGTCCATTTCCTGATTGAAAGCCTCTCGATTCGCCCAAATAAAATGTCTACTCGAAAGCAAGAAAATTATATTTTGAAAGAGGAAATTGCGAGCAATTTCTGTACGTAGGTTTAAAAAGGATCTGCGGTGCGTGATTATTATTATTATTATTATTTGCTCCAAAATATTGGTCAGAGAAGCTTCTGCAATATTTATTGCAGGAGATTTCTTTGAGGTCAGCGGCTGACATTAAAGTGGAATTGCTCCCTGGGGGACGTCCTTGGAATTGAAGTCGGTCTAAAGTTATTGTGATGGCCACCCCAAAGCAAAGATTTATCGGTCAGGTATTATTGGAAACATCCCTTAATTGCCAAAATAAAAATAAAATAAGAATGAAAAATCCATGGTGGCAATTTAAGAACTGCCCTAGTCATCTTAAAGCCAATGGAGAAAATGTGCATGGGAAATCCTTATCTTACGATGACCATGGAGCCCAAAATGTCCCGTTACTAAGCAAGACAGTTGTGAAGTGAGTTTCTGCGGTCATTTTACGACCTTTCTTGACCAAAGTTGTTAAGTTAGTAACAAAGTTGTTCAGTGAATCTGGCTTCCCCGTTGACTTTGCTTGTCAGGAGGTCACTAAAGGAGACCACAAGATTCCCCGGGACACTGTAAGCGTCGTAAATATGAATCAGTTGCCAAGCATCTGAATTGTGATCACGTGACTATGGAGATGCCGCAACGGTCGTAAGTGTGAAAAACTTTAGTGAACGATCACTAAATGAACTGTTGTAAGTCGAGGACTGCCTGTATCTGTAATCTCACCACAGTAATCATATCTTATAATTTACGGTGAATGCATTTTATGAATATGATCATGGTTTATCACTGGTTGCTTGTTATGTACACAGAGAGCTTATGCAACGGAGACAAATTCCTTGTGTGTCCAATCACACTTGGCCAATAAAGAATTCTATTCTATTCTATTCTATTCTATTCTATTCTATTCTATTCTATTCTATTCTATTCTATTCTATTCTAATTCATTACTCTAGTAATTCTTCTATTCTTCTATTCTATTTTATTAATTATTATTCTATTCTATTCTAATTCTATTCTATTAATTATTATTCTATTCTATTATTCTATTCTATTCTATTAATTATTAATCTAATCTATTCTATTATTCTATTTTATTTTATTAATTATTCTATTCTGTTCTATTCTATTCTAATTATTCTATTCTATTAATTATTCTATTCTATTAATTATTATTCTATTATTCTATTCTATTAATTATTCTATTCTATTCTAGTTCAGAAGCAAATTTCAGAGCTTAAAATAGCATTACGTATCATAAACGTGGCTACTTCTGTGAATAAAGCGAAAGGAAAATAGAAAAATTCTATTCTATTCTGTCGCGTTCCGTTCCATTCTGAAATAATCTCCCATGTTTTTTTAAAAAGAAAGTTCGCTCAGATGTAGTTAATTTTCCATCATAAATACAATGGATCAGGAATTCCAGAATTATTATTATTATTATTTAAAAAAAAAAACAACCTAACAAATTCCACGGTCTGAAAAACTTTGAAGAGAGTTGTTCTAGCAAAGTTCTCTCAGCGCTACCACGATTGTTTAACTGGGTGTATTTTGCATCTGCAGTGACTTTGCAAACCCCTCACATGCCCCTAATTTTAATTCCCCCCCCCCGTCCCCGGAGATGAGAAGTTGCTGGTAGCGGCTGACACTTGTCTGCGGTTACTTCTCCCTCTGGATTTTGGCTGCCATTGTCCAAAGGCACTCAAGCATACCTCTGTGGTGGGAGGGACTAGAAACTTGCTTTTCTGCTAAATGGGTGGGTTTTTGGAGGTGGAACGGAGGAAAATAAAAAGGGGGAGGTTGAATTTATTTATTCATTTTTGCTGAGTCTCACATTCTTTGTGTGCTGTTTGGAGGGAATGACACATGGGTACTTCTGAGTTGGAGTCAACAGAGGGGCTGAGGAGAATTCCCCAAGGGGTAGTCCTCGATTTACAACAGTTCATTTAGTGACCGTTCAAAGTTACGACATCGCTGGGGGAAAAAAAAGAGACGGCCACTTTTCACACTTAACGACCGTGGGCAGCCTCCCCACGGATCAAAATTCAGACGCGTGGCAACCGATTCATATTTATGACGGGATCCCCTTTTGCGACCTTCTGAGAAGCAGAGTCAATGGGGGAAAGCCGGATTCACTTAACAACCGTGTGGCTAACTGAACATCAGTGATGATTCGCTTAATACGTGGCGCTCCCATGTAACACCTCTCCTGCGCGAGCTGCACTGGCTCCCGGTGGTCTTCCGGGTGCGCTTCAAGGTTTTGGTTACCACCTTTAGAGCGCTCCATGGCTTAGGGTCTGGTTATTTACGGGACCGCCTGCTGGCGCAAACGGCCTCCCACCGGCCGGTACGCTCTCACAGAGAGGGACTCCTCCGGGTGCCATCGGCTAAACAATGTCGGCTGGCGGCCCTCAGGGGGAGAGCCTTCTCTGTGGGGGCACCTACTATCTGGAACGAGCTCCCCCCGGAGATACGGAGGATCCCGGATCTACGCACCTTCCGCCGCGCTCTTAAGACCTTTTTATTTCGCCAGGCTGGTCTGGCCTAACCTTTCCCATTCTTTTTTAATGTAAATTTTAATTTGTTCTTAACTTGGGGTTTTAAATTTGTCTTGCCTTAAATTGATTTAATTCGATTTTATTTCTGTTCTTAATTTTTGTATTTTACATGTTTTATTTTGTGCCTGTTCACCACCCTGAGTCCTTCGTTAGTAGGGCGGTATACAAATTAAATTATTATTACTATTATTATTATTATTATTATTATTATTATTATTATTATTATTATTATTAATATTATTAATAACTGTGGCAGGAAAGGTCATAAACGGGGGATAAAATTCATCTGAGGAATGTCTCGCTTAGGAACAGAAATGTTGGGGTGTATGTCGTGGCCGATCTATAGGGCAGCGGCTGGACATCTTGCCGACCACCGAAGTGTTTTTAAGCAGAGAGCCATTTGTCTGGAATGGTAGAGGGTCTGCTGCTTGAGTAGGGGGTTAGACTAGATGACCTCTGAGGACCCTCCCAACTCTTGTTATTCCGTATTCTTCTTCTTCTTTAAGGTTTCTTGACTCCTTCCTTAACAAGCGTCCAGGTTCTTTTTTTTTTTCTTCCCTTGAAATTTATACCGACTAATCCTGCCGAAGGCCTGCTTGCCGAGGCTCCCATGAATTATAAATGCTCGCCTTTTACGAGGTCTTCTGAGGGAAAAATGCAGATAATTGGAAAGCGGGAGGCTGGGCCTCAGTGCTGGCTCAGGCGTTTTCTTCCCTACCTCCTTCGGTTTCATCAAAGCCCATCTGCTTTTATGAGATTTTTTTCCCCCTCCACCCCCTCTAAGGAAAAGGGGAATTTGGGTGAATTTTTTTATGGGTGGAACGTGGAGCGTTTTTGCTCCGCTTTTTTCTTCCTTTTAGTGTCGCGTACGTTTGCGTGAGGCTGAAAAGAAATCCCTGCAGTTTAGCGGCAGACCAGAGGTGGTAGAACTGGTAGAATAGAATAGAATAGAATAGAATAGAATAGAATAGAATAGAATAGAATAGAATAGAATAGAATAGAATAGAATAGAATAGAATAGAATAGAATAGAATAGAATAACAGAGTTGGAAGGGACCTTGGAGGTCTTCTAGTCCAACCCCCTAACCGGGCAGGAAACCCTACGCCACTTCAGACAAATGGACACCTTTTTAAATGAACCCAGAAAATAGCAACGACTAAAATAAGGAAGGAGAGAGGGAGGAAGGAAAGGAAAGGGAGGGGAGGGGAGGGGAAGGAAGGAGAGAGGGAGGAAGGAAAGGAAAGGAAAGGGAGGGGAAGGAAGGGAAGGGAAGGAAAGAAAGGAAAGGAAAGGGAGGGGAAGGAAGGGAAGGGAAGGGAAGGGAAGGAAAGGAAAGGAAAGGAAAGGAAAGGAAAGGAAAGGAAAGGAAAGGAAAGGAAAGGAACACCTTTTTAAATAAACCCAGAAAATAGAGCAATGACTAAAATAAGGAAGGAGGGAGGGGGGGAGGAAGGAAAGGAAAGGAAAAAGGAAAGAAAAGGAAAGGGAAGGGAGGGGAAGGAAGGGAAGGGAAGGAAAGGAAAGGAAAGGGAGGTGAAGGAAGGGAAGGAAAGGAAAGGGAGGGGAGGAAAGGAAAGGAAAGGAAAGGAAAGGAAAGGGAGGTGAAGGAAGGGAAGGAAAGGAAAGGAAAGGAAAGGAAAGGAAAGGAAAGGAAAGGAAAGGAAAGGAACACCTTTTTAAATAAACCCAGAAAATAGAGCAATGACTAAAATAAGGAAAAAGGGAGGGAGGGAGGGAGGAAAGGAAAGGAAAGAAAAGGGAGGGGAAGGAAGGGAAGGAAAGGAAAGAGGAAAGGAAAGGAAAAGAAAGGAAAGGAAAGGAAAGGCACACCTTTTTAAATAAACCCAGAAAACAGAGCAATGACTAAAACGCGGAAGGAAGGGAGAGAGGGAGGGAGGAAGGAAAGGAAAGAAGGAAGGGAAAGGAAGGGAGGGGAAGGGAAGGGAGACAAGAAACAGAATCTGCTTTGTGATCCCAGAAAGATAAATATCCCAGTTAAGGAAATACAAGGTAATTGACATGCTGAGCGCATTGCCTTAATTTAAAATTTTGTCTTGAGAACGCATGACTGCCATATGAGCCCAGAAACAGCAGTCCCTCTCTTAGGGAGCTGCTAAAAACGCATCCCTCTTTCCAACCTTGGCAATAAAAGAGAAAAAGAGAGAAACTGAGGCACAGAAGTCCTTGTCAGGATAGGCAGCTCTGAATTAGAGCAGCCAGATATGAAATGGGGTTCTGGAGGTGTTATCGGGTTGGATCTTCACTCAGAGAGGCTGAAGTCAAGGCAGGTAAACCGAGACACGGCGCTTATCGGAAATCCTGCGGTTTGGCCCGCCAGCCAACCATGTTGGCACGGGTGCAAGGATGGCATTGCGCCAAACCCATTAGTATTTGCATTCAGGGCTGACGTAGGGAGGCCCTAAGCTAGGATTACCCAACCTTAGCCACTTTAAGAATAACAGAGCTGGAAGGGACCTTGGAGGTCTTCTAGTCCAACCTCCTGCTCGAGCAGGAAACCCTACACCCGTGATGGTGAACCTATGGCACATGTGCCACAGGTGGCACATGGAACCATATCTGTGGGCACGCGAGTATTGCCCTAGCTCAGCTCCAGCGTGCATGCATGTGTCGGCCACCTGATTTTTGGGCCTTCCGGGCCCACCAGAAGTCGGGAAACGGGCCATTTCTGGCTTCCGGAGGGCTTCCGGGGTGGTGGGGAAGGCTGTTTTCGCCCTCCCCAGGCTCCTAGAAAGCCTCTGGAGCCTGGGGAGGGCAAAAAAACGGGCCTACCGTGCCATCACATGCCAAAAGTGGGCACGCATACGTGCGACCCCCACGTGCGACCCCCGCGTGACCCCCACTTTTGGTACGTGAGGGCAAAAAGGTTAGCCATCACTGATCTAGGTTAGATCACTTAATCTCTGATGAGCTATACTCCAAAGTTCACTGAAACAGCGTTGCTAAAAAAAGCACTAAGAGTTGTAAACTTAATTCTACAAAGCTTATTTTTCTGGAAACATCATGTTGCTAACTAGAGCTTATGAAATTTACGCTAGACCAATTTTAGAGCATTGTTTTTTTTTTCCCCCAAAAAGGTTTTTATCTTTATTTCTCATAAACACATTTACGTGTACAATCATTTTTTCATTCATCTTTTCTTTTGACTTTTCTTTTTCATTTTGACTTTTTCGGGACTGCTCTTTTACCCTTTACCTTTACTCCAACCTTTCTTCTTCTCCTCCCCTTCTCTTCCTCCTCTTTCTCCTCCTACTTCCTTCCTTCTTCCTCTCCTTCTCTTTCCTACTTCCTTTTCTCTTCCCCCACTCCTCTCTTCTTCCCTCCTTCTAACTTTCTCCTCTGCTCCTCTTTCTTTCTTTCTTTCTTTCTTTCTTTCTTTCTTTCTTTCTTTCTTTCTTTCTTTCATTTATTTATTTATGTTATTTATTTATTCAATTTATATACCGCCCCTCTCCAAAGGCTCACGGCGGTCCCCTCCCTTTTCTTCCTCTCCTTTTCCCTTTCTTCTTTCTCTTCTCCTCTCCTCTCCTCTCTTCTCCCTTCTCTCTCTACTCCTTTCCCTCTCTCCTGTTGTTTCCCTTTTCAATTCAATCTAAAGGGGTATCCGAGTAGCCCCGATTTCCTAATTATCTTTATTCTCATTTCAATTTCTTATTCAATTATTATTTATTTTTATTTCATCATTTGCGTACGTTTTTATAATATCTCACTTTTTTCCCTTTTACCCCCCCTCCCCTTTCTCCTTTTACTTGACATGGTATCTATTTTTCTAATTGTTTTCTCCCATTTATTCTCTATTTTATCTCTATATCCTTATTCATATTTCTTTTCTAACCAGTCATAAAATTTATCCTATGTCTTGAAATACATCGACTCCTCTTTATCTTTTATTCTCAATGTTAACCTATTCATTTCTGCACATTCTAAAATTTTCTTCATCATTTCTCCTTCCAACGGGATTTTATCCGCTTTCCAGTTTTGTGCAAATACAATTCTAGCCGCTGTTATTATATATATAATCAAATATGTATCTTCTTTACTATAAGTCTCTGGTAAAATTCCCAATAAGAATATCTCTCGTTTTAACTCTATATGTTGCTGCAGCATTCCCTCTAACCATGTTTGTATTTTCACCCAATATTGTTTTGCTTCTTTACACAACCACCACATATGATAGTATGATCCCGGCAACTGGCATTGTTCAACTGTAACCCCACCCAACTCAGTGTATCTCGTTCTAAACTTGACTATAAAAAATACGATTTTTGTAATAAGAGTTGTCAAAGTCTGGAATGCCCTACTTAGTTCAATTGTCTCGGCTACAAATTTTCACAGTTTCAATTGCAATTTGACTTCCGTGGACCTTACTTCATACTTTTTTAAAAATTTAATTTAATTTTATTGAAAAGACAGTGCCATGTCAGGATAACAATGCAAATGAAGCACAATCAGAGAGAGATCAATGATAAATAACATACGTGCTGATAACTATAACTGTACTATGTTAACAGTAATTGCAACAATACAACGAAAACAAAAACAAAAGGAAATAAAAGAAAACTTCAACTAAGTTTCTACTGACATCATCTTATTTACAAATTTCTCCATATTATATCCATCGTTTTATACATCTTCGTTGTACTGACATTCATAAATGTCCCTCTCATTTCTGCCTCTTGTCTCTATCCATTCGTAAAATTTATTCCATGCCCTGTAATATTCCGAGCCTTCTTTATCTTTAAATTTTAAAGTTAATCTGTCCGTTTCTGCACAATCCCAAATGTTCCTAACGGCTTCCTACTTAAGTGGTCCGTACAGGGGGCGTGCATAAAGGGCACTAGCCCCTGTCATTGTATTTTTATTCCCTTGTTCTCGTTCTCGTTTTTGTTTGACAAATTCCAATAAATAAATAAATAAATAAATAAATAAATAAATAATAAAATAATAAAATAAAATAAAATAATAAAATAAAATAAATAAAATAAAATAAATAAAATAAAATAAAATAAAATAAAATAAAATAAAATAAAATAATAAAATAAATAAAATAAAATAAAATAAAATAATAAAATAAAATAAATAAAATAAAATAAAATAAAATAAAATAAAATAAAATAAAATAAAATAAAATAATAAAATAATAAAATAAAATAAAATAAAACTGCCTGGGGGGTGGGGACTTGCTCCATTTTACAACTTTTCTTGCCATGGTTGTTAAGCGAACCCCTGTTGTTCTTATAATGTAACGCGGTTGTTAAGTGAACGTGCTGACTTGTTTGTCAGAAGGTCACAAAAAGGGGATCATCGTGCGATCGTGGGACACTGCAACCGTCATAAGTATGAGTCCTTTGCCAAGCGCCCGAAGTTAAAATGAAAAAAATAAGGAAAAGTCACATTTAAATGTTTTAAAACCCTGTGGGGTGTGAGAAAGGCCCACAATTCATCCCCCATTTTGTCCGATTTCTCCGCCAGTCGGAAGCGATGGTTGTTTGCCTGACTCGGTCCTCGTTTTACGCCCTTTCCTTCTCGGTCCTAGCGGTAGCTGCTGCTGAAGATGTCCAACAGTGGCCCCAATCCAGAAGACAAGCCGCCAGCACCTCCCATGCGCAATACAAGCACCATGATCTGCTCCAGCGGCAAAGATGTGGGGACCCTCAATCACGGCTCGAAACCCCTGCCTCCGAACCCCGAAGAAAAGAAACGGAGAGATCGGTTTTATCGCTCCATCCTGCCAGGAGACAAAGGTATCGCGATTTCTTTCATTCTTCTTCTTCTTCTTCTTTTTTTTTTCTTTACAAAAGAGTTCATTTTGTTTCCGTTTTGAGGGTTTTTCAGTCTCTGCCCCTTTAAGACCTGTGGACTTCAACTCCCAGAATTCCCCAGCCAGCCATGCTGGCTGGGGAATTCTGGGAGTTGAAGTCCTCAGGTCTTAAAGGGGCAGAGATAGAGAAACACTGGGTTAGACTTTCTATGGATGAGCTTTGATAGAGGTTCTAAATGATTGGAACCCCTTGAAGGCTGAAATTGTACGGACCTTCCATCCTTCAGAGACAAAAAGATCATTATTTGATGGTAGGGTCCACTGGGAATATCTCAATTTCCAAATTCCAACCAATCAAATCTCGATGAAGGTTATTTCATTATTATCTTATTCAGAGTTGGTACCCTTAAGCCGTCTCTCCACCTATTCATTAATTTTAACAATTGTTGCTTGTTTTAAATGTTACATACCGTGTTTCCCCAAAATAAGACCCTGTCTTATATATTTTTTTTTGGAACCCTGAAATAAGCGCTTGGCCTTATTGCCATACACTCAAAAGCCCGATTGGGCTTATTATCAGGGGATGTCATATTTTTGGGGAAACAGGGTATTGTTGTTATACTTTTAATATTTTATTGTACACCATCCAGAGTCCCTCTGTGAGGGAGACGGACGCTTCTTAAATATGTCAGATAAATAAATAAATAAATATTATGGTCATAGACCAACACAGGAACAGTAGAATGCAGAGAGTTAGTAATTTTAAAAGTTAAAAGACAAAACACAAGGTTAAAAATCACATATACATACATACAATAAGATGATAGATAGATAGATAGATAGATAGATAGATAGATAGATAGATAGATAGATAGATAGATAGATGATAGAGATGATAGATAGAGATATAGAAATAAATGATAGATAGATATAGAAATAGATGATAGATAGAGATATAGAGATTAATCATAGAGATGAGAGACAGACAGACAGAGATAAATGATAGAGATAGGTAGGTAGATAAATAGAAAGACAGAAAGACAGACTCATAGACAAATCTCAAAAACCCATAAAAACTCTGCATACGCACACAGAATGCTTTTGGCACGAACCAGTGGCAATCTGCAGAGGATTTCACCACTGATACATACATACATACACACACACACACACACACACACACACACACACACACACACACACAGAGTATATAAAGAAAATATGTTAATATAGATACATGACTAACTAAATCAGGGGTGAAATCCAGCAGGTTCTGACAGAACTGGTAGCAGAAATTTTGAGTAGTTCGGGGAACCGGCAAATACCACCTCTGGCTGGCCCCAGAGAGGGATGGGAATGGAGGTTTTGCAGTATCCTTCCCCTGGAATTGGGTGGGAATGGAGATTTTGCAGTATCCTTCCCCCGCCACACCCACCAAGCCACACGATGCCCACCAAGCCACGTCCACAGAACCGGTAGTAAAAAAAAATTGGATTTCACCACTGAACTAAATCCATCATAATCCATAATAAGAAAAAAATCAAAATAAAATATTAAACCAGTTTTTATAAAATCACTGATTGAAAGGCCAAAAAGATATTTTGCAGTCCTAAATTGGATGAATGGACTGTGCTGGCAGAAGCAGCATCCTGAATTCCTGTTTAAGATTATTTAAGCTACAGTATTTTTACCCTGACATGCTAATTATTTACATGCAGGATTCCTTCCACCTGTTTTAAAAAAATCAAGATAAAAAAATAAGAAACAGTAAGGATATAGATTAGTTGAGAAGCAAGATGAAACCAACTCACACCAGTCAGATTTTTATTTTATTTTTAATCTGTTCTGTTCCTGGGTGGTTACTGTTTTTTTGTGTTTTTTTAAAAAAATATCATCCTCAATTCTCGGTCTGTATCAAGGCAGAATTCTCTTCCTCTTTCTGCCAATCATCTGCAGCACCAGAATTACTTCCATTTTTGGTTATGCAACCTGAAAAAAGGAACTAACTTATTGCATTAGATTCCTCAGGAATCAGTGGGGGGTTTAATTTTTTTTTTTCTCAGCTGGTGCTGCAAAATGCTTTATCGGTTGGATGGCTGCCTGCGGCGATGCCCCTTTTAAGGCAGATCCGTCTGTCAGACTTCCTCTCGTGAGATGAGAGGCTCATTACTTTCAGCAGAAGGAGAAAAATCCCCAAGCAATTTATGATATGTTTTGCATGCAAATAAAGGGAAGATGACTAAACTGCAAACATCAAGACAGTCACTAGGGGCAGCAGAGGGCTAGCAGATTCTGTGTCTCGGCGATGCCATCTAGCGGTTCGCTGAATCTTTGCAGCCCAGATCTTAATCCAGGTAGTCCTTTACTTACAACAGTTTGTCTAGTGACCATTCAAAGTTACACCGGCATTAAAAAAAATGTCCTAGGACCGTTTTTCACACTTACAACCATGTAGCATTTCCACGGTCATGAGATCAAAATTCAGACAGTTGGCAACTGACTCGTATTTATGACGGTTGCAGTGTCCCGGGATCACGTGATCCCCTTTTGCGACATTCTGACAAGCAAAGTCAATCAGGAAGCCAGATTCGCTTAACAACCGTGTTGTTAACATAACAATTTCAGTGATTCACTTAAGAACTGTGGCTAGAAAAAGGGTCATAAAATGGGGCAAAACTCATTTATCTGTCTTGCTTAACAACATAAATGTTGGGCTCAATTGTGGTCATAAATCAAGGACTGCCTTTATACAGGTAATCCTCCAGGTATGAATGGACACTTAACAACCCTTTGAAGTCACGTGAGTTGAAAAAAAGTTACAAATAGTTTTGAAAAACTTTGCAGTCCAGAATGCTGGGTCCCAAACCTGGTTTAAAAAGCTGCATCAAGTTTCCGAAAAATATAATCCAGTCAGACTTTGATTTCAGGGTTTGCTTAAATCCTATTTCCCCTCTTAAACCCCTCTTAAATATTCCTAGTGCAGTACAGGTAGTCCTTGACTTATGACCCCAACATTTCTGTTGCTGAGTAAAACATCTTTTAAGCGAAGTCTGCCTCCTTTTAACGACCTTTCTTGCCACCGTTGTTAAGTGAATCATACCGTTGTTACGTGAATCTGGCTTCCCCATTGACTTTGCGTTTCGGAAAAGGGCTCGCGTGACACTGTGACCGTCATAAATACGAATCAGTTGCCAAGCGTCTGAATTTTGACCACGTGTGACTATAGGGAGGCTGTAAGGGTCATAAGCAGGGGTGGGCTTCAAAAATATTAGCAAGCGGTTCTCTGCCTGGTTGCTGGGTGGGAGTGGCCATGGTGGGCGTGGCCTAGTCGGCCTCCTGCACCATGGTGGCAGGGGTGTGTGTGTGTTTTTGTCCTCCCCGGGCTCTAGAGGCTTTCCTTGAGTCTCCGGGAGGACAAAAACATCCTCCCCAGGCCCCGTAGGCCCTCTGGAAGCCAGAAATGGCCATGTTTCCACCCTTCCCGAACTTCCGGTAGGCCCGTTTTTTCGCCCTCTCTGACCCTCCGCGCGTGCCCTGCAATTACCTGCATCCAAAACGGGCTGCATGGGGACTCCTGAGAGGGGCAGGCAGGGCCAGACAGGAGTGGGATTTGGGGGTTCTCCAAACTATACAGAATCTTAGCTACAGGTTCTGCCGAACCCCTGCGAACCCCCAGCAGCCCACCCCTGGTCATCAGTGTGAAAAAGTCATTTTTTTCATTGCCGTTGTAACTTTGAATTATCACTAAATGAACTGTTGCAAGTCGAGGACTACCTGTAGCAAATTGAAGGCATAAAAGATAAGGGAAAAGGCAGGGAAGGGGAATTCAAGCAATCTTAATTGTACCAGACCTTCAGAATACAGTGGGATAATTGCAGTTTTAGCATAAAATGAAAGTATATTTAGTGTGGAGATTTTTTTTTGTTTTCAGAAAAACCCTGAGCGAAAATATTTCCGTCTTCAATTGGAGGAACTTCTCTGCTTGCTCATAGCATTTCCTGCTCCCAATTCGTATCGGTTTCAATTTTCAGATTCCCCCCCAAAAAGCAATTTTTTAAAAGAAGTAAAGTATTGTGAAACGGTCTCAGTTTGACGCATGGCAGTCAGCTCCCCCTCCCCCCCCCTCCGGAGATCATGCAGGTTCTCCTACGCATGTTGAAATTCCAGCAATCATTCCCAACTTCCGAGATCTTTTGCAAGGATGGGTAGTCCTCGACTTGCAGCCGCTCACTTAGTGACCGTTCGAAGTAACAGCGGCCCTGAACAAAGTGACTCATGACTATTTTTCACACTTTACGACCGCTGCGCCATTTCCATGGCCCTGTCATCAAAATTCAGACACGTGGCAACTGGTTCATATTTAAGACGGTCGCAGTTTCCCGGGGTCACGTGATCCCCTTTTGCATCCTGCAATGGGGGAAGCCAGATTCACTGATCTACCGTGTTACTGAGTTAACAACTGCTGTGATTCACTTAACAACGCTGGCAAGAAAGGTCGTGAAATGGGCCTAAACTCCCTTAACGAATGTTTCAGTTAGGAGCAGAAATTTTGGCCTAACATTGTGGTCGTAAATCGAGGTCTAGCTTTACTTCCAGTAAGCCTATCCACGGAGAAGCTGACTCTCAAATTTGTAAGCAAAATAAATACCCTGAAAAATGGATAATCCGTGGATTATCCACCGATAAGCCAATTTTAAAAAAATTAAGCCATATGGAAAATTTCAAAGGTCTACTTATCTGCAGATGGGCTTATCCATGAATATATACGGTAATATCTGTTAGTTCAGCAGGCCGTGAAATCATTAATTCTTTTAAACTCAGGAATCTTCCTGCAAAACAGGTTGTTTTGGACGACAGGAAGGGTTGAGAGTCATTAATATTCTAATATGTCGGCTCTTGTTCGGAGTAACCCCGTTGCTTGCCTTTTCACTTTGATAAGCCTTCTTAAAACCAGGAATTTAAATGTCTGCTTACTTAAGAGATTTGCAAGCCAATTAATTGAATTCTTAATCCTCGCTGCTGTGCGGGGGTTTTTAAACTGCTTATTATAAAAAGGCAGAAAATAGCTTCCAAGAGAAGTTTTCCCTTAAATTGGGGACCTGTTGATGTGTAGGGATTACGATGCCAAAAGTCCCTTACAAGCATGGCCGGATTTTAAATCTGCAAGTCTTAGTAGATCCTGGGATTTTCTACCACTCCCCGGATCAACCAATGGGAGATGAAGGTGGGATTTTTGAGTGGATAAAAGCAAATTTTGTGTTTCCTTCGTGGAATTTGCACAGAGAAAACCCAACGGGAGATGGGAGCTCAGTTAGAAAGCTCTGGTAAGTTCCTGATGTAAGGTTTCCTGCTTAAGCAGGGGGTTGGACTAGAAGACCTCCAAGGTCCCTTCCAACTCTGTTATTCTATTCTAATCTATTCTGTAAAAAGAGTTTATAAAAAGAAGGGGGCTTGCTTAGATTCTCACAACATGTTGAATTGAATTAGTTAAAGACCTAATATCTACAGAAGCCCAGCATTCTAAATAAGGTTAGTTTGTTCCTGGCTTAGCATTTTGCACTGACCTGGTCTGTGGTTAGTTTCTGATTCAGTATCTTGTGTGAATCCAGAAAACAGGTTAATTACATTTACAGTTTAAGCCAGAATGCTGGTGGCTTTGTTGATGGAGGGGGGAGGGTGTTGTGTGAACCCAGCTTAATGTGGACTGTAAACCACAATTTATGGCTTAAATGTGTTCCACATTCTCAGTGGGTATTTGTTCGGCAATCTATAGCTAAGGAAATCGTGGCTTGATATTTCATTTGGAACTGACCATAATGTGGCTGGTTTGGTGGTGGTTTATTGAGTGTACAGGTAGTCCTCAATTTACCACCACAATCGAGGCCAGAATTTATGTTGCTAAGTGAGAAATTTGTTAAGTGAATCTGGCTTCCCCATTTTCTTTGCTTGTCGGAAGGTTGCAAAAACATGACCCCAGGATACTGCAACTGTCATAAATGTGAGTCAGTTGTCAAGCATTTGAATGTAAATCATGTGACCATAGGGATAGGAGCCTGAGTGGCGTAGGAGGCTAATGCCTCCTACTAAGGCAGCATTTAACATCCAGCTGCCTGCAATTACTGCGAGTTCAATTCTCACCAGGCTCAAGATTGACTCAGCCTTCCATCCTTTCTAAGGTAGGTAAATTGAGGACCCGGTTGTGGGGGGACAATAAGCTGACTTTGTATAAATATACAAAAGTATGAAGGCTATTGCTGAGCGCATTGTAAGCCGCCCTGAGTCTCCGGAGAAGGGCGGCATATAAATCAAAAAAAAAAAAAAAATTAATGCAACGGTCATAAGTGTGAAAAATGGTCCTTTTTTCAGTGTCATTGTAACTTTGAATGGTCACTAAATGAACTGTTATAAGTCGAGGACTACCTGTAGTGATAGTAGTCCTCCTGCCCCTGTAGAGGGGCATCTGTGCCCAATTTTGCGATCTTTTTAGCAGCAGTTGTTAAGTGAAGGTAGCAGTCATTAAGCAAATCCTTTCTTTGCAATTGGGTGGGGTGTTTTTTTTTTTGCTTGAAAACGGAAGTAAACTCCGGTGTCCGGCAAAAATGTAAATTGCTGGCCATCAGGTGGCAAAGAAATAACAATCATTATAAAAATAACAATTCTCCTGATTAATTTTATTTGGCTTAATTTGGTTTCTTTTTCACAACAGCCAACAAGAAGAAGGAGAAAGAACGGCCGGAAATCTCCCTCCCGTCAGACTTCGAACACACGATCCACGTTGGATTTGACGCCGTGACAGGCGAATTTACAGTAAGAACGGCAGGCTTGGCTTCTAGTGTAGGCCATGATGTTATCAGTTGTGGAATAACCTTGTGCGGGGGTCAGCAACCTGTGGCTCTGGAGCCGCATGCGGCTCTTTGGGCCCTCTGCTGTGGCTCCCTGTTGGATGATCCCACCACTGGCTGGCTCCGCCCCTCGCCCTCCCCTCCCAGTCATTTTTTCGTTTTCATTTTATTTAATTTGTATACCGCCCTACTCCTCAGGATGAGGACCTGAAGGACTCAGGGTGGTGAACAGGCACAGGATAAAACACATAGAATACAAGAATTTAAGAGCAGAAGTAAAATCAAATTAAATCAATTTAGCCCAAGACAAATTTAAAACCCCAGGTTAAGAACAAATTAAAATTTACATTAAAATTTACATTAAAAAAAGAATGGGAGAGGTTAGGCCAGACCAGCCTGGTGAAATAAAAAGGTCTTGAGAGCGCGGCGGAAGGTGCGTAGATCCGGGATCCTCCGTATCTCCGGGGGGAGCGCGTTCCAGATAGTAGTGCCCCCACAGAGAAGGCTCTCCCCCTGGGGGCCGCCAGCCGACATTGTTTGGCCGACGGCACCCGGAGGAGTCCCTCTCTGTGAGGGCGTACCAGCCGGTGGGAGGCCGTTTACGGCAGCAGGCGGTCCCGTAAATAACCAGGCCCTAAGCCATGGAGCGCTCTAAAGGTGGTAACCAAAACCTTGAAGCGCACCCGGAAGACCACCGGGAGCCAGTGCAGCTCGTGCAGGAGAGGTGTTACATGGGAGCGCCATGTCGCTCCCATAACCACCCACGCGGCCGCACTCTGCGCCAGTTGGAGCCTCCGGGTGCTCCTCAAGGGGAGCCCCATGTAGAGAGTGTTACAGTAGTCACTCCTCACCTGGCCTGAGAAGGGCAACGATGGGGGATGGAGAAGCGGTCAGGGCAGAGACAGAGGGGGGGGAGAGAGAGAGACATAGAGAGATACAGGGGGGGGAGCGAGGGAGGGAGAGATGTCAAAAGGGTTTTGTGGTTACTGGTATTTTTTAACAACCAGTTCTCTGCCCTAATGACCGGCTGGGTAGGCGTGGCTAGGGGCGGTGTCATGTGACTGGTGGAAGTGATTGACGTCGAGTTGGCCACGCCCACCCAGGTTTTGTGGCTCGCGGAGTTTTCTTTTCTGTGAGAAACGGGTCCAAATGTCTCTTTGAGGATTTAAGGTTGCAGACCCCTGACCTTGTAGTACAACTCACAGCAGTTGTGTAAGCTCCGTGGCTCCCACGACATCATTTCTTCCCTTGAATTCTCCTCACTAGTTAAAAGAAAAATTCACTGAAGGTTTTTTTTTTTGTTTAAAATCCTCAAAGATCGTATACAGGTAGTCCTCAACTTATAACCATTCATTTACTGACTGTTCAAAGTTTCAACGGCACTGAAAAAAAACGACTTACGACTGTCACATTTACAACAGTTGCAGCACCCCATGGCCAGTTGATCAAAATTCAGATGCTTGACAACGGACTCGTCTGTGTCCTCAGGGTCACCGGAGTGGTGCAAATGGGTGTGGAGCTTTCTTGGAACTGCTGAAACATCCTGCAGAAAGCACAACTCCACAACACAACACAGCAGTTCCAAGAAGGCTCCACACCTATTTGCACCACTCCGGTGACCCTGAGGACACAGACCAGCCTCCAAGTGGCCTCAGCGACTCTCTAAAAGGATGCAAAGGACCAGCTGTCTGCAAGGAATATAAACCCTTCCATTCCTCACCATCCAGTCACAGCCGAAAAAGCTTCTTGGATTGTGTTGTGGATTGGAGGTAGATGAGGTCATATCCCTCTCCTCTCAGCAAATGTGTTGTGGCCCGTACGCAGCCTGTGCAGCTAGCAGCTGATTCCGACAGTGAGGAGGCTGGTGTGGTGCTGTGCCAGCAGCCTATGCAGCTGGCACTCGAGTCAGAAAATGAGGAGGCTGGAGAAGATGTGGTGCCAAAGGCGGGGATTCAGCCAGGGCCTTCAGAACCTCCAGAAGCTTCCATGGGTGAAGAGGAAGAAGAGGAGGAGCCTCTTCTCGATGCACGGGTGCGCAGAGCTGTCAAAAGGCAGGAGTGGCTCCTTAGGAGGAAGTCTCCTCAAGAGTAAGGCTTTGGAGCTAATTGGCCACTCCCTTAGCCTATTTAAGGAGGAATGCCGACTGAAGTAATTTGCAGGGAACAACTTCGTTCACATACCTTCGTGTCTTGTCTTGCTTATCTTATCAGCTTCCTGCAAATTGCTTCCGGGCATTCTGCCAACCACAGTAAGCTTTCAGTTATTATTCTTTGGATTCTTGGCGGCTGTTAACGCAGTTAATTAACAGCCGTTGTTTATTTAGTTTAATTTAGTTTAATTTAGTTTATTTAGTAAACTAAGGTTTGAATGGTTTGTGTGTGCTGCGTTCGTTGGGGTCTGTAGCTGGGGCAGAACAGAATGTGGACTTTGCTGTCTTTCAAAGAGTGGCCTGTGTCTTTTGAGGGCTGCCCTGTATAGCTTGGTCAACCATAGGTTATTAAACAGAGCATAACTCGCTAGGTTCAGGCAACACGTTAAACGGGATAGCAGACAGCGTGTCAGGTTTCGATGCTATCTCAAAATAAATGAATTTCCAAATTGCCGATCTTTGAGGAAATTTTCCCTTTATTGAGCATAGCGATCTGTCCCTGGCTCTTTCACGGTCAGTACTGATCGTTCTTTCTTTAAAAATGGTTATTTCTAGGGCATGCCGGAGCAATGGGCCCGTTTGCTCCAGACGTCCAACATTACCAAACTGGAGCAGAAGAAGAATCCTCAAGCCGTCCTCGACGTTCTCGAATTCTACAATTCCAAAAAGACCTCGAACAGCCAGAAATACATGAGTTTCACAGGTAGGTAACTTTGTTTTTAGACCAGATCAGGAAGAGGCTGTTCTTGTGGAGGTAATAGGTGGGCCTTGATAGGCTTGGCATGTTTTTGAGATCTCCAGAGAACTTGCGTTGATCTTGGCCAATCGGCTAAGGCCGTGATGGCGAACCTGTGGCACGGAGAGCCCTCTCTGTGGGCACATCAGCCGTCGCCCATCTCAGCTCCACCCCGCATGCACGCGTGCCTCCCGCCGGCCAGCTGATTTTCTGCTCTCCTGTGCATGTGCGGGGGGGCGGGGCTCATGCGGGAGACGCACACGTATGCCCAGGGGGGTGGGGGGGTCACATGCGCAAGGGGCAGGGGGGAGCGTAAAGGGGTGCGGTGCTTCCCCCACGTCCCGTTTTTGGTCCCAGGAGGCTGCAGGGAAGCCTGCTAGGCCCAAAATGGGGCACGGGGGAGTATGGTGCCCCCTCCCTGTGGCCCATTTTTGGTCCCAGGAGGCTTCAGGGAAGCCTGCTAGGCCCAAAACAGGGCACGGGGGAGTATGGTGCCCTCTCCCTATGGCCCATTTTTGGTCCAGGGGGCTGCAGGGAAGCCTGCTAGGCCCAAAATGGGGCACGGGGGAGTATGGTGCCCCCTCCCTGTGGCCCGTTTTTGGTCCCAGGAGGCTGCAGGGACACCTGCTAGGCCCAAATGGGGCACGGTGGGGTCGCGTAAGGGGGGTCAGGGGTCACACGGTTGAGTCACACACATGTGCGAGGTGGGGTACGGGGGGAGTCGTGCGCGCATTGCATTACGGGTGTAGGCACGCGACGACAAAAAGGTTAGCCATCACTGGCCTAAGGAATAAATTCAGGTAGTCCTTGACTTATAGCAATCGTTTAGTGACCGTCCGAAGTTACGACGGCGCTGAAAAGAAAGTGCGTTATGACCATTTTTCACACTTATGAAAGTGCGCTCCCATGATCAAAATTCTATTGTGATCATAACGCGAGGACTACCTGCAATTATCGTTATCTCTGGCTTCTGAGGTTCATTTCTATGTTGTCTAAGTTTTATAATTCCTCCCTCTCTCCTTCACAAGGATCCGTCCTCCATCTGGTGCAGAGAAATATTTCATGAGATCTAATCTCAAAATAAACTGTTGGTCTTTGCTGTACTGTTAACTAACACAGTCATACTTCTACAAATTAAAGCAGCGTGAGAACTGATGTGATGTTAGAAATGTTAGAAATTAGGCAGTGGAAGAGGGTAGAGATGGGAGGAATTCTTAGTCCAGGGGTGTGCAACCTTAAACACTCAAAGAGCCATTCGAACCTGTTTCCCACAGAAAAGAAAACACCGGGAGCCACAAAAACCCTTCCCGTGCCTGACTATTTCTTGAGGGTCCACAAAACTAGCATCTGTCGTTGCATTAAATGTCTTTTCTTTTCTTGGATTTATCCATCGTTGGCCTACCGGGGGTTGAAAAGCGCAATAAATCGCCTGCCAGCGGGTGTCGCACATTGGCGGTTGTGACGCATATTTTGAGTGACGGAGCCACAGCAGAGGGGTGAAAGAGCCATATGCGGCTCCAGAGCCGCAGGTTGCTGACCCCCTGATTTAGATTAAACATCCAAGAAGCAAGTAAAGATTTAAGAGAGGAATTTGGGAGACAAGTCCAAAAAAAAAAAAAAAAAAAGCATAGCAATTAAAGTATTGAAGCGGGAAAGAGATGGATGATTTTTTTCCTCTGTTGTTGTTCAGAGTTACTTTTGCTTTTCTCTCGCTCTCTTCTTCTTTTCCTTTTTTCTTTTTTTAAGTAGGTGACATGATTAGAAGTTAGATAAGAAAGAAAGAAAAAAGTTTCTTAACGAAGGGTAATATGATCAAAAGTTAGAGTAAGTGATAGAAATGAGAAAAGGGGGAACATTAGCATATACCAGTGATGGCAAACCTATGGCATGCGTGCCACAGGTGGCACACGGAGCCATATCTGTGGGCACATGAGCGTTGCCCTAGCTCAGCTCCCATGCACATGCGTGTGCCGGCCAACTGATTTTCGGCCCTTCTGGGCCCACCAGAAGTTGGAAAACGGGTTGTTTCCGGCCTCTCAGGGGCAGGGGGAGGCTGTTTTTGCCCTCCCCAGGCTCCAAGAAAGCCTCTGGAGCCTGAAGAGGGTGAAAAACGGGCCTACCGGGCCATCACGTGCCAAAACCGGAGGGGGAGCATGGGAGGGTGGTCGGGCGCGCATGCGCGTGGGGGGGCATTGAATTTTGGGTGTGGGCATGTGCCCATGTGACACCCCCCGTACGACCCCAACTTTTGGCACACGATGGCAAAAAGGTTAGCCATCACTGGCGTATATACTTTTTTACCTCATAAAATGAAAGTAATAAGAGAAAATGTGGAATAATGGAACAATGATAGATTATAACTTAATATAAGTATGCATTATTATTAATATAAGTATGCATTATTATCTAGATCCGTTCCAGTCGGGTTTCAGGTCTGGGCACAGCACAGAAACGGCATTGGTCGCGTTGGTTGATGATCTCTGGAGGGCTCGGGACAGGGGTTGTTCCTCTGTTCTGGTCCTGTTAGACCTCTCAGCGGCTTTTGATACCATCGACCATGGTATCATGCTGCACCGGCTGGAAGAGTTGGGGGTGGGAGGCACCGTGTTGCGGTGGTTCTCCTCCTTTCTCTCCGACCGGTCGCAGTTTGTGTTGGCAGGGGGGCAGAGGTCGACCTCGAGGCCTCTCATTTGTGGAGTGCCGCAGGGATCGGTCCTCTCGCCCCTTCTGTTCAACATTTATGTGAAGCCGCTGGGTGAGATCATCCGTGGCTTTGGGGTGAGATACCACCAGTACGCTGATGACACCCAGCTGTACATCTCCACCCCAGGCCACCCCAACGATGCCCTTGAAGTGATGTCCCAGTGCCTGGAGGCTGTACGGGTCTGGATGGGGAGGAACAGGCTCAAGCTCAACCCTTCCAAGACTGAGTGGCTGTGGCTCCCGGCATCCCGATATAGTCAGTTGACTCCATCACTGACTATTGGGGGCGAGTCATTGGCCCCCACAGAGAGGGCTCGCAATCTGGGAGTCCTCCTGGATATGCAGCTGTCCTTGGAGGATCATCTGACAGCTGTAACCAGGGGGACCTTTTGTCAGGTTCGCCTGATTCGCCAGTTGCGGCCCTTTCTTGATCGGGATTCCCTGTGCACAGTCACTCATGCCCTCGTCACCTCTCGCCTTGACTACTGCAACGCTCTCTACATGGGGCTCCCCTTGAGGAGCACCCGGAGGCTCCAGCTGGTCCAGAACGCAGCAGCGCGGGTAGTGACGGGAGCAGCATGGCGCTCCCATGTAACACCGCTCCTGCGCGAGCTGCACTGGCTCCCAGTTGTCTTCCGGGTGCGCTTCAAGGTGTTGGTTATCACCTTTAAAGCGCTCCATGGCATAGGGCCTAGCTATCTGCGAGACCGCCTGCTGCTACCGACGACCTCCCAGCGACCCGTGCGCTCCCACAGAGAGGGCCTCCTCGGGGTGCCATCAGCCAAACAATGCAGGCTGGTGACCCCCAGGGGGAGGGCCTTCTCTGTGGGGGCACCCACCCTCTGGAATCAGCTCCCCCCAGAGATAAGGAGAATCCAAGACCTCAGTGCCTTCCGTCGCGCCCTTAAAACCCATTTATTTAAACAAGCCGGGCTGGCTTAAGATGAAATTTTTAACTGTTTTTAAATGTTTTAAACGTTTTTAATTGGTAAATGAGTTTTAATTGGGCCAAATTTATATATCTTTTAATTGTTTTTAATATTTGTTCTGCATGTTTTTTTAATCTGGCTGTACACCGCCCTGAGTCCTTAGGGAGAAGGGCGGTATAGAAATCCAATATAAAATAAAATAAAATAAAAGAAATATAAGCGGATTGAACGTAAGGATTATGATTAACTTGATTAGTTTTATTTGTATCCGGATGTATGACACTCAGGTGCCACACTGTTCACGCATCAGGGTGGATTTGATTTCAATCGAGTTGATTGAAATAACAATTTAAATCATGATTTAAATAACTAGTAAAAAGGCTTGATTTAAATCAACTCGATTTAAATCATAATTTTTAAAGAGCAACTGTCATCTCTGCTACTCCTTTGACCCACTGTTGACTCACCGATAGTCCCAGTGTTGCAGAATATACAGCCTCCTGCTACATAACTAAGCTCCATTTCATGCTGAATAAACTAAATTATTTATGTATCTTAAATAGAAAACTATCTTACGATAGACTTTTACCTCAAAAGTTTTTTATTAAAATAAATTCGATAAAAATAAAAAAAATTCCGATTTAAATCAAAAAAATCCGATTTAAATCAAAAAAATCTGATTTGTTTTATTTTTTTAAAAAATCATTGATTTTTATCCACCCTGTCACGCATTGATTTGATATTTTGATAAAAAAACAAAGAACTGATTAATTAATATTTAATTAATTATTTAATAATTAAATAAATTATTTAATTTATTTTTAATAGTTTTTAACTTTTGTATGTTCTTTGTATTTTTACCTTGGCTGTTCACTGCCCTGAGTCCTCCGGGAGTAGGACGGTATACAAATATGATAATTAATTAATTAATAAATAAATAAATAAATAAATAAATAAATAAATAAATAAATAAATAAATAAATAAAGTTTGGAACAATTGAGCAACAATTGTCTGAAGGGCTGAATTCAAAATACCTGAATAAAAATACTTCTATTAAAGTATAATATTAAAAAGTATAAAGACAGTATCTTTAAATTAAATTAAAAAGACAGTATCTTAGATGCAGATAGATAGATCATTCACTGCATGATTTAACCCCTGTGCAGACTAAAGATACTGTAAGACCAAATTTGGAATACTGCATCTAGTTTTTTGGTCACCGCAATATAAAAAGGATGTTGAGACTCTGGAAAGGGTGAAGAGAAGAGCAACAAAGATGATGAGGGGACTGTAGGCTAAAATGTATGAAGAACGGTTGCACAAACTGGGAATGTCTAGTTTAATGAAGAGAAGGACTTGGGGTGACATGATAGCAGTCTTCCAATATTTGAGGGGCTGCCCCAAAGAAGAGGGAGTCAAGCTGTTCTCCAAAGCACCTGAAGGCAAGACAAGAAAGAATGGGTGGAAACTAATCAAGGAGAGAAGCAACCTGGAATTAAGGAGAAATTTCCTGACAGTGAGAACAATTAATCAGTGGAACAACTTGCCACCAGAAGCTGTGGGTGCTTCATCACTGGAGGTTTTCAGGAGGAGATTGGTTGAGCAGAGGGTTGGACTAGAAGACCTTCGAAGTCCCTTTCAACTCTGTTATTTTGTCATTCTAAGCTTCTTCATTCTTCTGCCTTACCTCTAGCAAAGCTGTGAATCCCAAGTGATATAGATATGATGTCAGGACCACTCTTCGGCATGGCAAACTATGGGTATCGGAGTCTTCCACAAGCATACAATTAGATGTGCATCTGAATGATTAAATTCCTGTTTTAACGTTTCCCTTTTTTGCTGGTTTGATTTGAGTGGTCTCTGGCATGCCTAATTATCTGACGAGAATCTGTTTTTCTTCCAGATAAATCTGCGGAAGATTATAACTCCTCAAATACTCTGGTGAGTCACATTTTGGTGCCTTAGAGATCCAAATATTAAATTCTTTGTGAAATATGATGTGCGTAAACCCACGGGGAATTGTTACTTCCGCTGTCAACAGCTTTCACATTAGATCAGCTTTGAGGTTATGGAGACTCTGGGCAAATACATTGATTTTTCCAAAGAACAGTTATAGATATATTTGGATATTTATAATATTCCACTATCTAAAGAAGGGAGGATGGAGTCAGGCTATTCACCAAAGCACCTGAGGACAAGAAGCAACAGATTGATAAGAAACCAGTTTGGTCTGGTGTGTATAAATTGATTTAACAATCTCTTCAATCTTTCTGCCGTTATTGAAGTAAATATTTTATAATCCGCATTCAACTGGGATATCAGCCTATAGTTTTTTATCTGTTGCAAATTAAAGACAATATGAGAATAATTTTGAATACACTGGAATACTGTGAAGTGCACTCGGAGAGGCGAATGGTGTTGATTTTCCTAGATGCACAGAAGGCATTCGATAATGTGAATTGGATGTTTATGTTGACGCAACTAAAAGTTATGGACTTTGGGGAGAGATTTATTAATATAAAGGAGCCTTGATAGTACAGTAGTCTAAAACACTCTGTTATTAACACCAGCTGCCTGCAATTACTGCAGGTTCAAATCTCACCAAGGCTCAAGGTTGACTCAGCCTTCCATCCTTTCTAAGGTAGGTAAATTGAGGACTCAGTTGTGGGGGCAATAAGCTGACTTTGTATAAATATACAAAAGTATGAAGGCTATTGCTTAGTGCATTGTAAGCCGCCCTGAGTCTCCGGAGAAGGGCGGCATATAAATCAAATTAAAAAAAAATATGATTAAGACAATATATTATAAACAAACTGCAAAGGTGATGGTAAATGGAGACATGACTGAAAAGGTCAACATAATGAAAGGCACAAGACAAGGATGTCCTCTGTCTCCATTATTATTTATATTGACGCTGGAAGAATTAAATAGAAATATTACACAGGACAAGGAGATAAAGGGTATGAAGAAAAAAAAAGGAAGAAGCAACAGATGGAAACTAATCAACTACAATTGCCGGGTGGAGTCTGGGCAACTAAATGGAGCTAACAGAGGTTTTACTGGCCAGATGCCCTTCTTGTTGCCAATGCGGAGTTTTATTCAGCAGATATATTCTCATTGTGCCCAGAGAGAGAAATATCTGCCTCTACCTAGGATCGAACTCGCAGCCTCCTGATGGTGAGGCGAGAGCTCCACCTCTAGGCCACCGTACCACTCACTTAACATCTGACACATCTTACGACTATAATTCCAGGCTCAATTACGGTCGTAAGTCGAGGACTACTTGAAGTAAAATTCACGTCTCCTGCACCCTGTATTTATCGAAAGAAGCTTGATTGCTTGGCCATGAGTGGTTTTAAGATCTGCCTTTATTAAAATGCATCGTCTTTAAGGATATTGCTCAAGAGCCATAATAGTAAATTTAGCTATTAAGTACCATGCAATCACGATAGATTGT